>PVLA01002885.1:0-241468 GCA_004027455.1 Hydrochoerus hydrochaeris | reverse complement strand
TGAACTGAGGATGAAGGAAAAGAAATGAAGGGGAAAATAGAAATACAATTCATTTTAGTCCTTCCCTCTCCCTTTGTTTATCAACATTTATTGGCCACTAACTGTGTACCTGGTCCTGCAAATCATAGGTGAAAGATGAAACCTGGTCTCTCAAGTTCATGAACTAACAAGGGAAGTTATGAGTTAAGTAATGCATGGAAAGGGCCAAAGCGGAGGGGCCCATAGTAGAGGCACCTGCTTCAGGCTGGCAAAACAGGGAAGGCTTCCTGGAAACAGTGCTACTTCAGAAATGTCTTAAAGGACAAATAGAATTAAGCAGGTGAAGGAAGGAGTTAATTCAAAGGAGGAAATATTGATTTGAGTGTAATTTTAAAGGACAGAAAAATCATGACAAAATAATAAAAAATAGTTTGGAAAGACACTGATAACAGGTTTTAAATTTTGGAAAACTGAAGCAAGTGTATGTCCATGTCATCCTAATGAAATCATTTCTAAGAATTTGAACACCTTAGTTCTTAAAGAATAAAAATAACAGCATTAGATATATTTGCTTTTTCAAATATTATGACCATATTTTAAAATAAATGAATTGGTAATATAATTATTTTTGGTTTTAGATGATTTGATTGTTTCTTAGTTTCTGATCTATAATTTTATGTACTTTTTTGCAGAGTTGATTAAAACATTATGAAATGAAATGCTGCCCTATTTCAGGACTTTCTAAACAGAGATTCAAAATAAATATTGGACCTGTTGAATCGAGGGTTTATTAAAGAGCATTCTTTAATTTGATCATTTTCAAAATCTGACACCATAGTATTTGTAATAGACCTGTGCAGAATCCTGAAGAGTTGAACCAGAACCATTTCTTGGCTGTTGATGGGGGGGCGCGCAAATTTCAAAGGTGACAGATTTAGTGTGGTTTTTCCAAAAGCTGGCATTTTGGTACCACTCTGTAGATTTGATCATTCCATTTTTCTGCTTAGGTCTCTCCGGGACTCTCCACCCTAGCTTCAGGGATAAAGCTTATACCATTTACCTTCTTTCCTTGTCAGCATGACACGGCCTGATCTTTCATTAATCCATGGCCTTCCTCTGTGCTCACTGCTTTACAATAAATGGTGAAGCCTCTTCGTCTATCTGCACCATGTTTGGGGAGCTTTAACATCAGCTTGCATGTCAGGGGCTTTTCCTGTCCTGTCTGCTGGAAGTGGCCCCTTCCATGCTTGTGTGTCAGAGCATCTTTTGCACTCAGCTGTCATCAGGTGCTTCTTTTCCTCTTCAACAAGACAGTACATTTTTAAAGGCAGAAATAATGTCTTTTTCATCTTTATTTTTAGTGTCTGTTTGAGTTTCTGGCACTTAATAAATGTTCTTACAGTTAGTGAATGCATGAATCCATGATGGCAAAGCTATCCAAGGGTAGCAGCTGAATTGGCTGAAAGAAAAAGAAGATTCCCAGTGTCAGGACCTACAGAATGGAAAGAGGACTTTTCTGTCTCCCGGGAGCCTTATGTAACCACCAAAGATGGTTAGAAGACCTGAACTAGAGATCCTCATCTTCCACTGACTACCTCTGTGGTCTTGAACAAATCCTGATTGCCCTGACTACCTTAGGTTCCCATATATCAGGGGCCCATAGCAATACCTCCACCATACTGAGCATTAAAAAAGTGGAAAGGCATGAAAGCAGCCAGCTCAGTGCTGAGCATGCAACAGTACCTAAATGATCAGAGAATCTCAATCCTTGAGACTTGTAAATTATACCTTCCCAACTTTTTTTAACCATTCAAATTCTATAGCATTTTAAAATTCATGAATCTCATGTGTTTGAGAGATTTCACCTGTCAAACTATAATTATGGTAAGGATCAATTTTCACAATTTTTATTTAATAAACTTCTACTTACCTGTCAGTCAGAAATTCTAACTGGGGTGCTGTAACTATGTAGCATTATTGTTCCAATAGGATTTAATTCTAACAGAAGTAAAGCCGGAGATTTTAGTTGGCCTGCCTGGCTTTGTTATAGGTAGACAAATGATGTTTGTTCAACTTGCTTTAAAAATTAAAAATAGCTCACAGAATTAGGAATGCATTTAAGTTTTTACTACTTTCTTAATGAAGGATATTAAGAGTGTCCATTTTGTTAAGCCCCAGATGGGCCATAAGAGCCCACATTCTATTCTCTTCAAGAGACACTTGCCCCTCAGTGCTGGCAGTGAGTTCATGAGCACTCCACCTGAGTTATTCCCTCCACTTGTGACTGTTCTTCCATAAGGAATGAAACACTTTTGTGTGTTCCTTAGTTGCTATGCTTACTTCAGAGCTTCCATGAAAAGCTTCAGCCAGGGTCTTTCGAACTCTTAAGCAAAAATACACCCATGAGCTCTCCAGTCTCATTTTTATGGGTAAAGTTTTCAAAGTTTTAATGGGCATCTTTCACCTTCCTGAGAGCTGTTAGCCTTACTTTTTCCATTAAATAGCATCTTATATCCTTACTTTTTATCTTAATAGAAAATTAAATTTTTAAATTTAATTTTTTAAGAGCTATTTATCTCCTACCCCTTCCCCTTTATTCCTTTTCTAGATCCCTATTTCATTTCTTTCTGCTGTCTTCCTTTCATGCTCCATCTACCTGACTCTTTTCCTATCTTTCACAGTTTGAACTGTTTTAAAATTAAACAGTAACGGATACATTCTTTACACTTTTCACTTCTTTACACGAGGGCTTCATTGGCTGCCTGCTTTGCCTAAGAGACAGGGAGGATTTTTATCATTAACTACTTATATGATATGATTTACAAAGACTGGAAGGAACTTCCGTTCCATAGAATATGACATTTCTTAAATACAATCTTGCAGATTTCAAGCTCTTTAGTAATAGACCTTGTAAAGAAGTTTGTTGGCTTAGCAGTTTGTCCATTCTTAAGTTTTAAACAATACATGGAATTGAAAGAATGAACTCTTGATTCCTTAGTGTAGGTAAATTTTCTCAGCCCTTTTCCCAGAATGGATTTTAATGTGAAGACAGTAGAGAAGTCATGAAAACACTTGCCTAAAGTGGATGAAGAGGAGTGCAATAAAGAGCTCTCAGGGCCTCCTGACACTTACCCAGAGCTGGGAGGCTGTGGAAGTCTCTTTTAACTCTGATGAATTCAACCCCTCCCTAAATCTGGCAATCATTGGCTATCCTATGTGTACATGTTTTTAATATATTATAGAGAGAAACTTATTGTTTTCTCCCTTTGAAACTTTTTTGCTAGTCTAATATTCCATATGACTGCATTTTAAAATCTTTTCTGCCAACCTTTTTTTCTGACTTCTATTAACATCTTATGATGTTGCATTTCAAATGATTTATATATATCTCCGACCTACATATTTCATTTACTATAACCTCCTGCAACCTCTCATAATGCCTTGAATCATGTCACTGTAGGTTTATCTGGCATCCACTGTGGCAGAGCTAATTTGGATAAATGGGTCTGATGTTTAGTGAGGGGTCACATTTATTTTCTTATGCATTCCTTGGCAGATCTGCTATTACCAGCTAATAGATGGTCCCTTATAAAATGTCTATATTTTATATAGTACATTTTCTAAATGTCGGTTATTTGGAGAGAGATTTAAGTGGGCAATGTTTTGTTACTATAAAATCAGCCTTGAGGGTAAATGAAAGAAACAGGGTTTTGGAAAGCATGTCTTTGGCTTATAGAATGCAAAGGGAACCACTGCAACTCCAAACAAGCTCCTTGTGACCAGGGCTCTTTCCACCCTGTTAAGAGAATTCTTTGTGACTGAGAATCAAATGGTGTCTTTAAGTAAGTCAGGATGGAATGGAATGTCATCCCATTGCTCTGTTTTTTTTTTTTTTCCAAGAGAGCTATAAACCATTCTGCACTACTTTTTAGTATATAAAGAATTAGGTGGTGTTTGCAGAATATTTATATGGATGTGTAAGGAGGGAATGATAGTGGTGGAAGGAGTCTAGTAAACTCTATTTCCCTGGATAAAATATTTAATACTCTCTTCTCTCTATTGGAGTTTAATGTACATTTTTAGATTTATAGAATGTTAGAATCTTAAATACTTGGGGAGCTGGATAGAAGTTTGTATATTGTCAAATTTAACCCTTTCCTTAGCGTAACCACTTAAATTTATCAGTATCATGGCCAGAGATCCCCTGGAATGTGGTGGGAGGGTCTGTAAGGCAATGCTAAAGTCCTTCCTATTGGGAGGATGTCGGTACAGCTCTCCAGACTTTTCTGGCTGACCTTTTTTTGCTCTTGACTTTTGCATCAAATGGAGAATCTGGAGTTTGACTCAATCTCCTGATACTTGGGATTGCTCCTTAGACATCCTGACTTTCCTGTCCTATCCAGTTATCTTCCTGCCAATGGTTCACAGTGATTTCTATTTTCTAACTACTTTGCCCCCACCTAGGCTCTATCTAGTCTTATCTCCTCTTAGCACTGGCTTTCCAGCATAGACCTTCCTTGAGCCTTTGATCTCACTTCGACTGATGTTTCTAGTAAGAGCAGACTCCACTTCTCATCCAGTGCTGACAGCTGACATCCCTGCTGAGTCTTGATTCCCACCAGCTGTCCAGCATCTTGGAACATTCCCTAGTGGCCAGATGCTCCTGGCCATCGTCACCTGGATAATCCACAGTAGTTTTGGCAAGTTGCTCACTGCTTCTATTGCTATACCCTACCCAGCTTAGTTATACATTACTGTTGTTTCCTTACAACACTGCTTGTTGGTGAGGCTCAAATTGGAGTCTTTTGATTGTCAGTGACTTTTCCATAGCATTCACAAAATAACTGGATATTCCTTTTTTCTCTATTCATAAGTTTTTTTGTTTAGAATAATACTGGCCAGGAATAAAAATGAGTGAGCATCATTTTCTTTCTCCCTCCTCTCACTTTTGTTTTCTTTTTCCTCCCTCGTTCTCTCTCCCACACACAGAGTCACATATACACAACTTGTAACCTTTTAATTTATAAATTTATATTTTCCTTTTTAGATGATCCTTTTTCCCTCTTTTGTGAATTGTTTTCTTTTCTCATTTGCTAACTTTGGAAAAAGAAAAATCCAGACATTGGAATGTCTGAGTTTATTTAAGTCTCAGTACTCTGTTCAATTTAATGAATGGAAACAAAAAAGGAAAATCAAAATGCTGGCCTGGATCTTTGTGTCTCTGGGATTAGTCCTTTTTGATATGCACTTTTTTTGAAAAATAAGTGTAATGAATGGTTGCAAACTATTTTCAAACACACCAAAATATAGAAATATATTTTAAGATATAGTCTTCTAGTACTATTAGTCACACAGAAATTATTAGAAAGCTTATCATTGTTTAATAGTATACTATTATCTAACATAGAAGAGAGAGAAAGCATAAAATTGGTTGCTGTATGTACATTGTAGTAAGTGCAGGTTTTTCACTCAAATTGTTATTATATTCGTTAGACTAAAAACCAAAAGTGCTAAAAAATACTAAACGTAATATTAAAATAATTCTTAAAAATGAACAACTAATAGAGTTTAGTATATGATCAGTTACAACATCAATATTTAGGAAACAGTACCTTCCTATTTAATTGAAAAATGTAGTGATAAAGAGATTTTATGCATGGTTACCAAAGATAAGATACTCAGGGATAAGAAGATACAGGTAGCAGTCGCATGACAGAGCAAAAACAAAACAAAGCAACAGAATCAAAATATCCAAGCTATAAAACTTTCTTGGTGATCTAGTAATTCTATTACAAAACTAACCAGCCAACCAACGAAAACTACAAAATTTTTTATTACATGAGAAATGTCTATTCTTGAAAACTATAATTGGTCAAATTTTGAATATAACCCTGTTGTAATGATGTTTGCAATTTCATTAAAAAGTTAATACAAGAAAAATTGTCATCTGTTATGGGAAAGGCTTATTGTATAATATTAGTTTAAAAGGCAAACTTGCAGGTTATAGTCTTTATCTCTGTGTTCAGCCAACTGCAGATAAAAAAACTTGGAAAAAAATTCATTTGAATTGGCCACTCACACACTTTTTCTCCTCATTATTGCCTAAACAATATAGTATAATGACTGTTTACATGGTACTAGATAGTGTAAGTAATCTTGAGGTGATTTAAAACACACATAGTAGATAGGCTAACAGCAGATACTATGCCATTTGCATAAAGCACTTGAACTCCAGGCTTTAGGTATACTCAGAGTTCTAGAATGAATTTACCATAGATATCAAGGAAAATAGTTGCTAAGGAAGGAAACCTAAATTTTAGTTGTAGTTTTCTCTGGATAACATAGGCGATTCTTATTATAACAGTCTTATATTTCTCTCTGTTTTTCAAATTTTAATATGAGCACATTCATAATCAATAATTGAAAAACTAACATCACAATATATGCTAATGCATTGAAATGTGTTTAAAAAAAATAACCCCAAAACTTTGTGCTCTGATCTAACTGGTAAGCACAACACCAATTTTATTCTAAGTCTTTGTCAGTGAGGGTAACAAATGTTAAAAAACAAAAATATAAAAAAAATTGCATTTATGGAAATGGCTCTTGTCATTTATATTCATGTTCTTAACTTTAACTGCTTGTGAATATCAATAGGAAAGGTGTCTGTAACTATTTTCTAACTTTTATATGACTCTGGATTCATGACTAAATTTTTATAATAATGTCCTATAGAATTTATTTATTTTAAGTTATAGTTTCCTCCCTTTCAAATTCATTGAGAAATCTGTATATTCTCTTTGCTTTGACATTTTATGGGATAGAAAGTATAAACTAGGTAAGAGGCAAAAAGACCATGTCTCTAATTTGTGTGCTACAAAATTTATCATTTTTCAGGGGGAGAGAGGATGTTTGATGAAACACAGTACACCAGTGACTTCTGCCATAAGTAACAGAATCTACTAACAATTTATGCATGCTTTTTGTGTTTACTGTATTATTCAATAAACTTACATACTTGTTTTAACGGTAACCATATGAAGTATCTTAAAGCAACATTAACATGCAAAAGCTATACATTTGAGAAATGTTAATGATGTTTTGATAGTGGGTTACCTTATTTTTGCTAAATATACCTCTTGACTCATATAACAGCTAAATATGACTAAAATTACTATTTATTCAGTGTAATAAAATAAAATATAAGATTGTATTTAGTTGCCTTCTTTCAAAGGCCTTTATTCTTCCCATTCTCAACATGTTTATAAGTCTGAACTAGTCATTCTATAAGGCAGTAGCTTGCCAGCATTAGCGATGTACCAGTAGCACTGTTTACCACTGCCTTAATGTGCTCCTAGGGTTAGAAGCGTATAAATGTGACCTACAAATGCAGTAGCAGGAATAAAACAGAGCAATGGCAAAAAGTAGTTTTTTAGTTTGCATTCAGGTTTGGTATAGATTCCTAAATACCAATAGCCCCTCTTGGCATATCTAAAAAAAAGTGATTATAGGAACTGACTCTTTTCAGAATTATTGCTAAGAATAAGCCAATTTTGCAATTTGATGCTGGGAGTTCATAGATGGTTTGGTCAAAGACCTAAATTTCATTTGAGTTGTGGGGATTAAGTTCAGAACCTCTATCACATTGTCTTCTTCCATTATTTTGTGGTTTTCCCTTCCTTCTCTTTCTCTGCTACCAGTTGGTTTGGTAGGTGGCCTGGAGGAAGTCATGCTACTTCCTCCCAATCCCCCGAGTCAAGCTACAGTTTAACTCATAACATAAAACAATCAAAGAATGTTTAATTAATGCCAGAGCTATCTATACTATGCTGAAAAAGATAAATTGCTTCAATTTTTGAATTAATTTAATTAAGTAATTATGTAATTACTTACAGTTAGTAAAAGATTTAAGAATGATTCAGAAACAGCAGAGGGTAGTATCTTAGTTTGGGTTTGCCTAAAATGTAAGTCAGTTGGAGACTGGGTGTAGGTGATTTATTAAGATGATTCCAGGAATCATAAATGAGCCAGGAGAGAGATGGGCACTGATGAGCCTGTTGCCCTCATGAGTAGCTGGGGCTCCATCATCTGAGAATACTTGAAGTGTGTAGATCATACTTGAGATTCATACCATTGGAGCGTGGGGGTACTGGGGCATTTATCCACCAGCTCCTGTTCTCTGAGGTTTGAGGGGTGCCCCTCTTGTAGTCCAACAAGCTTCCACAGTGATAGAAAAAGGCACATACGAAGAAGAGGCCCAGGAACCTGAAATGGGACACTGTCTGCAGGAAAGAGCTGTCTAAACTCAGAACTCCGGTTGGTCAGGGCACATGAGATGGGGCATTGCAAGCTTTTACAACTGTCAGTGTCCGAGGGTGGAAAAGCTAAATAGAGTCATGGTTAACACAGATTTCAGCGTGCATTAAACTTCTCAGATTTTCAACCCTGACTTGTCCTATTAAGGTATTTCACTGGTCAAGTTATGTAGCTTCTGTGTTTCAGATGTTTTCATCTGTAAATTGGGGATAATAGGAATAATGCCTATCTCTAGAAATGTTGAGATTTTTCAGATGAATGAATCTAGTAGAGTTTCTGGTTTATGGCAAACATGAGGTGTTACTTATTACAGGGGCCCAGCAGGATAGTCATACTGTGTGGTGGTGGCTCATCCGTTTTGGGGAACAGTTCTGTTAATGAAGTCTAAATTTTACCCCTACTTAGTCAGCTACTTTTACTTGCATTAAGTATGAACTACAACTCCAACCCCCTTTAATCTGTGGCTTCTATTAAGTTTTGTTCCTCCTTTATTAATTTTGGATTTAAATGCATTTTTTACTCCTTATGTTTAAAACAAAATCAGCTCTGTTTAACTAATCCTCATTACTATCTACCAACTTCTTGGTATTCATAAATCTAACATGACGTCATCCAATCCTCATTTAGGCTCAGTAGGAGAAACCGTGCTACTACCTAAAGCGAACCTAAACTCCTTAGGTGAGTGATGCTTTGCCTGCCTTAGCATTCACAGACCTGTGTCATCGTGCGAAGATTCCTCTGACAGATCCATGAAGATATTTTGGGTGACCTTTTAGCAACTTCGGGGAAACCCAGTAATAGTTTTTCCATATAATTTCCTTTATATATGTTTAGAATGCAATTTAAAAAAAACAAGATTGGGTTGGCATTATTTGTATTTAACAAAGCTATACTAGCTAGTAATTATTACTATTTCCTTTTCTAAACATGAAAAGCGTACTTAAAAATCCTTCATTGAAAAATTACACATTTAGTGTCCATTATGCTAAATATACTATCACTATCATTATTTTGAGTTCCAGGATGACTTTTCTAAAAAATGATCTCAAACTGTCCAAGTCCAGTTTGTCTTCTGAAATGAGCAGTAGCAGTGCATTTTTACAAGGCTGTCCCTATGAGTCAGTGAGACAGTACAAAAATACACCTAGCAGAGTATCAGAGAAGGGGGGTGCCCCATATTTTACTTTTCTCTTCCAGGTTCCACGGGGTATGAACACAAATAATTTGTCTATTGATAGATTGACCAATCAGTTGATGTCTTTATCCACTGATCTGCCCATGTAAACGTTCAGTCCCCCTTTTCCTTGCTCTCCTTCTCATTTCATGAGGTGGTATAGCATGGAGGTGGGGTAAGGTGAGCCAAGCATGATGAACAAGAGTTCATCTTGTCTGTGTTATCATCCTGTCCTTTGCTAGCTGCATAACCTTGGAAGATTACTTAAACATCTCAATGCCTTACCCTCCTGGTCTATTTATGGTACAGGATTGTTGGGCTGATTGAATGTGTACTCTATGTAAAGTGCTTAAAGCAGTGCCTGGCACATTGGCTAGTCCATAAGAATGTCAGCCATCAGACCTTAGGCTGTGTCTTGGTGTGAGACTATGACAAGGAAACAAGTTGCAATTGTTTCCTGCCCTGTAGTGTTTAGAGTTAATGGGGATCCCTATGTATTCATAGTTGCTTTTTTTTTAACATTTAAAAAATGTTGGAAAAAAAGAATATGATGGACCCTTTCTTCCTTCCTTTTTCTTTCTTCCTCCTTCCCTACATCTACTACTACTGTCTCTCCCTCTAACCCCTTTCTCTTTCTCTTTCTTTCTCTTCCTCTTTCTCTCTCTCTTTCTTTCTCATTCTTTTCTCCTTTCTGTCCTGTGTGTCCTGTCCTGTCTGGTCTGGTCTGGTCTGGTCCAGTCCAGTCCAGTCCTGTCCAGTCTTGTCCTGTCCAGTCTTGTCCAGTCTTGTCTTGTCTTATCTTTCTTTTCTGAGTTATTGGAAATAAAACCCTAGGCCTTTAACCTGACTTATATCCCTAGCAATTTTTTTTGAGACTAGGTCTCATGGATTTATTACATTGTTCAGGCTAGGCTCAAAAGTTGTAATTCTCCAGCCTCAGCCTTCCAGTGTGCTGGTTTATAGTGTGCACCACTAGTCTAACTGATAGACATTTATTTCCAAATTGTTTTTGTAGTTTTATTAATGTATAACTATATATAATCATATTTATAAAATTGTGAGTTTTGTTTTTGCTTTTAAAGTATAGGCATTTTGTATATATTTGCTATATATTCACTTTACATTGCTCATATACTGATCTGTTGTATAAAAATATCTGATTTAACTAAAGAATTTAACTATTTTTGGCATTTAAGATATTTAAATTTTTCTATTACTATTAGGAGCATATAATTTGATTATCTTTGTACAAATGGATTCATGAAATCAAACTTAATGAACAGATGTATAATTCTTACTAGCGGACTATTTTCAATAAAATTAATCCATAGCACCCCAGCAATGTGAAACTACTCATTGAAGCTTTTAAATACATATCATGATATCTCAAAATAGCTGAATCTGCATTTTAAAAATGCCAAGTAGGTCTAAGTATGTTTCCTTGTGATTATTTATCTTCATATTTTTCCTTCAAATAAAATGTTATTTTCCACTAATAAGTGGTGTATAAATTGTTTAAATACCGTATATATACTACTGGGCAGGAGGTAAAGGATAGAGGAGTACCCAGTTTGGCAACAAGGCATGACTGTTGTTTACAAATGTTTAAAGACATTATGGGGAAGAACATTGTATGAGTCCTCAGGACTCAACAAAGACCTTTGGGAGCAAGTTTGCAGGGGCCAATTCCAGGATGAACACGTGTTTATAGTATTCATAGCATTAGTTCTCACCTGGAAGAGTCTTAGACTCACCATTGGAGAGAGGAGAACAGTGTGGGTGAGCTTAGGGAGGGTGGGATCGGAGCAGAAAGATAGGGAAGCTGGAGTCCTCTTTTAGAAATATCCCAACGTAGGCGAGTTTCTTTTAAGAGCACTGCCTGCCCTTGCACAATAGTTGCTATGCTTTGACCCACAACAGGAGATTGGGTGACATCTCTTCTGGATTTCCAGGCTTGAGGAAATTGCCAAGAAAATCTATTTCTCCTTTGGAGTCCTTTCAAATCTCAAATAACATTTTCTCTCCTGTGCCTCCTTTTCTTTTTACCATTTTCATCTTAGCGTATTATTATGCACAGTAACACAATTATGTTCCCTTTCCCAAGACCATTCATGCATGGAAGGCACCAGATGAAAAAAATGGGTAAATCTGTAAAGTAGAAGATTTTCATACTTCATTTGAAAATTTCCTTTCTTTAATAAATTTAAATTAAACTCAGTAGAGACATATTAAAAACAGGATTTTAAAACATAAGAAATTAAAGAGGGGTGGCAGGGTGGTGTTTTGTGGTGTGTTGTTTTCTATTACCATGTTTTTGAATTTAGATTACATTTAATATGTTGCTGTTAGTCTGAATGTGTATTTTAAGTGATCTTGGTTAATTATTATTCTCTCAGGTAGATCAGTCCTTAGATGACAAACAGCTGTTAGAGCAAGAAATGTCACAATGGTACCACCAAAAGTAACAACACTTAATTTTAATTTTAGTACTTACATCATATGCCTGGCTCTGAAATAAATTTATGTCACATATTTATTTAACAATAATTATTATTATGTACTTTGTTATTGATAATGAAACTAAGGCTTAAATAACTTAAGAAAAACATTCTAAGATCATGCAACTAGTACATCAGAGAAGCAAATCCCTATTTGAAGAGCTATGGTTACTTTTAAATTGAAGTGTATTTGACCAGTAAAAATTATGCAGATTTGAGGGGTATAATTTGATGATTTGATATACATATATGTGGTGAACTAATCAGCACTGTTAAGCTAATTTATATATTTATCACCTTAGATAGCTTCTACTTTTTTGTGGTGAAACATTGAAAATCTACTCCTTTAGAAACTTTCAAGTACACAGTAGGATATTGTTAATTATACTTACCTTTTTTGCTTTAGCTCTCCAGAACTTGCTCATCTTGTATAACAGAAACTTCACTCTTCTTGATTGACATTTCTCCATTTCCCCCTTGTGTAATTAGATTTCAAAATATGACTGGGCTGACTAATCTAACTTTAATATAAACTACATTAATGTTTTACTTGTCTCATAGAATGTAATTATAAAGATGTGTGTTTATATATATGATTTGTCTTTCTGTGTCTAATTTAATATACGTATTGCCCTCCACATTTATTTGTGATGAAAGTGGCAGGATTTCTTTCTTTTTTATAGGAAGATAATATTCCAATGTGTATATACATACATACATAATACATTTTATTTAACTTTTCAGGCATCGTCAGGCACTTACTTAGGGTGTGTCCATATATTTGTTGTGAATAATATTGAAATGAATGTGAGAATGCAAATATCTATTCATCTGTCTGTCTGTCTGTCTATCTATCTATCTATCTATCTATCTATCTATCTATCTATCTCAGGGCCCTGGCCAAGATCTCAAACTTCCTGTATGAGAAAGATAGTGAAAGGATGAAATAAGAAACAGATCAATGCAAATTTAGTAATGCATGATGAGGGAATGGGAGGCCAGTGCCTCAGTATGGGTGGAGACAAAGACACACCAAGCTAGCTACTACTTATTAGCCAGTGTAGGGGAAGAGATAGGGTGCTTTTCCCGGAGCAGCACAGAAGCTGTGGTAGAACGGGCACATTTAACATTATGAAGGAAACAAGCCAAAATAGACCTCTACAACTGGGTGCTAATTTTATTGACCAAGAGAGGAAGGTAACTTACAATACCAAAACCAGCTCACAAGGCTTTTACTTCTCTTTGTTTACTTTAGTATTTTATTCTTTTTGTTGGAGGCAATGGGATTGTTGGTTGCATAGGGATTGAGTGGCCTATTAGAGAATGAACTTCAGACTATGAAAGACTAGAGAAATAGTGACCTAAAGATTGTTAGTGAGCTTCTGTTAGATACACACATGAGTAAATGAGAATCAAAGGGAAAGCATATAATATGAGATAACTGTTATTTTCTCATCTTCTAGATACATAAATATAGTGTAGCCATTAAGTATAGAGGCCAAATTGGGGCAGCATCATCAAAATAAAAACATCATAACTAGCTATAATAAAATTAAGATATTTAGTCTGAGATTAAATCTCAGGATAATATAAAGCAAATGAAAAGCAAATTAATGGGATATAGCAAATGAAAAATTTTGGACTTTGTAATACTATCATCAGCTGTATTCTTGAGATCCAGAATTATTCTATAAGTTCTATGTAATAAATCTACCATAAATAAAAATTTAAGGTAAGTAAGAAAAACTGGCTTAATGTAACTAATATAAAATGCCTTTTATATATTAATATGAAAAGGAAAATTGTAGTAGTAAATCATTGAAAAGATAAAAATCAGACATTTAAAAAAATATATAACTAATCAAAAGCATTAATATTATGATACCTTTTCCCTTATTGGAAAAAATCAAATCAAATCAAATCAAATCATAAAAATAATACTGAGTTTTGGTAAGAAAAACTACTTAGTGCTTTTATTCTTATTTTTTTCATGGAGACGTATTTAATTTGCTCCATTAAAAAGTGCAACTCTTACTAGAAGGAAGTTTTCTGCTTAATTTTTCTCTGTAGCAATCTATAAACAGTGTGGATTTTACTTATTTAACTCTCCCCAAGGTAAATTACATGAAGATTAGGATTTTTTTCTGTATTATTTAGTGCAAAAAAAAAAAAAAAAAACACTAGGCCATGCCTAGCATGTGGACATAACTCAGTACTTGTTCAATTAATATAAAAATATTTTAAAATTATGTACATTGAAAAGATTTATTTCTATTAATGAATCCTAGGAATAAGATCATGTGTAGAGACTTAGCTGTAAGAATTTTTATCATAGTAGTATTCACAAACCCTACAAAAATAAAATATCTAATAGGATTTTGCTTAAGCAATTTACAGTAGACCTATAAAATAAACATCTTTAACCATTAAAACAATATAATATACAAAATTTCCTGACATGGAAATATGGTTGCTAAATTAATGTTGTGATCCATTTTTGAGATAAAATGCTGAAATATGCCAAACCAAATTATATCTGTGTGATAAGTTTGATTTTATGTTTTCCTTGGTGTCACACATTAAACTTCCTGCAGTAATTTGGTATTGCTTTACTACTAGTTCTGCATAAAGAAATCTTAAGAGGCTTACTTTTTAATATAAACTTCCTCTGGTGTAAAATATCACCGGGCCTAGGCAATGTAGGCAATTTTCTCAAATGTTTGCAATGATGCTGCTTAGTCCTTAGTAGACAGAACAATTCTGTTCACTCCTAGCATTATGACATACAATCCATTGTTTACTTAAAATCTACACCAAAGTTTATTTCTGAACTGTGAGAGATAATTGGTACGATCTGGAGTTGCTAATGTGCCAATAATTAGCGTAAGTTTTGAAGACACAGTGGCTACTCCAGCTAGCATCTTGATGTGTTTAAAAGCAAGTTATACAAAGAGTTCTAAGTGACTTTGAGAGAAAGGGAGTGACTGGATACTCGGGATGGACTCTTACTCTGTCTTTTGTCTGGCATACAAATTGACATGCAGACAATAGAGCTAGAAAATGTTCAGAAAAACATAACTTTAATCATAATTTATCGGTAATATATAGAGATAAATTTCTAAGCGGAAATAAGGTTTGAAGAAATCACAGGAAATATTAAATCTGTGATTTTGTTTATGGTAGAAATACCGACCAACAAATTCCAGCTGTTTCTCTGTAGGTTATAGAAGTGTCACAGGCCTGTTTATAGTTACTGCATTATAGACTCTAGCCTGGATCTTACAGAATCCTATTAGTTTGGCTTGGGTTTAGTCCTATTTGTCTAAAGGGACATTTCCAATTAACTTTATGGAATGCAGCTCTGTGCCACATCTTTATTTCTGAAACCATTCCAGTCTCTTCCCTCTTCCTACCAACAGTTTGACTCTCCAAAGTTTTAACGTAGTTTTACTTACTGAACAGGTACATAGCACTTACTTGTGCTCTGCTCTGTTCTAAACACCTTCAAAGTGTTAATTTATTTAACTTCTCACAATAAGCTTCTGAATTGGCACTATTTCTTAAACCAACACAAGAAACAAACATTGTAAAGGACAAGAATCATCATATATCTATGTTAAAGTTAGTAGTTTCTATATGAAAAAGACAAACTATATATTCTAGGAGAAGACATTCAAATGGTTGTAGCTGATATAAGATTTGTATTTAGACTTTGCAAAAATTTTTAAGTCAGTAAGACAAACAGTCCGGACAAAAAAACAAGCAAGAGATGTGAACAAGCAGTGAAAAAAACAAACCTAGCATCTAATGGTCCTTAAATTTATGAAATTATGCTCAATTTCTTCTTGTGGGAAATACATTTAAAATTATCATGCAATGCAATTCTTCTTCTATAATACTGATAAACGTTTAATAGAACTTGGCAAAAGTATGGAATGTGGTGAAAGATGATAGCATCAACATATTTAGGGAGTAATTTGACAAAGAGTAATATAGTTGAAGATGGTAGAGCTTGATGAATTGACAGTTTCACTTCTTATTTATGGCCTAGGGTATCAATCTTATATGAACTGCAATATGTATAAGCTTCCATGGAAGCACCATGAGAAATACTAAAAAAATGGAGATAATGAACCATTAGTAGGAGAAAATAAAATGTTGTAATGTAAAATCATATTCTGTATGTTAGTATATTTCATTTGGATTTTCATATGATATAAAAAAAACCTCTCAGAAAAGAAAATTAGACCCTTTTAATATTCTACATTTTGAAGGTCCTGAATATACATGTGGGAAATGAATGAGAAGATTTAGTCTTGTAAGAGTCTTCATGCATAGTTTTCTTTGAAATACTCTCCTCTTTTGACTCAAAAGTGGAGATATATGCATGAAATCAAGAAGTCTGTGACTTTACCTGTGTCACTAACTTGCCTCATTCTTTGCAAGAGAACTTTGAAAATCATGAGTCTTTCAGTATCTCATAAACTCTTACAGGGGATGAGGATAAAGGAAACATTTCATTTGCTCCAAGTTGCTGTCACTGATTTTGAAGTCACCAGATCTTGTCCAGACCTTTTAGGAAAGTGAGCCTCATCCAGAAATGGATCCAGCAGAAGACCTGGCAGGCACTCCCTCACATCACTTGCAGGAGGAACTTTGAACTTGTTCTCCACAGTTAGGATGAGACAAGCTATCTTTAACCTCTTTGGCTTATTCACAGATGCTACGATGACATTGGTACCTCTTTATGTCATTCCTGAACTGTCCTGTTTGTGGGCCTGGTAAAATGCTTTATGACTTCATGTTCCACTTGAAATCTCTACATCATCACTCCCTGCTACAGAGCAGTGAGCATCAAGTGGGTTTCCCTACACTTGTCATCAGAACAAGCACAAATGTTTCCCAGAAAAAGAAACAAATGCATGACAACAATAAATAACATCAAATAAGCATATATTTATATCTCAGATATCCCAAAAGTTTAGACTTTTATAACCATAAAATATCTGAGAGATGTTTAGAAATAAGACTACTATATGAATTATTAAAATTTTCCTTGAATTTACCTGCTTTTTTATTATTTTTGTTATTAAATGCCATTTATTGGGTACTTATGGTATGCTATGCTAAGCAGTTTATAACTGTTTTAATTTCCCTGGAACTGAGAAAATTTGGGCTCAATGAACATATAAATCACAAAATCAGGTGAGGTTAGGTTAGGATTGAAGTCATATTTGTCTTCTCAAAAAGTTTTATTGATACTGAAAAAAGTTTGATTGACTGGTTATCTTCTCTGTTTGACAGTGTGAGGTGAGATGAACTCTTGGCCCAGAAGGAAAAGGCTTGAAATGTTGGTCCCAGTAATGCTTTGATTTTTCTTCTTCAAAACAAGAACGATTTATCCTTTCTCACAGTATCCTTAAATAGATCAGTTCAGAAAATCATTACCGACGGTATGATACACCATGGAGGCATAGAGCTGAAAGAAGTCGGTTGGAAAGGAGTCAGGGATGATGGTAGCCTAGGCAACTCACCCAGTACAGAGCTGTCCCTGACCCTCTCTCCTGCCCCCAAACCTGAGGGACAGACAGTAGCTCAGCTACCAGTGGCTTACAGGTGGCATCATGCGCTGCAGTCTGATAGAAACTGTCAGCATCTACTGAGTCTACCATAGAGGACCTAGAGAAAAACCAGCCCTGAGTCCCATTGGCTGATAGCTTTGAACCTTCTAATCCATGAACTGCCTTATTTGACCTTTTTATGTTTTAGTTCCCTCAACTCTAAGGATCGTAATTCTCACACTGATAGGATTCCCATGTCATAGGATTCTTACCTTACAGGGTCATAAGACCTAGAAATAATAGATGTGAAGTTTTTCTTGTGGTATTTATTACAAAATACTCCCAGTTATCACAGCACTGAGGCTGTCTGTGGAACTGGTTCCCAGCAACACATAACTCAGAGCTTTATTTGGTCTACTGTCCTGAACTTCAGTGGCAGAAGTCAAGCAATAGATCTTCACAGTTAACACGTGGGCTTTGGATCTAGTATAGAATTTCTGCTTGGCTACATAATGCTTGTGTAAGTTCAAATGACTGCTAAAATTGTGTAAACCTTGGTTTGCTTATCTTTTGAACATGTGAAGGTACTTCCCTTGTAGAATTATTGTGGAATTAATTGCCATAGTGAGTGCAAATATTTTTTAGCTCAGAGCTGTTTACTTTGTAAATGCTTAATAGATATCTGCTTTGGTTTGAAAAACTGTTAGTTATTAACTGGTATTTTTATGAAGGTCATATTTATAGGAGGTGCTTGCATACTTTAGCCTATTCAAACACAATTATTTTCAAAATTCATGCCTTTCCTGTTGTAGCATGCTTCCTGTGTTTGAATATTTCCGATAACCTGGTTTCCAGGGAGTTTTCTATTACTAGAAATATTTTCAGTATACATAAAATAATGATTTGTAGGATTATAGGAAAGAATGAATTTTAGAGGTCCTTTGAATTCTTGAGATCTTATGATTCTCTGCATATCACAGGCAGTCCCTAAATTGAAACATTATGTTTTAAACATTTTTTAGGAAGTTATTTGGAACTTGAAATTTATTTTTCCCAGCACTACTCAGAATTGAGGGAATAATTTAGCAAAAGAGGGATGAAGAGAAGATGCTTTTTGTCCTTCTCTCAACCTTGTATGTGATTAAACCTAGTCTCAGGGAGATTTTAGGAGTAAATAATTTACCACATTAATTCAGGCTAATGTGATTGACAAACTTATTGTTCTTCCCAAATATTCATATCAATTCTTTCTTTCTGAGCATATAACAATTAATAAACAGTATATTTCTTTAGCTCTAGAGAAGGTAATGATTCGGGGAAGGAGGTAAACAGATTTGAGCCATACCTACAGTTGATGACTTAGGTACTTAGGAATATTGGAGGATATATATATATATATATATATATATATATATATATATATATATATATCCTGTCTCTGAGACAGGATCTAGGTGAGCAGTTCAGGCTGTCCTTAAACTCATTATGTAGCCCAGGCTGGCCTTGACTTCACAGCAGCAATTCTCCTGCCTCAGCCTCTGAGTACTGGGATTACAGCTGTGTTTCACCATGGCTGGCTAGAAGAAATATATTTTAAGCCAACTATCACCACTGTCCAAATGTGTATCATCAAAGATCAAGACTATGATAGTTATAGTGGAGCTGGGGGCATAAAATTTAACCTTCACTGTAAGAAATGATGGAAAGAGAGGAGTTTCAGATTTAGCAAGGGTACAAATTCAGGCAGGGGATGAATCCTAGGTTTGGGGAAAGTGGAAATGATAAAGTCATCTGTGAAGATGCCGCATTTATAGGTACAGTAGTACATTTGAGTAGAATTATCCTATGGTGATAAAAAAAGGGAAATGGAAAAAAGGGTCACATCTCAAAGAATGGATTTGAGTAACATCTGTGCAGAGACGTTATCACTCAGGTGAATGTGTTAGCCAGAGTTGTGTTAATGTGACAAAATAGAAGGAGAGCCAAGCTGGTGCCGCTCCGCGAGGTGAGTTGCAGCTTGCCAAGGCAGGCCTGGAAAAGTTTGGGACCATTGATCCTGGCGGCTGGGGTGGCTGGGTGCCTGCCCAACCTCCTTAGGACACTGGACTAGGCTCCAGCGGTTCCACGGGCTTGAGTAGACCACGCCCAGAGACCTTCATTCAACCGGGGAACCAGGCCCACCATGCAAGGGGAGCCAAAGCCAAGTGAGTCCCAGTAGCAGAGGGCACAGGAGGTAATTTCCAACACATCTAGGGAAAGCTTTGGAACATCGCTGGAAACATGGAAATATAGGAAAATGACAAAACTAAAGACCAAAATGCAATCTCAAACCTCCAGCCCATCCCAAGAAAACTTAGGAGCCATGTACATAGAAGAAAATACTAGCCATACACCTGAAATGCCTGAAATGATATCAACTGAAATAAAGAAGCAAGTACAGGAAACTATGAGGGAACTCAAATCAGAAATAATCTCCCAGGTAAAAGAAGAAATGATAAAAGTAGTGAAAGAAATACTGAATGCATCCAACAAAGACACAGCTAAAAAATTAGAGGAACAAAGCAAAATGATAGAATCCCTGAATGAACAGTTTAAGAAACAAACAGAATATGTGAAGCAGATTCAAAGAGGCATACAGGAAGTCAAAAACTATAATGTGACAAAATACCCGAGGTAATCAATATTTAAGGAGGTGTTTCTTTTTTGGCTTATGGTTTCAGAGTTTCCAGTCCATGTAGTCAGTTGACTCTGCCAGTTTTGGACCTGTGATGAAGTCGTATATCATGCCAGGCTGGGATCCCCACCTCCCTTTCAAGGACACACCTGTGATGCTTTAACTTCCTTCCACTCAGCCTCTTCTCTTCAATATCTCACCACCCTCCAACATTACCATGTGTTGGTGACCAAGTCTTTAATATATGGACCTTTGGGGGCTACTTACCTAAACCACAGTATTGAGTAAAAGATAAAGAATATTGGGTCTGACTAAATAATTAATGTAAGAAACAAATGTCTAAAGAGATAGTAAAGAAAACAAAAAAAGCATAAGGAGTTTCACAGGATTTAACAATAGAATAGTCAGAGGTATGAAGTACTAGGCAGGGATGAAGGATGAGGAATCTGAAAAGAAAACTGACAAATGACTACTGAAGTCCACTGGCAGCTGGGTAAGAAAAGGTATTGGTGAACAAGGCAGATTTCAGAGGCTTCATTAAACAGAGTAGTAACTAAAAAGGGCAAGGTTATCATGAAAACTTTTTTCCAAGTAGAATTTATTCATTATTGATTGTAATAGGGGAAACTTGGCAGATTTGAGATGCATCAGGAGACAATATATCACCTGTAGAGTTTCCTTATCTCTAGGTGCATTTAAGTCATTCCATCCTCTGCATCAGTGCTGAAAATGCAAATCTTCTGCCTAAAGACATCTCTGGGTTCCTTCTTTCCAGAAAAAACCCAATACTGATAGCACAACAGACAAGATGCTTTTTACTCTGGTTCTAAACTCCATCTCTCGTGTCACCTTCTGCCACACAGAGCACAGGAAAGCTTGCATTTTTCAAGGTCAGATCTTTGTACACATTGCTCTCTCTGCCTGGAAATTCTTTTTCCCATCTTCTCCATGGAAAATTCTAGTTCATCCTTCAACACCTGTCTCAAATGTCACCTCTTTTTTGAGTCCTTTCCTGCCTCCCCTAGCCCAGTATAAGTCTCCTTTGCATCTTCAACTGTAAGTGGTTCACTCATATTTGTCTTAACATCTTGAATTTTAGATCATCTGGTTACTTAGCTGTTTTAAACGTCAGACTATGTGATCCCTGAACCCTAAGGACTCTCTCTGTTTTAATCTCCATGGCTGACATAAAGCAAATTCTTAACTAAATGCATCAGGAGTGAATGAATATTAATGTATGGGGATATATACTGAAGTATGTAAGATAGAAGTGAAGGAGCATATTAGTACAAAAGAGAGACAGTTTCACCTTTGCTCTCTTTTTAAGACTTTATATAATCATACACAATGCATGCAACATGTGAACTGCACATTCTGCGTGCTTTCTGCTACAGTCAATGTATATTAGAAAATGACTTTGGAGTTCAGCAATCTCAGCTTCAGATGCAACCTCATATCTTAAAAACGAACTGAATTTGACTAAGTTTATTTTCTTGAACCTGAGTTTCCAATTGGTCAAATGAAAATAACACATATTTAGTAATATGGTGTGAGAATTAGATTGACAAAATATAGACTAAATTTAGTGACTAGCATTTAGTAATCACTAGTGTTTACTATTGCTTTCAACTCCTGTAATTATGACCCATAGCAGATTCAGCTTCCTTGAAACTAAATTTAAGAAGTTTTTTTCGTCCATTTTACGATAAATTTTGAAATTAGGAAAGTTAAAATCTAGTCTATGTTTAGTTAGCTGTGTTTCATCTGTCTAAATCATGCTATCTGATTAATAATATTCAATCCTGGCATCAGTTAAGTTTTACAAAAATCTAGAATTAAATATATTGGTTAATTTATCAGGGTCACAATTAAATCTAGATTGTTTATAAGGCTCCAAATAATTTTCCTGCATAGAAAGCCCTAGCATCAAGAGGCTTGCTAAACCGGATCTAAGGACACGCTTTTTGTCTTATCTTCAGGATTTGATTTTACTGAGTTTTTAGATCAACCCCCACACACCTTCTTTAGAATTTTTATGGTTAATAAAAACATATGCTTACAGCTTTTTTTTTTTTCATAAAGGAAAGGATTCCACATCAGATTTAGATCGAGATAGATTTTCAGGAGAAAATGATGAATCTGTCCTCAGGGAGCAGTGGAATGTAGCATGCTGCATCTCTGAGTGATTGAGTTTACAGCACTAAGGAACCTTTCCACACCCATACCCATGCAGAGATACAAGCAGTGGTCACCCTGCCGTTTAGATACAGTCTCTTCCCTCAGTCTCATTTCCAAAGTGTATCTGTTGTTTTCCATAGCTTGAAATAAATCCCTCTCTTCTGCCCAGTGGTGAAAAGCTTATATAAATACTAAAACTTCAACTGTTCCCCCTAGTTCTCTGCTGACTGCTTGCAGTCGTGGGTTTGTTTGGATACTGCCATGCATTCTCTGTGCAGCCCTGTTAGGCCACTTGGGTGAGTTCAGTGGAGATGAATTCACTTGTCTTGCAAATTTCCCATACTAACCATTATAACACCCTATTTATGGAAACTTAAATAATCGATACCCTGATTGAAAAGGTTCCAGATTCAAAGAATCTCTTTTATTCTTTCAGCATATGTCATTTTGATAAATATATATGTCTATTTTAGGAAGTCTTGACTGGGAGATGATGTTAACAGTCATTGAAAAGAAAATGTGAAAGTGAAGACTCGATTAGAAACAAGACAGTTAACGTTGAACTATGATATTCTCAAGAAAGAATATTTTTATCTTTAGAAGGATTTTATTGTGTACTAAATGGAGATAGTGTACATTACTGGGACAAAATCAGACTGGATAGTGAAAAGTCTTTTTCTGTCAAACTGGAGAGAAAAAGGAAACACTATTTAAAAATAAGAATCAGTGCTTGGTGTATAGAACACACTCATTAACTACATGGGTAGATAGGACTAATTAGATTCCTAGTGAAATGTAACACTACTTTCATTAAAATGTTTATTTTCTCTTTATGTAAAAATTTATATGATTGAACATCATTGTTCATATAGTATTCTTTGCAGAATACATGAATTGCACTTTTTCTTTTTCTCTGATGTCAATCAAAAGAGATAATGTACTCCATGTAATGATACTGTTTCTGTACTTATATATCTGTCTTATGGAGTAGTAGATCTGAGGTGAATTCTGGCTATGTGGAAGAGAATAGGGTAGAATATCATGAATTAAATATTTCAACTATAATTCCATTAATATTTTTAGATTAGTAAGGCATTTTATTTGTTGGCAATAATCTGCTTTAACCAGTATTTTAAAAAATTGTCTTTTATCACCTAGATTATTATTTACTAGCAGTAGTTTGCTATTTTGACAATTAATTATTCTGACAATTTTCCTATGTTAGAAATTGTGTTGTCTATTAGGATCTAAGATTTTGCTTCTGCATTTCCTATTTTAACAGACAAGAAATAAAGGACAGGAAATCTCATTGATGAATTAGCTCTTTTCCCTTAAGACCTAGTAGAAAAAAAATAAATGAAATATGCTTTTCTGCCTAAGCCCAATTTTAAACAACAGAAGAAACAAAAGAGAGATAAAAGACATGCATGGATTTGAATTTTGCTTACCTAAGCTAAAATACTGGTTTTTCCAAGTGTAGAGTTCTAATTCATAAGTTACAGTGCAAATAAATAGTTAATGTTGATTTTTAGGTCAATGATTGTGGTTGTTAATTCTTTTGTACTTTACACATTGCTTTCTTTTAAAACAATTGATTTATTTTTTAGAATATCAATGTTTACCCTAACCTGATATGGTGCCTGAGACCTAAAAACATTTAGCTTCATGACTTCATACTCAAATTGCATTATTATTATTATTATATTTGTAGATTGTTCAATACTGCATTTGGAACTCAGTTAATACCATTTTCTACCTGGTGTTTTATTTTCCAGAAGACTCTGTCAAAAATGTACAGAGATAGAAATAGGAGGAATTAAAACTCTGATAGTTGGGTTTTTAATCCTGAGGCCTGGGTGGCTGCTCTTACCTCTGTAGGGTCATATAAGTTGTTTCATGTGAATATTTTTCCCTCAAATCTCAGAGTAAAGAAAGCCTAAGAATCATATTTCGTCACTGTTAGTTTCTTGGAAGGGGGCCCACATGAGAGAAGAGGTCTTGTGGCATTTTTTAGAGTGTGAACATGCATCCTTCTTGGTCTGTTCTCAGGTTTGAAGAAGAAACAATTGCCACGTGGTTGTGTCTCTTTGAAGGCTGCGGAATCCCTTATGGCCCAATCAACAACATGAAGGGTGTATTTACAGAGCCTCAGGTTTGATTTTTGAAGTTTTTGATTGTTTCTCTTTCCTTTCCAGACTGATTTGTACAAACATACAGTGGTCATTGATCTTAAACTGTAAGCCACATAACATAAATTCACTGATATGTTCCAATTGTGGATATGAAATGAATTAGTATTTAGGATTGGCCGTCTGTAAACATACTTTTTTTTCATCTGTTAGACCTAATATATTCTCTCATCAGCCACTGCAGAAATACAGGCAATTGAGAGGCTGGAGTCAGGCTCTCAGAGAATTTTTTTGTAGAAAGAAATATGAGAAATCTCAGTCATAGCTCATTTCTGATCATATGCCTGTCTTAAAATGTACAAAGCAAGTCATGTTTAATTCTGCAGATTAGAAGTTTTCATATGCTTTGATTAAAGTTTATCATTTGCGCACCATAAATTTCACCAAAAGAGAGACTTGTGCTATACATTGCTTCAGAACCTCCTTCTTCGACCTCAGGAAGAAGAGTCACCCTAAAAAATTTCTTCAATAGCATTGTTCACATGATTATTTTTTGAGGATGCCTTAATGTCAGTTTTGATATTACTACTTGAGCCAACATAATAACAAGCAGTTAACCATATCTTATAATCACATGTTAATCCCTAAAATAAAGTAGCAGAACTTTATTTTTCTGTGTAAATTTTGCTATGATTATTCATATATCTTGTCAATTTCCAACATTTTAAAACTGTAAATTTTTTTCTTGGTCTCTTTATATTTATATAGTGGAGGGTTTCTTTTGAAATGAGTTATTAAAAACAGAACATAAATTTTGGAGGGAGAACTTTATGTAAAACCAATCTCTGTAACTTTGGTACCTGCATCTTGTGTCTGTTTAAAAGGAAATTGGAGTGTATTTAACTCAGTAGTTACAATATTCACTGCAGAGAAAAGATGACTGAATTCATGAATTCCACTCTGTGCTATTTTTCTGCCAAGATTGAGTTTTGTTAATGATAAAACAATGGTGAATGTGGATATGAGATAACAGATCTGACCTGGTGTGTGTTGTGTGAGTTTGAGAAGGAGCAGAAACTCACTGGGTTAATACCTGGTTGTATCTTGCAATGAGGTGGTAGTGTGCACACTCCAAATATAGAAAGAAGGCTGTTGGTTTTTTTTTTCCACATTGTAACTTTGAATGAGAATGAACCATTGTGTTAAGCTGTTTTATACCAGTGTGTAGGATTTTACATTTATCTCAATTTGAAGGCACATTTTCCTAGAGATAGTTCCTGAAAGTTTTTCTGTCAGCATTTCTGTTGCTTTATCTATGTTTGGTCATATGTGTATGGTCACCAAAGCAAAGAATTAGTATTAAATCTTTGTATGTGTATTCTAATGGCACCTATTTTCTTTTTTAAGGCTCTGAGCTAAAGTTCCACCTGTCACCTTAAAACTGTTCCTATCATAGGCTGGTCAGAACAAATATAGCTAATTAGGATTTGCATACCTAATTTTACCCTGTAGTTCAGTTTAATTACTACAAGAGAACTTTAATTATTATCTTGGTATCTCAACTGTTTTGGGCCCATAAAGAAATGTCTATTTTTTGCCTATGGCATATTTTCATACTTAGTTCACTTACCAAATGAAGAATATTTATATTGCCTAAGTTAGGATACCATCTTTTCATACTACCCCCAAACTTTCTGCAGACTTCCATTTTACCTACCAAAAAGTAGATTAAAATTTTTATACTTGTAATATTAAAATTATCTAATTACACTGTGATCGTTATTGACAATTGTACTCTTGTAGCAAGGGGAACATTGTTTTCTTTCATACATAGTTTCATTTTTCCTTGGCATTTAAATACTAAAATGCATATATGAAATTTATCTGGACTTTTTGAAAGACTGGAATAATATACTATTATTACATTTTGGAAATAAACAAAGATGAACTTGCAAATTTTCAATATGCTAATTGTATTCTATACAAGAGGCAAGGGAACCATCTTTCTCTTATACTTGGAAGTGTTTATAACCCTTTAGAAAGAATTCCATAAAATTTTGAATTTTAAAATGAATGTATAATGTGAAAAATCGGAAAATCAAAGATTATTTAAATAATCTAAAGATCACCTCTAAAAATGAAGAAGACTTCAGTGAATTTATTATGTATCAGGTGTTAGAAGTTTAATGTAAGTTTAGTCTTCTTTGCATCTATGAAAAGCAAATTAAAAATTGACTTAAACAGCAGGTATATGATGAATATTTATGCATGTATAAAATCAGCAAATGGATAAGTTAGTTATCTGTGGAAACTGTAGATTTTCCAAATGATTAAGTGGCTACTGTAACCCACCTGGGGCTGACAAACTATCTTTAGGGCCAGTTGAATTATTTTTAGTAATCTTGGTCGACTGAATATAACATAATGGTTAAGACAACAGTGTCAAAATTGCTGGACAGTTTTATAAACTTGCTAGGCTTTAGTTTCTTTAACTGTGAAATGGTGAAATAGGATCATATCTCTGTACTGTTGAGAGTACAAAATGAGATGTTTATCAAGGGAACTGCAGAGGTGTTGTTAGATGGTAGATGCTCGATGTGTAGATCACATTATGATGGTGGGCTGTATGGTGGTATTCTTGATATAATCACCTTTGTTATTTACTTTCCTAGTGGATAGAAGCACACCCATTGTAGCCACACGGATGGGGATCATTTACGTAATACCACACTTTACTCTCCTCTTAAGAAGAAGCATCCATGCTCTGTGCCAGGAAGGTCTCAATTCCTCATCATTTCTGATTACTGACAACACTATTATTTTTCATTTTCCATAAAAGTTTTTGTGAGTATGATTTCCGTTCGAGGGGGCCAATCTTGCTTTCCTCTGATGAGCTGCAGTTTCTTGGCCCTGGGTACAAGGAACTGGCCACTTGTGCTCAGATGTGGGAACACGGGGCTGGCGCAGCGGCAGGCTCTCCATGTGCGTGCTCTGCCAGCACAGCTGTTCATTCAACTGGAAATTACTTTGGGTGAAGTACAAGGCCTGGAACATGGCGCAGGAAGGAAGGCTTTGATGAAGCGGAAAGGGGTATGTCCAGGCGGGGGAGAAAGAGACTGCTGGGAACCCCCTCAGGAATAAAAAAGAATTTGTATGCCTACTTATCAAGTAGATCATTTAAATTTCACTTGTGTCTTGAAAAACTGGGTAGGCAACAAAAATGTATTTGATGGTAGAATCTATTGCTAACCTAACAATTTCATCATAGACTCATGTTCCAAGAAAACTTGATTTTTTAAACTGAACTGAAACAACAGATGATACGTGTTTTCTGGATAGATGGATGATTGTCTACCTTTTATCCTCTGATTAAATGCTAGATTTATATTCATCCTACATTCAGTTACATTCATCCTACAACCATCTATTGTTAAGTCAATCAAGAATACTACAGGGGCTTTTGTTCTGCATTTACCGATAATTCTGACAAGTTTTGACTCAAAATGATGTGGTAGCTTTATTGTTTTTCCTCCCTCAATGACAGATTATCTGGGCAAAGCTCAGTGCGTTACACAGTATAATATAGATTATCTGCCTGTAGATTTTAATAGCCAGTCATTTTTCCAAGTGCTTTCTTAAAATATCTTCTTTTAATCAGGCCAAGATTGTGCAGTACATTAAAGGAATTCTTAAAAAGTTTCAAGAGCTTACTAGATGACCTCAGTATGGTCCTATTTAACATACCCTCGGGAACATGTGCATGAAATACATTGTGGTTTGAGGGTTTCCAACCCAAACAAACTTAAAAGAAAATGCAGCTTTTCATAGAAACTTTTCAAATTCCTGTGAATGTAGGTATGGATGTCACCACTGACAGGGTTTGAAAGCATCATTATCTATACAGAGTATTAAAAGAGAATTCAGCAGCCTGCCTTCAGGCTTTTGCTTCCTGAGAGTGTATATTTGCTTATTCTACTGTATCTTCATCTGTGATTGAACTGCTCAGTTAAAAATATTAATGATCAGAGCCTTTGATTAGTGTTTTTTCTCTGTCCTTGATGTCATGACCTGAGAGTGGGAAAGAAGGGCAAAGGATGTCACAAAACTGGTGTTATTTAACAGAATCTTCCCATGTGTACCACACAAGTGGAATAATCAGGTGTAAGACATAACCCTGAAGCATCACTTCTGAGAACTATGGGGAGGGAAATATCAGAATTATTGAAATATCACAGCTGGCCCTGATTTTCACTGGTGCCAAACACCTGCAGGCTCTAAAAGGCTACCAAAACAAAACCCCACCCTGTGGCAGCAAGCCATCCCTTAACAACTCTTCCTTAACTTTGCATCACCATCAAAATTAACTTAACATTTTCTACAGGAACCTTATTCTTCCTGTCCCAGAAGGCCATTACAACTCCTTTTGGAAATATTTCATATGGGATAAATATGTCATAGAAAGAAAGTGAAGTATTGAAATATTTGATGGCTGAAAATTATCTGTTGTTTTCATCTCATTATTTGTGGAAGCTTGTGAAGTTGGAGATTTTATTAATCTCTGGGCTGGTTCATATTCTCTAAGTGATTTTGTTTTAGACTGTTTTGGCAAGTATCTGAGCATCTGGGAAAAAAGGCGTTCAATATTCATATAAGTATCAAAAGCACCCCCAAATCCAGAGCTGTCAATAAGTATGAAAAGCACCCTAAAGTACAGAGCTATTTTTCAAATCGTTTTTACTACAGGCGCGCACACACACACACACACACACACACAACTGACACATTTTAAAGATCAGTCACTTTTGGATAACATTAGCTAACATTTGTTGAAATGCAATTAATTGCATAGCTCTCTGTGAGTTATACAAATCAAGCAAAATTATGTCCTTATCTGTAATACTGATGGGAAATATCTTCATACAGTGGTCCCTGTAGCTGGAAAACTGTTGATGAAGGTATGAGGTAAACTAATAGAATTATTTGCTAGTAGACAGGAGAAATATAAAAAATACCTTTTATGTTTATGTCTAAACATACAACACACATTTTAGATGATGCATATGTTCAGATATTTCATGTATGTATTTATTATATTTGGGTATGATATTTTCAATTTTTAAAGAAAATTTTAAAGCATTTAATAACTAGATGATTAAATAAAAGTTGAGAGTATTTCTTATTAAAATATATAGTAAAAGGCAATAATACCTTAGTTTATTCATTAAAAGAGTCCTAATGCAAACAAATGTGTGTTATTTCTAAGAGAAAACTCGCTGGAATGCTGAATGTAAAGTAAGGACTTAGAATAACATTACTACAGCCTGACATGATGTCACATGCCTGTAATGCCCAGCATTCTGGGAGGCTGAGGCAAAAGTATCATACGTATGAGCCCAGCCTGGTAATTCAGGAGGATCCTATCTCAAAATAAAAAACAGAGAAGGTCTTGGTATATAGCTCAATGTGAAGACCCTTGGTACAATTCCAAGTACCACAAGAAAAAAAAAGAAATATCATTACTGGCATTTTTATTTTTTTTTAAAGTTTATATATCTTCAACACTTGGGTCCATTTTGAAGAGGCATTCCTTTGACCTATCACACTAAATGTAAGTTATTTAGGTATGGTACTTATATTTAGATATCCAGCTGAAATGCCATGGACATTACCTGAGTGATTGTTTTACGAATAGGTGGAAGACCTGGTTTGGAGAAAAGGGAGACCATGATCATTAATTCACTCATTTAGCCATTTACTCCTCAGTCCGTGTGTAGTAAAGATAGCCTTCTTGAGTTCTGGTCTTGTGTTAAGTGTTTGTCATGGGGTGGGGCAATGGAAGACAGTGAGTCAAAAAATATACTGTGTCAGACCCTTAGCAGATTCCAGTCTAGCTGAGGTAGACAGCATTTGGTATCATACAATTACATGTAAGTGCTCCAGTGTTTGTAAAAGCAATAAATAATCAACATAAAGCATTATGAGATTTTCCTATTTAATAATTTGACAAAAGTTTAAATGCTGAAGAGCTGCAAATGTTTAGCTTATGAAAAGTGCCCCAAACTCTCTATCTTTCTAAATAATCTTTATAATCAGTTTACCATGATATTGTTAAATTCCCTGTCCATAATGAGGAAAAAGATAGCATAGGATTTCAAGCTTTAGTGTTTATTTAATTTGAAATTATTTGTGATCTGAGACCATCAGAGTTTTGCTGTCATATTCAATTAATCTCTCACTTTGTTTTCATCTTTATCTCTATGTTTGTCCTGTGTATGCGCTTAGGCAAGAATGCAACTTACTTGTCAACCTCCATATATGCAATGTATATTTTCTGAACATTTGCAAAATATTTCAGAGTGGATATAATATAATCATTGGCTTTTACCAAGCCTAAATTAAGTAAGAAATAGAAAAATTAATTAATTTTAATAATACATCTTACTTAACCCAATGCCTTTGAATTATATTTTAAAATGCAATTGGTACTATTAAAGAATATTAATGAGGCATTTGAAAATTTTGTGTGATCTGTTAAGTCCACTGTGTGTTTTACTCTTAGAGCATATTTCAATTCGGACACCTGTGTTTCAAGTGCTTTCTGCTACATGTGATGAGAGGTAACTATGTGCCAGTGATGATAATATCTGGTATATGTTCTTTGTTTCTTTCTCCAGTTTTTCACACTTTCTACTTATATTAGTTTTCGTTAGTATCCCCCAACTAATCAATAATTTTAGAAGTGAGAACTTTGTTGTTTAAAAGTCCTACTTAATAACAATGTATTCTATTGCTCAGTTCTTTTTGGTAGTCACATAAATCACTGTTGATTTTTAGATGAATTTCAACTTTTTTGTAGCTTAAAAAGGAAAGCTTTTACTCAAACAAGTGATTTGTATACTAATAGCATGAAAACATACAAAACCATCAATATTTTCAGATGCAAGTATTGTCAGAGTTTAGGGCTTTTAGACTCACTGCTTTTGAGGGATTTTGAAAAGAAAAAAATGCAAGGTGCTACATATAGAGAACTACAAAGCTTAGTCAAAAGCCATAAAAGTCTCGAAAAAAGTGTATAGATATAGTTATTCATGGCTAACGAGACTGAATATTGTTATAACATCAATAATTTCCATATGATTTATTGTTCTACTCTAATTGCAGTCAGTACCAGTGGGATGTTTTTCTGAATTTTTATAGAAAATGATTTTTCAAGATATCTGGAAAAACACGTGGACAGTAATAGCAAATATTATGTGTGCATGTGTGTGTGTGTGTGTGTGCATGTGTGTGTGTAATGAAAGGGATGCATGCGTTATCATTCCTAATTGCACGGAGTTGAGTCTTTTCTTTCTTTCTTTCTTTCTTTCTTTCTTTCTTTCTTTCTTTCTTTCTTTCTTTCTTTCTTTCTTCTTTCTTTCGCCTTGTTGATCTATTTGTGACAGTGGGTATTGAGGTCCCCCATTACAATTGGGTTATTAGTGCTTAACTGGTTTTTCATATCCATTAAGGTTTGTTTTATACAGTTGGCTGTGCTGGTATTTCTTGCATATATATTTATGACTGTTGTTTCTCCCTGTTGGATTTTTCCCTTAACAAGTACGTAGTGATTTTCTTTGTCTCTTTTGATCAGTCTTGAGTTGAAATCTACTTTGTCTGCAAATAGAATAACTATCTCTGCTTTTTTATGGGTTACTGTTGTCTGGAATATTGTTTTCCATCATTGAACTTTCAGTTTATGAATTTCATTTTGAGTTAAATGTGTTTCTTGTATGCAGCATATTAGTGGATCTTTTTTCTTGATTCATTCTATCAATCTGTTTCTTTTGATTGTTGAATTGAGACCAGTCAGGTTGATTGTTATAACTGACAGGTATTGATTTATCCTTGTCATATCACTTTTCTGTTGTTGATTTTTTTCTTTCCCTTCTGTTTAATTGCCTGCCATTCCTTATAGATTCATTCTACTGGGATTTGTGAAACTATTGTTATTGTCTTTTTCTAGAATATCTTTCAGAACAGTTTGGAGTGCTGGTTTGGTGGTCATGAATTTAGTCAGGTGTTCTTTGTCATGAAATTACCTTATTTCTACATCAATTATGAAAGATAATTTTGTGGGATATATCAGTCTGGGTTGGAGGTTGTTTTCTTTTAGGACTGGAAATATTTCACTCCACATTCTCCTTGACTTAAGTATTTGTGTTGAGAAGTTGCTGTGATTCTGTTGGATTTCTTACATAGGTGATTTGTTTGTTTTCTCTAGTAGCTCTTAATATTCTGCTGTTTGAATTTCTGTAATCTTGATTATTATACACCTTAGTATAGTTTTTTCTTATTGTAAATAAATGGAGTTCCATATGCCTAACTTATTTGTATGTCATATTCTTTTTCCATGTTTGGGAAATTTTCTGGTAGTACTTCTGTAAACAGGATTTGTATGTCCTTTATTCTATATTCTGATTTTACATTGACTCCATTTAATCTTATAGTCTTCTTTGCATCATCTAGCAGATTTTGTATAAATTATTAGTGGTCTGTTGCCTTCTTAAAGAAATCTTTCATTTTATGATCACTCAATACAAACCTGTCTTCTAAATCTGATATTTTATCTTCATATTGGTTGATTCTGCTGCATATGTATTCAGTAGAGTTTTTAATCACTTAGATTTCTCCTTGAGTCTGTTTTATGGAACTTGATTTTTTCCTTGTTGGGCATTCATAATTTCCATGTCTTTCCTAAGTTCCTCTATAAATTTTTGTCTGCACCTACTCTAGATTCACTAACCATGTCCTTCATTATGGTTGTCATCTCTATAGTTATCTGTATAATTATTTCTGATTTCTTTTTTTCTAGAGACTTACTATCTGCTTTACTACTTCCACTGCTACCATTTCAGGAAGTTAAGCTGGCTGGCTTTTGATTTTTTTCTACTTTAGTTTCTCTTAGATTTGCTTTGGGAAAGCTGGAGGTTTGGGGCTACATTTTGCTTGTGATTTGTCATTTTCTATTTTTAATTTGTTTTATGCATTGATTCTTTTAAATTGTGTGCTATAGGTAGCTTTTTACAAGTAGAAAGACCTCTTTAGAATATGATTATTTTTCAGACATGTCTTCTAGGCATAGTTGGCCTTTGGTTTTTGAGTCTGTCACAAGACCCTGCCTCTTCAACTTGTCAGGGAGGAGAAGTTTTAACCTGTTTGGCCCAGCATCTAATTCTTTGGTACTATACTATGATATTGTTTATGACTTTCAGATAATCGCAGTATTGGCATACAAGGAAGAAGAGCTGGTCACAACAAGTATGTCATCTTGGCTTAAGTAGTACAGTCAATAATAATAATAATAGCATCAGGCACAGTCATGAAAATGCCAAATTCTGATAACTGTTAATTTGCCTCCTTTAATCATAACTATAAGCTTTACAGTTATATATCAAAACTAAAACAAATCAGAAAATTATATGCAGCAAGTATCCACTTAATTTCATCCTCTGGGGAGAAAATTTAAAAGGGATAAGAGAAAAAATAGAAAAATACAAGAGAAAGAGATTAGATGTAAGGTTGAAGGATAAAGGAAGTTTACTCATGTTTCAGGAAACTGATGAAAAAGACAACAGGGAAAAAAGGAAAAAACAATGACAAGAAGAAAATGAAAAACTAAAACTATTTTTCATACTCACAAAGAACAAAAACAAACAATGAAGTAAAAAGCAAATGAGCAACAACAACAACAAAACTCAAAAGCAAAGGACAAAAATGATTTCTATGTGGTTTCAAGCCTCTGGTTACCTTCTGGGATCTACAGGTTTTTGGTAGTGAACAATTCAGGGTGTGATTCTGCTGTCACTGGTAGACAAAGGAGGCAGACAGCCCACATCAATGCTGGATGATCCCTTCAGTAGGAGTAGGGTGGGATGCCATTTCTGGTGCTTTCAGGTCCCCAGGTGTTCACGAGGATTTTGGCTTCTAGTTGTGGGATTTGGGCCTGAGTTGTTCAGCCTACAACACTCTGTGTCTTGCCAGTCGGACCCCAGACATCTCCCACACTTGTCCCTCACCTAGTCACTGTGGAATTTCAGCACTGGGAATGCTGAGATGAAGCCAACCCATGGCTCCTCTGAGTCCTATATTCAGCTCATCCCTCCCTAAAATAGCCAAGCACCCTTTCCAGGGAGCATGGCAGTTACTTGGACTGGAGTTGCTCACCAGCTGTTTTATCTCACAGCATCCTGTTCACTGTTCCACTGGTTTATTCCTCCCTGGAGGCCTCTAGAGTCACCTACCATATATATTTGATTCTCCTCTCTCTTGCTATTATCTAGAGCTGGGGAGAAAGTTCACTTTATCCTCTTCTTTTTCTGCAGTGTAGTCTGGGTCTTCATTTTCTTTATGGGCTCGAATTTTCCCCTTTTGATCTCTCCTGGCTCCTCATAATCCACCTCCCTCCTCCTTTTCTTCCCCAAGTTGTTATATTACAGTGTCTGAATTCCATATTTTGTTTGTTACTGCCTACTGTTCCACCATCTTCCCAGAAGCCTCACTTTGCTTCTTTTAAGGACACTTGAAGTCATTTTCACCCTTCCAGGATACCCATGCTTTAATTGTCTTCTATTTTGTTTTTGGTGCTTGTCCTCTTTTCACTTACACCTGTGCTCCTAAGAACTTCTGACCATGCCCTACTGGTCTGCTTAATGTACTTGTCCTTAATCTACTGGGTTTAGTGTCCCATCTTTATGCTTTTTCAACACCCTTTCTGAAAGACAAATGTAGGAGTTTCACGGTGTGAGCTTCCAAAGAATTTCTGGCCCACAGTCATCCAGGAATTCTGCTAAAACTGAGTTCTGAATCCAACAAAGTTGTCATTTTTAATGTGTTTAGATAGGGGTTAGGAAGTGTCATGTGCAGATTTCTAGGAAAATTATGATGCACAGTCTGTGCCTAAAGTTCCTAAGCAGCTTTAGGTCATTCCCCCACATTCCTATCTCATGGTGTGTCTGACCATTTCAGTTTTTTAGGGTATCTCTCTTTGATCCTTTGACTGGAAAACCATGGGTTTGGTTTAGTGGTCCCAGTCTCTTGCACATTTACATTACTGCATCTTTCTTTGGACCCATATTGTAGGAAGACAGACATAGACAAGAACAGTGGGACTTGGGTGCACCCTTTTAAAGCTACAAGTTCCATCAAACCTGGAGGAAGATATTCTGTCTTAGACTTTGGCTTTTGTTGGCTCTTAGAATTTCTTTTGGTATTGCTGCTGCTAACACTGTTGTTGAATGATTGCCTGAGGTCCAGGAAAAGAAGAACAATAAAAAGAAAAAGATAAAGGGGGGGTGGTTTCCATGTTCTCCTTGAGTGCTATGTATTTCCTTTCCTATTTCTTAGACAGAACTGCAAAACTCCTCCTGAACTATTATCTGTCTACTACCCAGTGCTCACTTGTTTGCTATGTGCTAAATTCAAAATATTGGATACATCAATAAAAGTTAGTAGTCAAAGGAAACTTGCCTTACCATTCATTTGGTCATAATTCTTTTTCTTTCCCAGCCTGTCTTCTGCTGTTTACTTTTAAACCTCCACATAGCTGCTCCATGCAGTCTGTTCAGAATTTATAGGTATATTCAGTGATAGAGGATATAGAACATAATTTTTGCTTCATCATGCCTGGAACCTGTTTCAACTTAAAAGAAAAATTTTATTACTAATTTTCAAATTTCCTAAAAAAGATCATGCTGCTAAATGAATCTTGACATTGTTAAGTTGAAATATTCAAAGGTTCATATAACTTTTCTATGCAAATTAAAATTTTCATAAAATATGAAATTTAAAGAAAACAGAAATTAGTTGGATAAAACCTCCAGTAAATAGCTAGCATGATTATGAGACATCTGTTTCCATATTGATTGTACCATAAAGTTTATAGCTTTGAACATCAATATCATATCTTTGTGTTGTCAAATATTGAGGTTCTATTTTTTATTAAAATGTTTCCTTCTACAAAATGAAGGGAAGAACGGAGGAATGGAGGGAGCTAATTGGGAGAGAGGAAGGAAGGAAAGGTAGGGTATAGGAGGAAGAAAATCTTTTGACTTATGGGGATGAATTCCTTAAACGTTAATTTTCTATGTCAGGGATTTGATAGCTAACTAGTACTTATTCAAAATTCTCTGGTGTGTACATTATTTTCAAGTCTGAGGAGAATATAATTTTCAGAAAGAATAGAAACATATTAGAGCCTGAAATGGTTAAGACAACTGAGTAAAAACAAAAACACTTCTTTTTTTGTTTCTCAGTAGTACTAAATCATCTATCCAATTTTTCAGAGCTAGTATGATCCTTGAATATCTTCTGGTACAACTGAGTAAAAATGTGCTTACAAGCAATAGGAACATGATAAAAGTATGAAGGAACCAATTTTAAAGAGTTCCCATGGTCAAAGTGGGTCAGTTTGAATCACAAAGTAAATATAATTATATTAATGAATTATAAACTCCTAGAATAAAATACATGTCTGAATCAATACTAACATAAACAAATAATTGAATCCAGAAATGTAAAAGAATGAAAAGTATCTCTTCATGTTGTAGAAATACAAACATAGAAAGAATGAGAAAAACAGAAAATTAGCTTTAAGTAAACACCACAGACATAACTGTTAAAAGAAAGAACTATATTTGGATACTAAACTTGTGATGTAAGATAATTTTTGCACAATAAAAAATATCTTCCCACCTTTTTGTGACAGAGGAAAAAGTATTAACTTTACTGTGGTAGAATCTTTATCAATGCCAGTTTAACCAAATGAATCATCAGAGTAAGCTCTATTACATCACGTACTGCTTGATATAACATTAATTTCTTGCCTAAAAAGCCTAACATCAGTCTAATAATAGGAAAACATATGACCACTTCAAATTGTGGGACATTCAAAAATAACTAACCTGGATTCTCTGGAAGTGTCAAAATCACTGACAAAATCTGGAGAACTGTTTCAAATGAGACAAAGAATGACCTCTGTATGAACTGAGTCCTAGATTACATCTTGATCCAGAGAACAGAATGTTAATGACCTGCTTGCCAAATTTCAGATAAGGTCAGTTGATTCTTAATGATTATGTTATCAATTTTAAGTTTTTGGTTTTGATTTTTTATGGTTAGGTAAGATATTAATAGAAACTGAATAGGGAGGCACCCAAGAACTATAACTTTCCTACAACTCAAATTTAAAGGCAAAAAATCCTGAATTTTTTTAAAATTAAGGTATAAAGAGGCAAAGGAGATATATCCAAATCTATCTATTTTGTGGTTTTTGTTTTTCTCTTTATTTAAAATTTGTTTATTACAAAAATATTTATTACAGAAATATTTGTTCCAGAGACATGAGAGATGGAGTAATACAAATCCTGAACCATTGTTAATATTTATACATTGTAGCTGAGATTTTATTTTGGATGCATGAGGACCATTAGGACAGCCATACAGTCAAATGTTCAGACATTCTCCACATAACTGTAGTTGAGCGTTTGGACAAAATTCAAATGAAAGGTGATTTAATATCATTGTCTTTTAGAAAACATATTTTTGCTAATTTATAAAATATAATTAAAATGGTATCAGAATGCAGCTACCCCTGGAAGTATGCTTCTACAGATTCTCAGTTTTGAAAAATAGATTTAACTTTATTGAAAAGTGGTATACCACCAAAAATTATTTTAGATGCTGTCGGTTTCTAGTGGTAGTGGGGTACCAGTAGTTTTTTCCAAGCCTTCTCTGGAATGAAAAAGTGTGAGAAAGTGGTTCTCAAACACGATGTGCATTAGCATTATCTGGGGAACTTAGCCTAAAACATAGATTCCAGAGCTCTTATCACATGAATGCTGAAATGCCAGGCCATTGCTTGAGTTAGAGCTATCTGGATTTTTAGAGCTTTCCCTGAAGATTCTATTAGGGGGCCATAGAATCCTTCAGGTAGTAGGAAGCATTGTGATATGAGCATAATCGTTAGAATTAGACAGACCTGGTTTTGTTTGGACTCTTTCAATTAGTGAATGACTTTGAGCATTACTCAACCTTCCTATTCCTCAGTTTCTTCCTTTGTAAAACATGGAATAATTTATACTTCATTTATGTTACCCTTTAAAAGAGATAATACATACAAAGAATTTAAAATCATGACAACTTTTTATTAATTTTTGAAAATGACTTGCTATTTTTTTCTTGAAGACATGTTGCTAAAAAAGAAAGTTTTGCAGGCAGAAATAAAATAAACAGAAAAGAAATTGGAAATATGAAACTTCTTGGAGAAGTGAGTATTCAGGTAATGTGTGTGGTCAAAGAATACAGTGTAAGAGATGGCAAGAGGAGAAAATTAAGAATCCAAGAGTCAGTGGAATTCATGAAATTGTTTATGAAGTACTTGTGTGCCATGCTGATGAGTTTAATCTATGTCCAAAATGCAGGATTTTATATCATATTGCCAGCTCTCGGAACTGAGCAGATGTACTCTTACTAGCCACAATCTATTCTGGTGATGCTGAATACCTGAAATGCAAACATCATTCAGCTGAAAACATCCCTCTAGGTAATGAAGCCCAAGATGATACAGAACGTAGATATGTGCCTGTGTGCACCAGCATGTAGTATGTGCAGCATTTATCAGTGCTATGGTGGAGGTATAGAAAAGAAGAGATAGTCGTCAGGTCCAGGTACTAGTGCAGTAAACTAAAAACAATTTGTTGTGAGATTTCTTGGGAACTTTCCCAGTTCATTCATTCTTTGTTTTATGTCTTGTCAGCCAAAACCCTGGGCCTGAGCCGCTAATAAACTCTGATTCTAGTAATAATCAAGTTATGGATATTCAGTGAATGAGTTCTCCCAAGAAGCATAGAAACCTTCCAGTTTATAGAAAATTAGCTATTTCAATATATAGATGTGTGCAGGCATCTTGGGAAATGGTATTTCCTGAGCTGCAATTGGACAATGTAACTTCTACATCCTGTTCTTTCCATCTCAGATTATAAAATCTGTTTTAAAGAATTTACACCTAGGGCCTGGAGATTTTGCTCAGTGGTGTAAGCACCTGCCTGGCAAGCGCGAGGCCGTGAGTTCAATCCCTGGTTCAAAAACAAAAACAAAAAACCTACCCCCAGAAAAAATGCAGTTTCTAGTTATAGGAAACATCATTATTCTCAAATTTTCACTAAAATAGGAGGAAGTTAGGACTTAACTGTACAGGGAAATTGATGTGCAAAAATAAACAAGCAGGGCAGAATCCTATTCTATATTTTGGACTTCTTTTCGAGAAGGTACTCAAGGACATCATGACATTTACAGTGACTAGGATGCCCCCAAAGTTTATGAACTGTAACCACGTATCCAAGATAGAGGACTCTGGTAGAGATAGTGCCGATTGTGTTGTTATTTGTGTTTAAAGAATCATATTTATGCAAACTTTAGTAGAAGTACTATTTTTATGTTTTTTGACTCTCGGAAGTTTGCACATAGAAAGGAAGGTGCACTAAATGGAGGCTGATGTTCTTTCTAGGTGAGGTTTCACAGCACTGACATGGAACTGCCACAGTTCAATTTGTTGTCTGAGACCTGCTGATTTAGAATTCAGTCATTCTCAAATATTGCCAGCTCACAAAATAATATGGTAAGACTGTAGGAGAAAGTCACAATATTTGGTTTACTCTTTCAAAGCAAATATGAAACTAGTAAGTTGGGATACCAAATTACTTATTAGTAAGGTGAGATATACTTGTTCACTTTAAAGTGTATTTTATATGTATTTGCTAGGGCATACTTTTCAGGTATTAAAGAACCCATGGAAAACCAAACTAATAAACAAGGCATTGCTGATAAAGGAGAGATTGGAAATTTATTTTGAATAATGTTTTTTATATTTTCATCTGCAATAATTACATTCTTAGGAAGTTGGAAATATGATGCAGACAGATTCTATGGGCTCCTCCCATGGCTTCCCTCAGAGAGATTATATCTAACGTAATTATAGGGTAATAGTAAAATCAAGAACCTGACTTTGGTACTGTGTTATATGGTACTGGTTCTATATCATTTTATTCCATGTGTTAATCTGTGTAGCCATGACACAGTCAAGATACAGAACTATTCCATAACTACAGAGATCTCTTTTGTGCTATCCATTATAGTCACAGCTACAGTGCCCTTTATTCCTAATTCATAAAATCTGGTTTTTTCTATAGGTATAATTTTGTCATTTTGAGAATTTTATATAAATAGAATCATATTATGTAACTTTTAAAAAATGACTATTGAGATATTATGTAGAGATACTGTTTATTTTCCATAAAATTAACTTTAAAAATACTATATATATATATATATATATATATATATATATATATTTTAACACATTACCAAACCTGTATAACCATTGCTATCACATAATTTTAATACATTTTCATTATAACTAAAATCATTAATGATCATTCCACATTCTTACCTCCTCAACTCCTGGTAATCAGTAATCTCCTTTCTCTTCCTATGGATTTGCCTGTTTTGGTCATTTCATACAAATAGAATCATTCAAAATGTGTGCTTAAATTTCAAGTATTAATATACCTTTTGTATTTTAATTGTTGTTGCATATAAAACTGATTTTACTAGTAATCTTATACCTTTCTATCATGCTAAACTTCCAATAAAATATTTCTTCTTTTATGTGAATTCCTTAGGATGTTGTATAAATCATCTTCTTCTGGATGTGTCTCCTTTCCTTTATTTTTCTCACCTGATCATGTTGACTAGCACCTCCAGGATAATGTTTAATGGAAGTGCTGAGAATAGACATTCCTGTTTTTTTTTTTTCCTGGTCTAAGGAGCAAAACTTCAAACTTTCATGTTAAATATGGTGTTTGCCCTTGTCCTTGTAGATACCTTTATTAGAATGAGAAAGTTCTTTTGTATTTTTAGTGGTGGCATCTTTTTATAATAAAAGGATGTTAGTTTTCTTCAGTTTTCTGAACACATTTAAATGCTTATTTTGTTATGTTTATTTTAAAGTCTGATATCTAGGCTCTTATGTTCTCAATGAGACCTACTGCTTTCATTTGAATAAATATGTCTATGTTGTCTACTCTTTTTTTATTGAGTTGTTTTATTGGATAGAATGACATGTAGATTACTTTTCTGTTTGTGGAATAAAACATAATTTCACATTTTTTTGCAATTAAAGCTAAAGAATGACAAAGGCCTTATCATTCATATGATGCATTTGAAAGGATACAGTTTGTGCTTGACTGGAATAGAGTATAGAATGCCTGTTGGTTTATGAGATGCCAAGTTTCCAGGGTAGATCCTATGCAGGGGTTTTAGTTCCTAGCTAATATTTTGTTTTCTTCTCTACACCTGCATTGTCTACTCTTAAGATAACTTATGGAACATTAAGTCCAGTTGATAAATGTAGATTCTAATTGAGGAAATTATTTCACCACAAAAATGTGCAACAGCAAGATCATGCCTATGAAATTAATTTGTCTTACTGTATATCTTATCATCCCAGAGCACTTTTCTAATTTATAGATAGAACAGAGACAGCACACTGGAAGGGTCAGGTTATATCTTACAGGAAGCCAAATGTGCTTTAGACTGAAGTCTAATATATGGTGCTGTTTTTGCTATTGTCAAAATACTCTGAGTATGCAAATAAAGAAATTGGAAGTGGCTCCTTTTATTGTAATGCTTAATAACCCATTCTTAGATATTTGTTTCCTATCCACAACTTTAAACTCTCTTGGCTTAGCAGTATTGTTTCTCAAGAAAAAAATACCATTACCAATTGACACAGTAACGATTCCATTGAATTGAAAGATGAAACTGCCACATGATGGTTTTGGGTTTCTCATGTTACAGAAGCAGTAAAAACAAAGGTGATTATTGCTGACTATGGGAACTGATCCTGATTACCAAGAAAGATTGTGGTTTTGATGCATAAGGGATTTAGGCAATGCAGGCCATTCTTTCAGGACTCTCTTAATACTCCCGCATAAAAATAGTAGAAGTTAATAAAAAACTGCATCTATCAGAATGGAATCCGGACACATCAGGAATGAAGGTTTGACTACCTTAATAGGTAAAAACCTTGACCAGTTTAAATATTGGCTGGAGATAGGAAAAACACGGAGCAATTAGTGGAAGAAGGAAGTTACCAACATTAGTGACAACTTAATGACCAGTTTCATAACCAAAGATTGTAACAGCAATGCATATATCATTACTTGCTAATTATATATGTGTGTGGATATACATATATTTTTGTATCTGTTCTTTCTTATTGTAATTTTTTAGGAATTAATTTTCTGTTTTACACTACAGAAGGTCAAATTCAAATAGGTCTATGATGGTTGGGATTTATTTCCCCTTAAATTTTGAAGATGGTGTCTCTTCATTTGTATATCTTGTTAAACGAAAGTAAAGGGTTGGTTTATTGTTTCATGAAAGGATATATGTGGTGTGAATTACCAAAGGGGAGCACTGTGCTAGCCACTGAATTGTTTTCTCAGTAACGCATCCACCCTTATATATTCTGCTCTGTAATACTAGAGTTGAGATTCTTCAAACCATTTTTGCTTTGCCACCTGATTTCCTGTCTGAATCTTATTTAAGTAGAGGTATGAGAAGGAGTTGGCAAAGTGAGAAGAGGACAAGAAGACTTTTCTGTTTTTGCTTATTTCTCCTGGGCTCCAGTCCATTTTTGGTTCCTATAACCATCATTTCAGGGACATTTTACCTTGGCTGCAGCTCTACTTTCATGTAGCAGCAGATAAATCAAATTTATAATTTTACCATAAAACACAGAATGAGTTAAGAACATCCTGTCTCAGTGAAACCACCTCTAACTGACTTTCTCTTTAGAGAGGAGTTTTAGCTCTTGTAAATTCCTAAATTAGTTATTCTGTGTTTCATGTCATTTCTCCCTAGCTTGAGGACTAGTTACTGCTTGCTGTTGTTGTTAACTTTGTAATACATTAGTTTTCTTTTTATCCTTTCAATTACCTATATAATAGCTTCAGTCTTTTTGTTAAATTGTTACATTTATTAAACTGTCTCTTATAAGAGATATGCTACCATTTAGGTACCCTAACCTGATCCTTACTGCTACTGGAAGTCTCAGGAAAAGAATTTAATTTGGATGCTGGAAAAATAAAAAGGGGTAGAGGGAAGGGGGAAAAAAAGAGCTGAAATATAGAATGTACCAATTCCCAATAGTAAATGTAACCATTATGTACCACAAACATATACTAATAAAAGTAAAAAGAAAAAAATTAATTTGGAGTAAATGTTGTTTAGGAAATACAAAACATGGGAAAATAAATAAATATAGTAAATAGAAAACATGCCATAAAGGAAAATATCTCATTAATATTTGTGATTTTTCTTCAAGGAAGCATCTGGGTTTTGACTAATAAGTAGGTCTACTTGCAGAAGCCTTAGGAATAACCCACAAATTACAAGCTATGAAATTAATTTCCATTAACATACTTATAAATCATTTTCTGTTTCTCTTATAAGGGCTTCATATGATTGTTGTAAGTGGGTAATAACTACCACCAATGAATTCCTATATAGGTTTGTTTATTTAAATTTCATTTAAAAAATTGCAACTCACATACTTTCAACTTACTTTCTAGAAACTTCAGGGTTTAAAGTCTGTTACAAAAATAGTGGTTTTATGCATAAAATCCAATGATATATTATAATTAATGTCTGTCATAATGTTAAGTGAGGTTGGTAATGAAACATAGCAAATAAACATCTCATTTGATCTCTATTTTAATAATAAATAATTTTATAATTGTGTCAGTAGAATTAAGAATTTTAGGTATGAAGAATGTCCTATTAACAAAGACTGAGAGCTTTAGGACAAAATTTTCAACAGTAGAGAGACCAGTGCAGTGGGGTCTTGGAGTAGGGGAGAGAGGTGGACTCAACTCTGAAAACAAGGAAAACTGGAATTTATGACCCAGGAGCAGTATGATGGTGAGTAGAGAGAGAATTCCGAAAGAAAACAGGGGGATGAGAAGAGGTTTTGACCAAACTAATTTGACGAGATTCCTGCTGCACACAGCCAGAGTGATCAGACTAGAACCTGGTGGTTAGTGGAGGATGAGGAATCTGATTAGATATGGAGAATGATCAGATACAGAGGGTGGCTAAACTACCTTGCAAGATTCTTACTAAAATTTTATGATATAGAAACAAACATGAGAATCCAAACTTTAAAGCCCATTTGCAAATATTCCAGAGAGCCTGAGGTGATAGGCAAAAAGGAGAAAATAATTATTAAGATAAATTCCACATTTTTAGGGATTTTTTAAACTAGACTTTTCATTCTTTTTACTCATCAGTCTGTTTCTGAGTTAATAATTTGCTAATTTTTCATTTGTATAGTTATATAGTACCTTAGCCAAATTTTCTATTGATTTCCTACTTTAAAAAATGCTCCTGCTCCTTTCACCAACCAATTAATCACAGATTTTAGACTTACATGAGGGATTTCACTTAGTATGGGGACAAACGTACTTTTTTTGTGATACTGAATCATTCCATTTAGAAGCATGCTGTTTCTCTAGAATTTAAGTGTTCCAAAGAAAGTAAAAATGTGCTACAAAAGTGATACAAAATTTTACTGCAGGTAAAACTGGAAGTTTTTAAATGGTTTGCCATTTACCTTGGCTTTATTCTTTCTGATTTTATGAGTATTATGTGAACTCTGAATGAGATTTCCATTGCTTTCATCTTCTAATATGTGATTGCCAACATTAGGGTAGCTACTACTAGTTTTATATGTTTATATAACTTCCCTCTGTCTTTGTAAATGCATGAGTGTTTTACTCACCCTTCAGATGTTTTGCTCAATATGAGATTATTGGCAATGAAAGTCATTTTTAAATATGACATTCCTGTGTATTTTTTCTATCATATTGGACTTGGTAGGAGCTAAAAGCATTCATACATCTTCCAAATTGTTCATTGAATCTTTATTCATATTCATTTTTGTCATTATCTCATCTATTGTTTTTTAAAAACGATGTTTTAAATTCCAAATATGCTGATTACTCCCTCCTCCTCTTTTCTGTTTTTCCACCTCTTCTTTTTTTTTTTTTCCTTCTAATTCCTTTTCCTGGAGAGTGCTTTTAAAGGAATGCATTAATTCAGCATTATTGATTAAAATAAGTATAACTATTTTTAAATTTCTGTTTTCTTAAAAAATTCTGGTCCTTTCGGAATTAGTTCTGCTTTTCACATTTTTTTATTTTAAAGAGAAAAAAATAGTGATACAGAATTTTAAAACAAGATAATAGGAAATTAACAATGGTTAATATATTGTGTATTGTTGTCTTCAAAGTGATTGTCAGATTACAAGATATAGGCATACACAATTGATCAAACAATATAAGCACAGACAGTTTTTTTTCAATGAACTAAAATAAATCAGTAGTATATCTATCTTAGCTATCTTTTACATATATATATATATAATATATATATTATTTGTTATATATATATATATATATATATATATATATATATATATTTGTTTCTTTTTCTTTCCTTTTTTTCACCTTTTACCCATCCCCTGTTGTTCTTTGCTTTTGAGCAGTTTCTTTCCCTTTCACAAGATTTATTGTGCATTTTGAATCTTACTTACTTTTTCAGTTTCTTTCACTACAGAGACAATACAATGCTTATACATACAAGTTTGATTTATTTCATTTATGAGTATGGTCTCTAGTTGCATCCATTTACCCATAGAAGCCTTGAGATTATTATTCTTTATGGTTGAGTGGTTTTAATACTGGGGAAAGGTATCTTCTAGATCCAAGTAGAAATTTTTGTTCTTTCAGCAATGAATTTGGTTAAGTCTCAGGAATGCTGGCTCTTGAGTATACTAGAAAAAGGGGGGTTTTGCTTTACCCTAACATTGTGAATTCTGGAACAGAGGTCTTTTTTCTTTATGCTTATCCTTGGCATCAGGAATAGCAGTAGCATGATAATTAATTCAAATCCTATTGTATTGGATCAACAAATATCTTTATTAATCTTGTCAGTACTCATTATTTTCTTCTAACAATTGTAAGTTAAGTATAGCAGAATAATGAAATATTGATCCATAATTCTAGTTTTTCCATAATACGCAAGTCTTAGTTTTTTTCTCTGCTTTAATTCCTTTTTCCACTTTGCCATGTTTTACATTAACCATTGTTTGTCCAAAGATATGGAGAGGGAAGAAAGAGACTTAATGGAATATTCATGATATATTTTGGGAACAGTGTATGTAGATCTATGATTGGAGTTTAGAATTTGCCTAAGGAGTGAATTGGAGATATAATTGAAGTCAAGTTATGAAGATGTTTATATCTGTGTTTAAGAAGCTGGAGCCCTATTGATTATGAAATATTGATGGGTTTTGCTTAAGGCTAATATCATGGTGAGAGTAACTTTGTCATTAGTATCTATGATAAATATAATGGATATGAGAAGATGAAGAGACTGTTGCTGTAATCTATCTTGGATGAGATAAAGAGGGCATGTAAGAAATAGAGAAGCAAAGAGACAGAGGGAGAGACAGAGAGAGACAGAGGAATAGAAAGAAAGCACATGGAGGAAAATGTAAAAAGAATGTTAGAATTCAGTGATTTTTGGGTCAAAGTGAAGAAAGAGGAATGCTCAAGAAATATAAAGGAATAAAAGGCCAAGGATGTAGCTCAGTAGCACAGTGCCTGCTTTGATCTTGAATTTTTAGAAAGAAATAATAAGAGTTACAGAACCAATTAAAAGGATAAAAAAGAAGTGGTATTTATTTCCTGATTTATTTGTCATGTAAACACTTAGTCACAAGATCTTGATGTATTTTTCTACTTTCTGTCCACTGATGCTAAGAATATCCTCTAGTTACATAAGGAAGCAGAGGTGGAGTTCATGTTTGAGCTATGTGCTGTTCAGGCCCAGGGACTATCCGTTTGCAGTCTCTGCCATCTTAACTTGTCATCAAAGCCTTTCCGTACATCTGGTTAGCTGGACTCAGTGAGTATCCCACTCTACCATAATGAAGGTTGTCAGAACACAACCCATTCAGGAAGTTGGCTCATGGGAAAACTAGACCTTGGCCTGTCTTTCAAAAGAAACTTTAGAATTTAGTAATGGTTGAATCCATAAAAGTTACTTTAAAAGTATATGAAAATCCTCTTTGATGGTCTTATAGGATTTTTTTCCCCCTTAGTTGCTATTAGATGAAGATTTAGGGCAGTCACTGTTTTCACAGATTTTTCTTTTTAAATAGTTTTCACTAATTCTTGCCTAGCTAAAGAGTGGCATGGACATGTTACCTGCCCAGTGGCTATAAGGGTAAGTGATACATGAAGGGAACTTTTTCATAGTAAGCCTTCAATAACTGTGAAGTGCTGTCATGATGAGGATTCTCAGAATGCTGGATTTCTCTACCTTTAATTGATCATATTATTAATTTAGGAAAGTGCATCTCAAGCTTTGATATGCATTAAGATGAACACAAATTTCTGGTCTTCATCCCCAGAAGGGTTGAGGTGGTCTTGGATGGGGCTGGAAAATACATATCTCTAATGAGTTACCAGAAGATGTTGATGTTATTGACGGGACCAAACCAGTGTTTCGAGAGAGTTAGAGGACATGAGATTTCTGTTTATAAGAGAGGTGGTTACTCTGCAGTTAGGAATTCTGTTCCCTCTGGCTGTACATTCTGAACTCAAGTCTGTTGTGCTTTTTCTTTGGTGAAGCAGCAGAAACCAGTCAGCAGGTGCCAAATTTCATTACTCTACTTTCTTTGAATTTTCCCAAGGATGCTAAGTATACCACTGTTAGTGCTGGCACTTTTCTGTTATTTTGGGATTTGTTGGTTTTTCCAAGATGGTTTTCTCTTGGTGCCCACAGATGTGAATAGGAACATTATGGTGCTGTTTGAGTCTTGGTATTTGCTATACTGTAGAATATGTATTTTCTACTTAATATTAATTTTTATCTGTGTTTTCATTACATCTTTTTCAATTCTTATTTAGAGTTACAAAAGGCATCACTTATAAACATGCTTGTTGTAAGCATAGCAATGTGGCTTTCGGCATCTCTGTAGTGAAAGTTAAAACTACAGGGAACTCTAGCTTACATTCCTTTAAGTCTTTATGATCTAAATATTCTTTTCCATGATGCCAAAAAGGTTCTGTGTGATCATCTAAAGTTTGAAATTCTTTTTCAAATCAAAGGCACTGCCAAACTCAGAAGCAACTGTGTGAGGAAAATGTGTGGAAACACCACTCATTACAGGTTGGTTTATAAAAAGAGCTGCAGATTGATAGGTCTTTGAAAAATGTTTGGTGACACACAACTCTTTCAATCAGTTCCAAATTTGGCAACTCTCTTGTTGCATTAGATTTTCTTTCCCTCACTTTTCTTCTCTTTCTAACAGAGACAGACACATCCCTTTTCTTGTGTCCCATTTTAGATGACTGATGGAAAAGTAAACACCAAATATGAGCATGTGGGGATGGTTTATTTCTTTTTACATTGACTAGAAGGCAGTGTTGAAAAGGAGACACTGCTGTCATTTCACAATGTAGGAAATTTAGAAAAGGTGTTAGAGCTGTTTTAAATAATTTCTATTTTTGGATTATGCCATTCATGAGGGTATGTAGCCTTTCCTTTATAGAAGGAATTTGTTTAAAGTATATCTGAGATCTCTTGGTGACAAATAAACAATGTGTTCAAAAGAAAGCCTTGTAATTTTTTCATTAGATGATTCATGCTTTAAAATGTCAAATGATCAGAAATGAAAGACCCAATGATTGGGTCATTAGAAACATATGGTTATGGGGTTATTATGCATGCCAACTCTAAATATGGAATCTCAGTCCCTTCTTTTGTACTTATAAAGATGGCAGTCTTTTATGCCTCATTCTTTTCTTTTTACATATTGAACTCAGTGCCCTTATATTTCCCGTGAGTGTGAGACAGCACAGTACAGTGGATTGAGGTAAAGACTGTGGGATGAATTTGTTTAGGTTAAAATTCTAACTCTGTGAACTATTTATTCCTTGAGTGAGGTTGAAGAAGCTGCTTAACCTTCCTATGCCTCCATTTCTTAGCTTGAAAAGTGAAAATAACAAGTATATTTTCCTTAAAAGATGCAATGCAAACGAAATGAGATAGTGCCCTTAGATCAGTTCCTATCATATAATAGGTGCTTAGTCTGTGTTGGCCTTGTTTTTTACTTTTACTAAACTTTCTAGTTTGTTTTGTAGCCACCACACTCATCATGGGGAGAGAAGATTATGACAACTTCAATGTAAGCCACTATTTAGAATATAATTTGAGAGTGGTTTAAACTCTAAGTGGCTTCAATATTATGGATTTAGATTGTCAACTTTTTGAAAATTGTATATGTGGTATTTCAGTGATGGGTTTAAAGATAGACATACATACTAGAAGTCATATTTTGTTGCTGTAAATTCTTCCTACATTTAGAATAGAAAATCCTATTGTAGAGCAGTAGATTATAGATTCTTTTGTTTAATGAAACAGGGTCTATGATCTATATTTCTGTTCTGTTTTCTCTAAAACAAAGAAAATCATCAAAGAGGGTAATTTGTTGATCACAATTGAAACCATTAATCATGGCTCAAGTAAAATATAACTTTATGAAAATTAATTCTTCCAAAGTAAACTTGAGCTGCATAGTGAAGATAATATTTTAGAGTTACTAAGATAAGATGTTTAGATTCCTGTTGATCCCAAATTTTTGTTCCTTGATTTTTCCAACTCACTCATTCAATAGCATCCATTTTTATAATTTTTTTTATTTTAAAGAGAAAAAACAGAAAAGTCAAGAAACAGACAATCAAAAAACAACAAAAGCAAAATGACAACAACAACAGCAGCAAATAATAATAATAATGGCTACATAGGATTTTAAAACAAGATGATAGAATTTAACAATGGTTGTTATAGTGCATATTGTTATCGTTAAAATAGTTGCTCAGGTTACCCAATATAGGCAAGCAAGATTAATCAAACAATTTTTTTTATGGAGGGGACAGACCCAACTGACAGTAAAAATAGAAACATTTGATTTTAATGTTCAAGTAGGATTCAGAACATTTGTAATAGGAAAGTAGTCTTGAAGCCAGGACCATTTACCTGCAAAAGCATGCTTTTTCACATAGGAAAGAGGAGGAAGTGTATTTCATAATTTTCTCAAAAAGCAGAACTTGGAATAGGAATCATGTGTCAGAAAAGAGCATCCTCTCCACTACCCCACTTATGAGAGGACCAAAGAAGCAAACAGCTGGGCACTGGAGGATATTGGATATAGAGGTTAATGATAAGATCCACAGTTCATCAGTGGTACCAGGCTGTCAACATAAAAAACCCAGGCTTCCCAAATCACTGTCACTACCAGAGGATTCCCAGTGGACTGGACAGATGCAGAACATCTCTGCAGCAGCCAGTGAGAGCCCAGAGAAGGGAGGAGCCAGCTGTTCCTCTTCTCTCAGACAACACCATCTTGGGAAGATGCAGGAAGGAGATGTTTACATTTTAATTGTGAAGTTAAAGGATTTTTTTGTTTGTACTTCATCCATAAGAAGAAGGCCAGTAAGGAAAACAATGGCACTGATACAAAGTAAATGAGATGCGAAGAATACATTTTACCCCCACCACAGAAGATATTAGTTAAGATAGTTGTCCTATCTTCAAGTCTCTAAGAGAAACTGAGTTTTGCAATAGCCAGAAACATGACAGTGTAAACAAAGGACCTTTAGCTCTGGATTGTAAACTCCAGACTCCCAGAGCGTAATTATTAACCTAATTTTTCACCTGACTTCAACTTCATTCCTTTACATTCTGTCATGCAATTTCCTGCCCACATACTTATCATCCTGCAGTTGGTCTCTTTGGTCAAGTGTCTCCCTCACTCAAGAATCTCAGTGATGCTAGAAGTACTGTGACTCCCTCCTAAGGTTTTTTTTCTTTTTCTTTTTTTTGGTCTCATTGCTCTTTTTTTGTTCATTTTGTTTCTGCTTGTAACTTATAGCATGTTTGGAATGACTATTTTTTTATTTTCTTCCTATCCTTTTGCTGTTATTCTAAACACATGGTGATGTAATTATTTTAATGAAGAATCAAGCTAACTAACAGCAGGAAATGTATATAACCCTCCAGATACCACCGCCAAGCAACCGAATGCAGTGACCATGCTGAAACTTGAGAAAACCAATTTAGTTTTGTGGTATATTGAAATTTCTCATGTCAATTTGCCTGTTTTATAGGATTTGCAAGCTGAAAGACCTTGATACTAACTTAATACAAACAAGATAAAATATTCTTAGCAGTGTATGCCAACCATATGTGGGATTCATTTGATGGTGTTTTCATTTTTTTCTTTGAAACATCTCAGGACCACTAACAATTATTGTAGAGGAATTTAAATCACAAAATAAAGGGATATCATGGTGAGTAATGGATCCATCATCTCTAAGGGTTTCAATTTCAGGTCCAGTTAACCTAAATTGAATTCCTATTACAGATAACCATGCTGGATGTTCTCCCGCATATTATGGGTTCATTTCACCACTCATTCAGGTTTTGTCTGTTTGTTTGCTCTGGGTTAGGTAGATACGTGGTTAGTACCTGTGAGATGGAAAAGATGGAAGGCATAGTTTAGGGACATAAGAAATGTAAAGTTCCACAGAGTTGGACTAATAAACAGGTAAATATTAGGAGAAAGATTTGCACAGGATGACCTTGGTTCCTGGAGGATGGTATGACTCAGCTTTTGAAGGAGTTCGTGGGACAAATTCCAGGAGTTTCAGTGAATTAATAACAATTATCCAAGCAGACAGGGAAAAGAAGCATTGAAAGCAAAGTGAAGAATAAAGGTGACGCCTGAGAGAACCTCAAGAAGGTATGACCAGAATGTGAGATGCATTTGGAAGGTGGCACGGTGAAAAGCTGAAAAGTTGGGCAGAAGCCAGATCATGAACTATCCAGTTTAAACTTCGTAAGAACTCTGTAAGCTACGTGGTGTTAGGCCAGGAAACATACCTGGAGAATTCAGGCAACTTTCTGATGGCCATGCAGAAGTAACAGATTGGGTCTTCTGGTCTGAAATTCAGTGCTTATCTTACTGCCACAAGCAGATGAGTTATTGATGTCTTTGACTGTTAATGGCCTTTTTTGCTTTAAACAATATGATCAATAGTAAAAGGTGAGAAAGTACTGAATTAGATTTGCTGAATAGTGAACATGAATTCTATTTGGATAATTACAGAACTCAAAATTTATTAGTAAATATAATAGTATCTCTTGCTCTTATTGTAAAGAAGAAATTCTATCCACTTATGCAGCCACATACTTATAGTTTGAATTGCACATGCATTTCTCTTACATGTGTGAGACAATCTTTAGTTCAATCCTTCTGAATAGCCATCTTCAGACGAGGGAGATGAGATAACAAAGGCAACAGGCCTAAGGGATAGGGCACACAGGAAGGATAACTTCATGTAGACTTTTAGATGATGTTGGCACAATCATTTCATATCTTCTCGCATAATAAGGCTCTAACACTAATGAATAATTAGGTATCTTAGAGTGATTTACAACAGCAGAAATAGTAAAAGAATTTAGAACTCAAAGCAAAACAAAACAATACAAAACAGAACAAAACACAACAAAATTTAGTCATGCCTTACACTCCTTGGGTGACTACAGGGAAAAATTATTTTAAGGGAAAATTATTAAGTCCTTTTCTTCTTGGTAGCAGGCTGGTTTTAGATTTTTAGCTAGTGTGTGTGTAGCTGTAACATTTTGGGAAAGAGCAAAGCTATGGAATTATTTACATTCTTAAAAAGATCCAACAAATTTTGAAAGATTGAGAAGCCGCTGAAGTATGGCACAGTACACTGAGCCAATATGTGTGTTTGTGTGTGTTCATAGTTAGAGTCCGATTACTTTTTTTAAAATTTTTTTTTATTTAAAGAGAAAAAACCAGGAAAAAGTAGAAATATTACAGAATTTCAAGAAAAGAAGATAAACAGTAAGAAATCACTAGTTAATACATTACATATTGTTCTTTTAGAAATAGTTATTCAAGTTACAGAATTAAAGCACACAAAGTGGACACTAAAGCAGTGAGACTGCAAACAGATCTGTTCAACAATCCCACAAGAACCTAGAAATATGGTCATCAGTCCCACACATCTAAACATACATGCAGCTATATCTTTTATAGCGCTTCCTATTTCCTCTGTTTTTAAAATAGCAATTATACATTTTTAAAATTTTATTTAAACAGAAATAAGGGTAGCAACAATACAGAATTCTAAAAGAAAGAAAGAAAAAGGAGAATGAGAAAAAGCCCACTAAGAAATCAGTAATTTATAAAATACGTACTGTCATCCTGGATGTAGTTGTTCAAATTACAAAGCTAAAGGGTACATACTAAATATTCAGTCAGACTACAAAGAGTTCTGCTCAAAGATCCAGCAAAGATATAGCAATATGGTCATGTATTTTACACACTCAAACATACATGGAGTTATATCTCTTAGAGCACTTGCTTTTCCTCTCTTTTTTACAATAGCAATTATACATTTTGGTTTTATTACTCTTGTAGTTCTTATTTACTTTTTACACTAGAGACACAATATGGTATTTATAAATATGATTCTTATTTATTTCACTAGTGAGGATAGTCTCAAGTTGTCTCCATTTGCCTATGAAGGCCTCAAGGCCATTATTTTTTATAGCTGAGTAATATTCCATTGTATAAAAATGCCACATCTTTTTCATCCACTCTGCAGTTGATGGGCATCTTGGTTGTTTCCAGGATTTAGCTATCACAAATTGTGCGGCTATGAACATGGGTCACATATATCACTGTGATATGAGCTTTTCAGTTCTTCTGGGAAAATACCCAGGAGGGGGATAGCTGGATTGAATGGGGCTTCCAATCCTAGTCTTTTGAGAATTCTCCATATGGTTTTCCATAATGGTTGCACCAGTCTAGATTCCCACCAACGGTGGAGCAGTGTTCCTCTTTCCCCGCAGCCTTGCCAACATTTGTTGTCAGTTGATTTCTTGATGGCAGCTATTCCTTTCGGAGTAAGGTGGAATCTCAGTGCTGTTTTAATTTGCATTTCTTGAATGACCAATGATGGTGAGCATTTCTTCATGTATTTATTTGCCATTTGTATATCTTTCTCTGAGAACTGTGTGTTCATCTCAGATGCCCATTTTTGGAGAGGGTCTTTGAATTTGGGGGCTTGATGTTTTTCAATTCTTTATATATTTTGGACATAAGTCCTTTGTCTGAGGAGTTGTTGGTTAAAATTCTTTCCCACTCTGTTGGTTTTCTTTTCACTCTGTTGGTGATTTCCTTTGAAGTGCAGAAACTTTTCAATAATGTGAGATCCCATTTGTTGATTCTTTGAAGTGTTTCCCATGCAGTTTGCGTTTTGTTCATGAAATTCTCTGCCTACCCGTATGTCTCCAAGACTTCTACCTACCTTGTCTTCCAGTAGATTTAGTGTTTCTGTTTTAATATGGAGGTCTTTGATCCATTTAGACTTTAGTTTTGTGCATGGTGATATGCATGGATCTACTTTCAGTTTTCGTCATGTAGAGAGCCAATTTTTCCAACACCATTTATTAAAAAGACTATCCTTCTTCCAGTGGACATATTTAGCCCCTTTGTCAAATATCAGGTGGCTGAGTGTCTTTGTAGTTGTGCTTACATTTTCTAATCTGTTCCATTGATCCTCATGTCTATTTCTTTGCCAGTACCAAGCTGATTTTATCACTGTGGCTTTATAGTACTGTTTCAAGTCAGGAATTGAGATGCCTCCTGCCTTGCTTTTGTTGCCTAGAATTGCCTTTGCTATTCTAGGTTTCTTCAGTTTCCAAATGAATTTTAGTAGTGTTTTCTCTAGATCTGTGAGGTATGTCAATGATATTTTGATTGGGTTTGCATTAAATCTGTATAACAGTTTTGGCAGTATATCCATTTTGACAATGTTGGTTCTTCCTAACCAAGAGCAAGGAATGTCCTTCCATTTTCTAATATCCTCTTCAAACTCCTTTTTCAGCATAGTATAATTTTCAGCATATAGGTCTTTTACATTTTTAGTTAGGTTGATTCCTAAGTATTTCATTTTTTTAGATGTTATTGTAAAGGGCAATATTTCCATAATTTCTCTCTCAGTGAGTTTTTTGTTTGTGTACAGGAATGCTATTGATTTTTGAGCATTGACTTTTTATCCAGCTACACTGCTGAACTTGTTTATTACCTCTAGCAGTCTTTTCATAGAGTTTTTTGGGTCTTCTATATAGAATACAATGTCATCTGCAAATAGTGATAATTTAACTTCTTCCTTTCCTATCTTTACTCCTTTTATTTCTCTCTCTTGTCTGATTGCCCTGGCTAGTGTTTGCAAACCTCTGTTGAAAAGGAGTGGTGAGAGTGGACATCCTTGTCTTGTTCCTGATTTTAAAGTGAAAGGTTTCAGTTTTTATCTGTTTAGTATAATGTTGGCTGTTGGTTTGTCATAGATGGCCTTTATAAGGTTGAGGTAGACGCTGTGTATTCCGAGTTTTTGAAGGGTTTTTATCATGAACATGTGTTGGACTTTGTCAAAAGCTTTGTCTGCATCTATTGAGATGACCATTTGGTTTTTGTTTTTGGCTCTGTTGATGTGCTGTATTACATTTATTGATTTGCGTATGTTAAACCATCCCTGCATTCCTGGAATGAACCCCACTTGGTCATGATGTATAATCTTCTTGATGATTTGCTGCATTCTATTTGCCATTATTTTATTGAGAATCTTTGCATCAATGTTCATTAGTGAGATTGGCCTATAGTTCTCTTTTTTGGGTGGATGTTTCTCTGGTTTCGGTATCAGAGTAATATTTGCCTCCAGGAATGATTTAGGGAGGATTGCTTTTTTCTCAATTTCATTGAAGGGTTTAAGGTGTACTGGCCTCAAATCTTCTCTAAATTTCTTGTAGAATTCAGCTGTGAATCCATGAGGACCTGGGCTTTTCTTTGTTGGTAAGTTTTTAATTAGATTTTCAATTTCAATAGCTGATATTGGGTTGTTCCAAATTGCTATAACTTCTTGGTTGAGCTTTGGTAGTTCATATGTTTCTAGAAATCTGTCCATTTCCTCTGTGTTTTCCACTCTGTGTGAGTAGAGATTTTCAAAGCGGGTGTTCATGATCTTTTGAATTTCCATGGGATCTGTATTAATTTCTCGCTTTTTAGTTCTTATTTCATGAATTTGGGTTTTTTCTTTCTTTCTCTTGATAAGGTTAGCTAGTGGTTTGTCAATTTTGTTGATTCTCTCAAAATACCAGCTTTTTGATTCATTAATTCTTTGTGTTGTTTTTTTTAGTTTCAATTGCATTGATTTCTGCTCTAATCTTTACAATTTCCTGTCTTCTGTGAGCTTTGGGTTTAGCTTGCTCTTCTTTTTCTAGAAGCTTGAGATGGAGCATTAGGTTGTTTATTTGTGCTCTTTCTGTTTTCTTGATATGACAGTTTATTGCTATATATTTCCCTCTGAAGACTGCTTTCATTGCATCCCACAGATTACAGTATGTTTTTTCTATATTTTCATTGAATTGTAGGTATTGTTTTATTTCTTCTTTAATTTCATCTGTAGCCCACTGGTCGTTCAAAAGGCTGTTATTTAATTTTCATGTATTTATGTAGGTTTTACAATTCCTTTTGCCATTAATTTCCAATTTCAGTGCACTATGGTCAGATATTATGCATGGTATGATTTCAATACCTTTGCACTTACTTAAGAATGTTTTATGGGATTATATATGGTCTATTTTGGAGAATGTCCCATATGCAGCTGAGAAGAATGTGTATTCTCATGTGGTTGAGTGGAACACTCTGTAAACATCTACTAAGTCCAAATGCTCACAGGTATGATTCAGTTCTGTTATTTCTTTGCTGACTTTTTGTCTACTTGATATATCTCTTTGTGACAATGGGCTGTTAAGATTTATAATTGTGTTCTTGTGGATTTGTTTTGTCATATCCATTAGTATCTGTCTTATATAGTTGGGTGCTCCTGTATTTGGTGCATATATATTTATAATTGTTAGTTCTTCCTCTTGAATTTTTCCACTAACAAGTATGTAGTGACCTTCTCTATCTCTGTTAATCATTTTAGGTTTGAAGTTCACATTGTCTGCAAATAGAATAACTACTCCTGCTTTTTCTGGGTTCCTGTTGCATGGAATACTGTTTTCTATCTTTTGACTTTTAATCTGTGAGTTTCCTTTTGGGTCAGATGTGTTTCTTGTATACAGCATATTGTGGGGTTCTGTTTCTTGATCCATTCTGTCAATGTATTTCTTTTTATAGGAGAATTGAGGCCATTTATATTTATGGATATCACTGATATGTACTGGCTCAAGTTTTCCATGTTATGTTCCAGTTGTTTCTGCTTTTCCCCTTATTTAATTGCTTATCCTACTTGGTGGTTTCTTTCTGTTGTTGTTTTGGGGATTGTGGTCATTTTTATCTCTGTCTAGTATGTCCTTCATTACTCTTTCTAGGATTGGTTTGGTACACATGAATGTCTTCAGTTGTTCTTTGTCATGGAAGTATCTTGTTTCTCCATTAAATTTGAATGAAAATTTTGCTGGGTACGTCAGTCTGGGTTGAAGGTTGTTTTCTTTCAGGGCTTGAAATACCTCACTCCAAGCTCTTCTTGACTTGAGGGTTTGTGCTGAAAAGTGTGCCATGAATCTAATGGGCTTTCCTTGATAGGTGAATTGTGTCTTTTCTCTCACAGCTTTTAATATTCTCTTTTTATGCAGTATGCCTGAGATCTTAATTATTATGTATCGGGGTGTGGATTTATGTTGGTTGTGGCTGTTTGGTGTTCTATATGCCTCTCTTATCTGCATATCAGATTCTTTCCCCATGTTTGGGAAATTTTCTGCTATTATTTCAGTAAATACTTTACGTATGTCATTTGCCTTGACTCCTGTATCTTCACCAATGCCCAATATTCTTATATTGTTGCTCTTGGCGTCATCATGAAGCTTCTATATTGTCATTTCATGCTGCTTTGTTATTTTTAAAAGTTTTATCCTTTTCTGATCACTAACTATGGTCCTGTCAAGGTCTGAAATCCTATCCTCACCTTCCTTTAGGCAGTTTTGCATGCTTTCAATAGAATTTTTTGTTTCTTGGATGTCTCTTTGAGTTTGTTTCATGAATTCTGCTTTTTTTTCTAAATTATTCATTCAAAGTTTCAATCAGTTTCCCATGCTCATGTACTTTTTTCTCTAGTTCTTCTTTAGCTGCATTCAACAACTCCTTTACTAAAGTTGCTATTTCTGTCCTTACATGGGAGACTACTTCTAATTTGATTTCCTCTATAGCCTGATGCAGTTGTTTTTTATTTCACTTGCTATCTTTTTAGAGATTCCTGGTGTGTTAGTTTTGGGGTCCTCTATTTCAATGTCTCCTATACTTGCTTCTGGTGAAGTATGTGTTTGAGACTGCATTTTGGTTTTTTGTTTTGTCATTTTCACTGTTCCTAGTGTTCTCTATGTGTAGGAGGGGATCACACACACTCTTTTCAGACACACCAAAGTCTTACAGTTATTTGGAGGGGGTTTTACTACTGGCCCTATTTATCCCCTGTACACCTTTATTTTAGGGGTATACTCACCACATTGATGCAGTCAATCTGGTGTAGTCCAAAGTTTGCCACCTGGGAGCAAAGTTCCAAATTTTCTCACATTAACTGGATCCCGTTGAGATCTTGTGATGTTCCAGGTGGGAGGGTGGGCCCATCTGTAGCTGTCCAGGGCAGTTTTCAGTCTTGTGAGAGCCTCCTTGATGTTCCCGGTGGTAGGACTGGCCCACAGGGGAGGTTCTGCATAGCCTACCCCTGTGGCAGACTTGTGCTAAGTTCCTGGTGGCAGGGTGGGCCCTTGGTGGAAGTTAAGGGCAGCCTTACCCTGAGGCGGGCTTGTGGTGTGTTCCCACTGGCATGGTGGGCCCTCGGTGGAGGTTCTGGAAAGCCTATCAAGTCAGATTAGTTTTAATTTGTAGTGCTAGGTTCTTTGGTGTCAATCCTAAATAAGGAAGTAAGAAATTACAGAAGACATTACAAACCAACATTTGCAGAAGGATTTAATATTAAGTATTCAGAAATTATATTCAGTCTGTTATCTTATCCAAAAAATTGTGTCAGTGCTACATTTCACAACAATAAAACTTTTATAAAATCTACATTATTGTTTGTTATGTAAATTGAAAATACAGAATTAAAGTTATTCACATTAACTCAACATTACCTTCGTCTCACTGCTCATGTGGACTTCAAGTTCTGTTGAGTTGCTTAACAACTTCTGCTTTTCTGATTTTGTCACAGGTAACTGAGTCTCTTTAGAAACCCTCCCTTCTACCTCTAAGATCTACCCAGAACATGCAGACTTGAGACATTATTGGGAGCTTGGCCAGAGCCCTCAATCTCCTAAAAGGAGTGTACAGCAAAGGCTTAAATAAAAGAGACAAATAATATGGCTTCCAGGGGTCCAGAAAGGTCAGAACTCTCTTGGAGCTAAGATAAAGACTTGTTGGGATTGTCATTATTTATTGGGCTTTTCCAACAAATGAAGGGGACACTTGAGGTTTTAAGGTGGGAAACTGAGCAAGACCTTGGAAGTTAGAACAAAGGGTTTTCCAAGTAGTAAATTTTTCCAGTTAAGACAACTGTCTTATCTCTAAGGTTGGCAGTTTATTGCTCTGGAATAGGGAGTGAGCCAAATGTCCTCAGCTGCAGCCTTATCTAGCCTTCAGAGGCTGTGAATCCAGAGAGCACTGTGGTCAGCAATTTAACCCTTACATAGCCTGGTCCCCAACAGGACAGGAGTTGCTGCAACTACTGTGTGAGCTAGTATAGTGTGTCATGTAATGCCCATGAAATGCAGGGAGCATTATTGTGAAGTTTGTGTTAAGTAAACAAGAATATATAAAGATGATATAACCATACAAGAAATTTAATTTTCTATTTTTCACTAAAATTAAAATTGGGGAGTTGGCTATATTTCTAACATGTATAAAATTTTTACACATCCTCAGTTGGTTTTTATACGTTCCTTTCCTTTATAAGGTGGCTCTACAGTTTCTTTCATCTTGCTGAAATTATTGACCTCAAAATTTAAATTTATTTGATAATATTGTATTCAATTTAAGCAAAGCATGCTTTGGGATATTAATTAAATGTTAACATTCATACTTTATGATAACTGAAGAAATACATAAATCAAAAAGCCATAATTTTGTTTTGTGTCTTTTTAAGGGAGGTTTTTCTAGATTTTAATGTATTTTGAAAAAAATGTTGACACTGTTTCCACTTTTTATAAATGTGTTTTCAAATTGAGCTGAAGTCTTACTAATTTTTAAGGCAAAGACAATATTTATAATTCTGTATTGACCTTTCCAAAGGTTAGAATTCTTATAAATGTACATATGGTGAAAATTTTAAATAAAATATAAAATTATATTAAAAATACTACTAAACTGCTTGCTTTCCAACCATTTATTTGTTTGATTAAAAAATGCTTTTCTGCCATGATATTTTAATAACTCTTGGAAATATTTCAGTCACATCTAATAATGCACTGTTGCAGAACATGTATAAAAATTTTGTTACTTCTTACATGTAATTATTTTCTATCTGTTAAAATTTTGAGAAATGAACAATTAATACAATACCATTGTTCTCTCAGCTCATATAAAGAGTTGACAGTAGTGGGAACAGTTTGTAGCTCTTTAATTAACATTTTCTCTGAAAATTTTGTCACTGCTAAATTCAAAAGACGTAAGTGATTGAATGTATACTCAAAATTTGCAGCTAAATATCTATATATGTTAATGACACCATCTTATGCCTGGCTTAAAGTCTAGGAAAATAATTTTGAATTTTGGCAATGAAGCCTCCATTTAAATTGTTGTGAAGAAGCCTCCTGCAAACCCCACAATCAAAAGGAAACCTACATGGGTGATCTTATTATTCATATAAGACTAACAGTCTCAGTCTTGTTCAATAGTCTGTCTTTAAATGGATTCTGGGAGCCAGGGATTTAGCTCAGCAGCATAAGTACCTATCTGGCAAGGGCACAGTTGTGAGTTCAATTCCTGGTACAAAAAAAAAAATGGATTCTGGGGTTAGCTAGGTGTGGTGATACATGCCTGTAATCTCAGCACATTGAAACCAGAGCTAGGAGGATTGCTCTGTATTCTAAGCCAGCCTGAACTACATAGTGAATTCAAGTCCAATCTAAACTATGTAATAAGACCCTGTCTCAAAAAAGAAAAAAATTTTCTAAGGTTGGAAGTGTAGCTCAATAATATAGTGCTTACCTAGAATATGTGAGGTCCCTGGGTTTACTGGGTTTACACTACTAAATAAATAATAAGATGGTTTCTGGTATCTACTACTTACATTCTATAGATTTTGTTTTATGGTGTACTTACTGTTGGTTGTCATATATGATATTTACTAAACCTAAGAACATTTACCTCATTAAGTATTCATCAAAAGTTTGCTGTTTATAATGTCTATTATTTCATATTAAATTTAGGCATATTTGTAGATATTAAATTTTTAATTAGATTAATATTTTTATCTGAATTCATATTTCCAATAATTTCTTTTGTAGAAAAATGGATGCACCTTGAAACCACAGTGTTAAGTGAAGTAAATCAGACACAGAAGGTTAAGTAGCACAAGATTTATTTTATCTGAGAGGTTCAAAATATAAACAAAGAGACAAATAATAGAAATAAAAGCCAAATAATAGGAAATAGGGAGACATAAATAAAAGACAAATAATAGGAAATAGATCTTTTGCCAAAGGGAAGGGAGCCAACAGATTGGGAGGGGAGAGGGAAGAAGAGGAAGAGGATGATAAAAGAATTAAGATGTGTTAAGTGCGTGGACCAACACCCCATGGGAAGTGAAATTATTATATACTGCAAACATATATTAATCGCAATAAAAATTCAATTAAAAATGCCTTTAGTCACACTTGAAAACTTATTTATGTTATTTTAACGGTAAACCAATCAGGTTCTTAGCTTTTGTTGCTGGGGTGAACCAAGGACTATGGAGTTTTAGAGGCTTCCAGTAAATGCATACAAGTGTGTCCCTAAAAATAACCGTCTTAACACTTGCAAAGGTTGCACAAAGGGCAATTTCTTTTGGTAAACAGGCGGTCAGTTCTATAATTGTCTGCCAAATCAGCCATGTCCTCTCAGCCACTTTATGCCCTAGGTCCCTGTCTACCTTCCCTTCTCACTGTCTGTACAATGTATTATTTATTTCTTAAGTGAGAAGCAAAACCACTTATGAATGGCCAAGTAAATGGTTCACTACATGGTGTAGAGACACATTAATTTGATGGGCATTTTTTGAACACTTGCTCTGTATTAATATTAGGCTCTGGGCATACAGAGAGGAAAGACTTGGTTTAGATCTTCCAGCATTTAGAGACCTGTAAATTCCTAGTTACCCACAAGGTGCTCCTGTGGCAAATAGCAGGAAAAACATTTTTCCCAGCTTGGTGAGAAGGGAGACATATTTTTCTTGAAGGAGAGCTTTTTAGGCTTCTATATGTGCTAGCTTAGCTTAGCTTTAAATATGTTTCATTTAAGATTATCTAATTTTTGAGCAAATTAGGAGCAGAAAATTCAAAAGGTCTAAGTTATGCACCTGAAAGGACAATATAACAAACAATTAAACTTTTACAAAAAGAACGCTAACAGATCACTCATTCAGTTGATACTAACTGAAATTCAATTCAAAGTGGATTAGAAAAAAGCAAAAAAGGAAATTCTTCATTCACACCACTGCAGAAATGTGGTAGTTGCTCCTGGTGTTAGGAGTGGCGACCTTAAACATCATCAGGTCTTGGTCTTTCTACATTTTTGAGGGAGGAGCTCCCTATTAATGAAAGCACTTTCATACTATACATCAGTAAGCCTGTGCATTCCTATTTGAGAAGAAAAATTTCCCTTTTTCTATATTCATGTGGGAACCCCTATGTCTCAGATTCAGGCAAGGTGTATTCCCTTATCCAATTTGCCCACCGAATCTGGCAAAAACATTTGACTTTACTATTGCAGTAACAAACATTGGTGATTTACTCATATTTTTATGAAGATTTGGTGAAACTACCAAGTTTATAGTTAAAGATTAACATGAATTTTTCTCATGTATTAACTGCATATTTTTAAGGCTTCCTTTATTTAGTAATTCTAAAAACTTCTTATTTATTTTAAAATAGAAACTAATTACTTGAACATAATTCTCAATATAGAGCATGCCAAAATCTAGTATAATTTAAACAGTAGAAAACAAAGATACATTAGAATCTTAGGTGTAGATGTAGACTAAGTCACATGTGCTTGTTTGAGAAAGAATTTTTTGTAGTCATATGGCTCTGAGTAGCTAAAACATTGTGAAGCCTCCTAGGTGGGATCTTCCTCAACATTCAGAGGTGCTTCCCTATTAACAGAGGTCTTGACACGTTTCAATTTCATGGAATCCAAATAACTATTAAACACTTTCCATAGTGTTTAATACTTTCAAGAAAGTATTAAATATTAAATTAAATGATGATAATCTAATACTTCTAAAGAGATTTTTTTTAAAAAATGTCAAAATACACTAGCTTGTGCTTAATTTTAAACTATTTAACTATATTATTTGCAGAGCAATTGCTACTTATGGGAAATTAATCAAATAATATGTAAATGTTTTATGTAATTAATCATTATGAATCATTTGGTTTGGTTTTGGTACCAGAGATCGAACTCATAATGTTGCACTTGCCAGACAGGTGCTTATGCCACTGAGCTAAATGTCTGGCTGAATCACTTGATTTGAATGCACATATTTGAATTTCTATGCTCCTTTCTTTTGGTTAAAATGATGGTCAAGGATATCTATAAGATGTACTATTTCTTTCATCTGGTTTAAGTGCTTTATAACCTTTAAAATTCACCTGTAGGTGATAAATGTAACTAATATTGGTACTTTTCTTATAATAAATCAATTAATAAATATATGTACAAGGAAGCATGCCCTGAGTCTGTAATTTTGGCAGTAATAGTAATGGTAATATTATTTTTTCACCATGTAACACTGATATTTTTGACATAAAAAAATCTCCACTCTTAAGATAATTAGAATATCCTCTTAGCACTGAAAAATTTTTAAATTTTATTAGTCCTGTTTATACTGCATAATGATTACATTCATTGTGGGGAATTTGTGCATGTGGACAACATACCTCAATTCTTTTTTTCCCCTTCCCCTCCAGCTCCCCCCCCCTCTTTTTGCCAGTATCGGGTTCATTTATGTGTCTTATAAATCTTTTAAAATTACCATAGATTCAAAATAGCAGCCAGACTAACACATCAAAAATATATGTAAAATACTAAGACACTTATACCAAGACAAGGTATATTTTTACTTTTGAATACATTGTCCATATTGGGTTACAATGAATTTTTGTGTGACTGATATACTTCACATAATGTTGTGATCTCAAAGTACATCCATTTTCCTACAAATGACTCAAATTTATTTTTCTTTAAGGCAGTAGTCCGGTGTGTGTAAATACCACATTTTCTTTATCCATTCATCTGTTAAGGGACACACAAGATAGTATAAATTGTGCTACTATGACCATAGATAGGCATACATCTCTGCATACATGTCTTTCACTCTTTTAAAAGTTTTAATAATTTTTAATGCTTGGATTTTGAACCATTTGAAAGATGCTGAAATTAGGATTGTTTCTGCTTGCAAACTAAATATCTTTGGAAAGAATCAAACAGTACACAAAGTTTAGTATTTCTTAACAGTCTTCAGTTGAAAATGAAGACCTTTGATTTTTATCTTTACAGTCAAAATATCCTGCACTCCTTTCTAACATTTTGATAATCAGATAAGTTCACAGTTATGGTCACCAACTTTTTTGTTAGAGCAGGACACTCTGCCCTCTAAGATCTTGCTCAGAGGCTGAAGCTATGTAAAACAAAATAAACAGCATTGTTATATAAGCATTGCATGTATACAAGATAATGTTTAACTTTATAGTTCAAAATATGAAAGCTATAAGTCTGGGACAGACTTTTAAGAAATGCTTCTAAACGGAAGCCAAAACAGTGATTAAGGATTGATGCTTACAGTACAAAAGAATGATAAGAAGCAAGCATTAACATTTCACAGAGACATTTTCTTGAGTCAAGACTGAACTCAAAAGACCTCTGGCCCTAGAAAATGGATAAGCTAATAAGGATAGTGGGATGCATTGCTGTTCCACATGGACAGGAGGAAGATGAAGAAGATGTCTGCCCTTTAAATGGCTCAGAATTGAAGCCCCAAACTCACCTTCTCCAGCTAGCAGTGACACTGTGGTTTTTATTTATTTTTCTTAGCTCTCTTATTTGAAGTGCTAAAAAGCAATAGAAAGGTCTGGGCAAGAAAAATATGGATAGGGATACAAAAATGTGTCTAGGAATAAGGTGAACACACACAATTCATGTTGTGTGCAGTCCAGCACATTCAGAAGTGATCTCAGATTTGGTTCTAAAATTTGGAGCAGTCATCACAAAGAAGGAAGCCAGATCAGTTATGAGCATTACCATTTTTATAAGGTTAAAACAAACAGTTGTTCTAGGAAAGCAAGACTGTCCACCAGCACTGAAGGGGAACATTTCTTGTTAGTCCTTGTACACTCAGGAAGGTGACCATCCCTCTCCTTAGGCTCAACTGTTAGGAAGAACCTTCTGATCTCCTAGAACAACACTAAGTAGGAGTTGGAAATCTCTCACAAGAAAAAACATAAAAGATGCTTTGCTAATGTTATTTCATCTCTAGTTAAATGTTTCTGCCATTTTGAATCATTGTTAGACTAGGTAACTGTTCTTAACACTAATTAAATGTCATTCATAACTATGGAGATCAATGATAATTAACATGGTTTATGCTATTTTGCAGTTTACAAAGTGCTTTCATATTTACTATATGAGATTTTTATAGTGTCTCTGTGGGATAGATAATATTATCCCTATTCATAGTGTTTTCTTTTTGGTTGGAGGTTAGGGCACTTGTTTGAACTTATGCAGCAAGGTATGGCTGGGACTTGAACTAGAACCAAATATTAGAATACTGTGTTTTTCCCTGTAGCAAGTTCCATTTTGTGAAAATGTTCCATTTTTGAAAATGTCTCATTTATCACAAGTAGAACCATTTCTTTTCAATACTTATATATGAAAAGTATATTTTTATCTATTGCATTAATCTTGATAGAATAAAAATAGATTGGAGACTAGGCATAATAAAATAACTGCCATTTATAAAATACAATGGTATTATTTCATTTACTTATTATGATTTTATAAGGTAATTATTGTCCACACTTTTACCTGATGAAACTGATGCTAAGGTAAAATGGAGAAAATAGTAAAATAGTAGGTAGGTAGCAGAGTCAAAATGCTAACTAGCATTGCTAATTCCAGGGCTCTCGTTGTTGGTCCTCATGATGTGTGGCTTGGGAGCTTTCATGACAGATATCAAACAAGCCTTCCTGATAGTTAATTGTGAGACCATGTTGCTCTTCCTTTAGCAGAAAAATTATGCAAAGTATAACTTCCTGCACTGGCTACTGGGTAAATATGTTTGCTTAGTCTCTGTATTATGGTGTATTTATGTGGGCAAATGGGAGTTTTCATACACTAATATTTGTGTCTGTATTTAAGAACGGGACTCTAAGACTAACCAAGTTAAAGTTGGCAGCCTCATTTTCAACAGATCCCATAAAAGAACTGGGAAGTAAATGTCCTTGCATATCTGACCTAGGGGGACTGATTATATACGTCATAGTAGAGTCTCAAATTAGAATTCAGCACAAAAGCACCTTTTTCCATTCTTAACTATGGTCTTAGAGACAGAAAAGCATTGCCATTTTCAGTTCTGTTGCCTAAGAGAAATCATGGTTTTAGCAAGGAAAAGGTGAACCATAGCTAACTTGTGATTTGAGAATTCAAAACATTCATTGTCTCTGTGGCCTTATCATCCACACACACACTCCTTCCCATAACTTGTTTATTTATGTGTTCATTTCTGTTTCCATGATAAGTACTACAATGAGTGCAAAAATAAGCAAAAATGTAGCTCCTAACTTAACAGAATTTAAAATCTTGCATGGAGTGAAGAGGAAAGATAAACACATTAATTAAAAAACCCTTTTAGGATATGTAAGTTAAATACTCAAGAAAAATAGAATCATGAAATTTAAATTCATGAGTAAGTAGAGAGGTACAAATGAAAATAGTCACTAAAGTGACACTGAATAAAGTCTCAGGAGTTAAAAGGCTAGTTAGGTAGGTCCATGTGTTGACCAGACAGAGGGGCCAGTGTACTAATGCATACTGGTGCTGATATTCTGGAGAAAGCTTTGACATTATTTAGGAAATTTACCTATTCTTATGACACTGCAACTCTGCTCTTGGTATATCCCAATATAATTTTCAAAAAAGGCCCATAGAGCATCATGTAGGAAGACAGTCATTTCTGGTGACTGGAGATTTTGGGCAGACCAAATGTGGGCAGTGTGCACACAGAAATATTAGGTAACAGAAGTACATGCAACAGCTTAGAAGGGCTGCAACAGTGGTGTACCAGTCCAGTCAAGCTTTTAGACTTTGCAAGTTGACACAATATATAAACCATAACAAATGATATGGAACAATAAAGTACAGTGAGATCTATTATCGAATCCAGTGACATAAAGCCATAAAAGCAAGTACCTATTTTGCAAGAATGCTTACTAATAAATGGATACAAAGGAAATATTGAAATGTTCCTTTATAGAAGAAAAGGGAATGGAGGTTGAAAGTAAAAGGGGAAATAAATATAACAATCATGTGTCATTACATAAGGAGTATGTTTAATTCATCCTTCTTCACTAAAAGAACAAAAAGCATAGATTCAAGAGGGTAAGAGGTTACAATGTGAAGGATTTAGGACCTACTTGATGGAAGAAGTGCCATTTGAGATATATATTCAAGTATGGGTAGAATTTTTGACAGATACTAGGAGGATGGGGAACTGGCACAGGAAGTAGATGGCAGAGTGTGTGGAAAAGCCTTCCAAAGACAAGGGTTAGCAAGTATCGGGAATATGTGGCAATGGGGTAGAGTTCACTTGAAAGAGAAAGATGAGTTCACTTTAGTTGGAGCATAGGTTGTACCCAAAGCCATGTCCTAGTAGACAGCAGTTATTTAGCACTGTCAGGCACTGTGCTGAGTTCTTTGTGTTGTATCTAATTCATCTTCACAATGACCGTATGATAGAGACAGTCTAACCATAGGTATTATTGTCATCGCCACCACTGCCATCATCATCTCCTTTAAAGATGATGAAACTATGTCTCAAAGAGAAAACTTCCCCAGCCACACATCATGCAAGTGTCAGAGTCACAGCAAAAAGTCAAGTATGTGTGACTGAGTCATGGTAGAATCCCCTTTTCTAGATAGTGGCTCTTTTGAAAAATAGAACTGTGTTATCTGTTCCTGTTAGTGTACATACAGGAGGGCCTTGTCATGAAGTGGTTAAATAAGTCAAATAACGCTATGTAAGGTATGGCTTTAATTACCCCCACCACTGATTAGTTTGATAGCAAAAAAGATATTCGAGAAGGAAGCTGCTCATATTAAAGGCCTGCCTATAATATAAAAGCGTTTCTGCTCATGTGTCTCTCATTGAAATGATGGAGGAGCTCTGCCAACATCCAGCTAAATAAGGAAAAAACATTTATAAGCATCCCTTTAACCCTGTTAGAACTATGCATTCTAAAATCCCTTCAGCTAAAAAAATGGGTAAGAACAAAAGGGGAAAAACTGGCCTTTCAACTACAAAGACTGAGGCTAATGTGTTAGAGAACCCCATTTATCACGCTGACTTGCTACAGTTCAACTTCAATCTCTTACACAGTTAAAGATGGGGAAAATAGTGACATCACTAAGGTAGGATTCTGAGCCTCACCACATCACACTTGAATATGGGATTTAAGTATCAATGCTGGAATAGAATTTGGTTCACTGGAAATAAATAGCTAGATGAATATTTAAGCCAATCACTATGGCTATTCCATGTTTTGGAAAAAGACATTTATAACATGAGACAACAGTTAAGTATAGAAGCCCACCAATGGAAAACAAAAGCAAAATGTTTAGAAATGGTTCTTAGTGACAGATCCATATGAACTAAAGTTTCAGCAAGTCTGTTTTTTATTTATGCCTTCCTCCTTCTCGCATCTCTACCCATTTCTCAAATTCTTCCCTTGCTATTTGCACATCAAAACATCTGGGATTTGGCTTCCAGCACCTGCTATAGGAAGCTGGATTGTGCTGCTGAAAATATGCTTTAAAATGGCAAAATATAAGTTAGTATTCCTTCTTTAGTTCAAAAGGAGTATGTTTTAAAATCTGGTTCATCTAAACAAATGTACAGTTTAAAAACAGCAATAAAAACAAATATTCAAATCTGAAGATCTTGATAAAAGAATTAAAAAAAAAAGAAGGTTACAACACATAGACTGAAAACAGACTCTTCGTAGTTTAGATCTGGAAGATTCTACAGCACATCTGTTTAACATCTTGCAGTTTGAAGAACTCTGCCTTGAAAAACCTTCTACACCAATGACACACAGAATAAAAGGTTATGTTATGACTTTCAGATGGAGACCTGCAAAAGTTTATCCATTGGGTTGCACCATTAACTCTTGCTACTTTTGATTCTGTTAGAAAGATTTTTCACATGTGAATTATAATGAACTTTTAAAATCTATATACGAAAGAATCAGAATTTTTGCTTGGAGAGAATGGACTTGCTAGTGGAATGTTTTAGTTGTGATGTCCAAATGGAACTACAGCTTTTTAATAAGAATTTTATAGACTGCATTTTAATGGTGAGCATATATGCCTATATACTGAGTTGTGAACAAAAGTACCACATTGGAAATATGAACTTACAAAACCTCCATTGCTGTCAACATTTATTGAGAGTTAAACTGAGAGCACAGGAGCCTTCTTGTTTCTAGGCGTGTGTACAGAAAAATGCATTTATATCCATGCGGCAGAAGTCATACTTCTGTGCGTGAGTGTGTGCGTGTGTGTGTGTATGGTATTGGGGAATTGAACCTAAGGCCTTCCCATTTCACCCAGCCCTTTTTTATTTTGAGACTGTCTCATTAAGTCACTGTGGCTAGATTTGAATTTGTGTTTCTCCTGCTTAAGCTTCTCAGGATGCTGGGATTATAGGTGTGCACCCTCATGCACAGCTAAAAGTCATACTTTCTAAGGTGGCATTCTGGTTTGGAATAATACAACAAAAAATTAGAAGTTCCTTTTGAGGTCAATTTGCTACCAGAACATACCATCTTTGTTTACCTTTTATGTGGCTCTGGGTAAGTTAAAAAAGGAGTTTCCCAGTTTATCTGTCATGTATGTGTGCGTTTTCTTAATCTGCAGGAAAGAAATACAGGTTTGTTTTCCCTCCGTTGCCCAGGAGACTTGCTGCCAGCCTTTTGCCACTGTGTCCTGGCATTTAGCAAGCACATCACAGAAAAACTGCTGGAAGCTTATTGTACAAGTGGGCATGTGAGGGAAGGAGAGATAGCATTTCCTTCAGAGGCACAGATACTCTCTGACCCAGACCAAGGGGGAATCTGCTCTGCAGAGGGCTCCCTGCAAAGGATTTTCCATGTGTGTTTTATTATGCCAAAGCTGACTGTGGTGACAAGTTCCACATTAAATAGCTATCTGTCTTCCCTGAAATTTCACATTCTCTTCTCCTTGTAAGGAAAGTGATGTAACATTCTACTGCTTATGTAAACAGAATCATTTCATTAGCAGGTGTCAGCCTTCCCTTGTGGACCATGAAAACTGCATCCTTCCCACACGGATGCCACCACAGATATTGGTTACATAGTGATTACCTGGGCTTTCAGTGACAGTAGGGTGCACATACCAACATCCTTAGTATCCAGAAGTTTTCACTGGGGAAATAAGTTTAGTTCACTGTTATTAATTTGGTTTAGAAAATAGCTACAGAGTCCTCAGACAAATAATATGTAGCAAAACACATGGTCTTCGTTATTCAATAACTACCCTGCTGCAAAGGAAACATGGTCTATTTCCCATTTGAGAAGGAGCTTACAAAAACTAGTAAATATGGAAAGAGGGCTACACATGTACTATAATTTTATTGAATAGTTCTTCTCATGCACTTATATGTCCCTCCCCCACCCCAAGTCTCCAACACACTCACGCAGCATGTCCACGTAGATGTATTCCCAGCTGGTATTAGCATAATCATTACCACATTATAAACAAGCCTGTAGAAAAACAGCCTGGGAGATTTAGATGGCTTGTTGTATAAATGAAGGGAGGTGGGGGTAGAGAACTAGATATTTTGAGAACAAATTCTTTTTCCTCTCTCTTTAAAAAATAATTGCTTGCCTCTTGCAAACCTCAGTTGATAGCATGGACTGAGGATGTGGATTTGGGAGAGTCATGACATACTCAGTATTCCTGGACGAAGGTCAGTGAAAGGTTTTCCATCAAGTCCCTCTGCTGGAAGAAGTCCTTTGATAGAGAAATGGCGAGCCTTTTACTTTCCTATTAGAGTACAATAGGAGAACATTTTCCTTCTGGGTTCATGTAGTTCCTGTTGGTCAAGGTCTCTGGCTTTTTCTTTCTTTCTAGTGTACTTTCTCTTGGAGTTAATTAGATGAGAAAGCCCGACTTAATCACTAATTCCATGTTCATTGCCAAAACCAGAAATATAAAGTAAAATATGCCCTTACCTGAAAACTTCATGACATTAAATGCTGTTAGATCTTGGCTTAGTTGTTAAAAGAACTTAAGACAAAGGAAGGAAAATAATTTTATGAAAGTAAGAGCTGGTTCATGTGTTCATGTTTTAACAGAGCAGACAACAGGTTGAAAAGAGATTTAATGTATCTTTCATACTTCTCCCCTTTCCTTCTGTCCCTACCTCTCTTTTTTTCTTCTTTTCTTCCTTTCTTCTTTTCCACCTTACTCCCTTTATTATATCCTTTCTTCCTCTATTTGATTTTTACATGAATACAGAGAATAAATATGTTAACCACAGAAGTAGTATGTGTATTTTTTTTTATAAGCTTCTGTCACAGAGATACATACATATAGTTCTCTGGAACTGTATGACTAGAATAAAGATAACTATAAATGGATGGAGGCACTTACTGGGGTCTTACTGTCACTTTTGTGGCCTAGAAATATGTTTGTAAGATTGTCTTAATTTGGTCAGATAGGTTCAGCAGTGTGTATTTCTAATACTAGACTTTAATATATTATTGATCACATGAATCTTAAAATTTGGGAAGTTAATCTTTAAGACACTATTTGAAGTCTTTCAATTTTGACAATGGGATCTCTCTTAGAATTTAACATGGCTTTTTCTTCCTAGGCTAGATCTGACTCAGATATATTTAATTCTATATGTAGCAGACCTATCATAAGGTCTATTTGAACTACTGGAAACTCACTTTAACCTGTGTGGAATGTCTTCAAATTGCATCAAGAGCTGAAGTTATTCAGTGTTTTATTATAAATAAATTATCTAATGTAAAATGTGTTATTCTCATAAATCAGCTTTTTCTATGATAAAGAAAGTAAATTAAATTAAAACAGGCTTATTTCAAAGTAATGTGCCTATTTTTCCATTATATGGTCACAAAGTTAATAAAGTAATTGATATTGTGAAGACTTAGCCAAAAGTCAGGGCTTTTCCAGGGCTCACAATTAAACCAAGATGTCTAAAAGAGCTTGCTTAATGTATTATTTATTGAGCACTGATGGAGTTTCAGTGTAGTATATGACAACAAAGTCAACCCAATGTAGTCACAGTTTGAATCAGAGCCTCTAAATATTGTTTATCATTGATAGTAAAATTTTAAATTTATAGGACAAAGAAACATCCTGAGGGATTTATGCTCTCACATACTCATTTTGTGAATGAGAATTAGAGGTTTAGAGAAAAGAAGTGACTGAATTTATTCTTTTTTGCTCATATTCTGCAGCATCTTTCTGGCTGGCTAAATACTTAACCTCTGGCCTTCCCCAACTTCAGTCCAATCTTCATACTACAATAGCATTAACCATCTTTAAATGTAACTTTTACCAAGTGCCCCTTCTATATTAGTCAAGTTTCTCCAGAGAAATGAATCAATAAGATATAGAAATATATACTTATATATATATATATATATATATATATATAGCATATTATTCTTTATAATAAATCTCACATAGGTCATACATGATATAACAAAACTTCTAGGTTATCTCAGACTCAGACACATAAGTTATCATCATGTGTGGCCAACCTATGATAAAAGTTGTTTGATCTGCCAGAATCTTACTTTCATGTTATATATTAGATTTAATATAAGTAACTATGCATATTTCAAATCATATACATATATATGATTTATTATAGGGAATTGGATCTTATAATTATGGAGGTTCCAAAAGTTCCATGACTTCCAATTGGCAAACTGGAGACCTAGGAGAGCTGGTGGTGGCTAGTGTGGTACTTCAAGGAGTCAGGAAAGCAAAGTTACCTCTTATTCAGACTTTTTGTTCCCTTCTGGTTTGCAACTGATGGGGTGAGAGTCCACCACTTTGTGGAGGGCAATCTGTTATAGTCAAATTCAGATGTTCGTCTTATCCAATAGCAGCCTCATAGACATACCCAGAAAAGGTTTGATCAAATGTCTGGGCACCACCTAGTCTGTTTGACTTGAGACATAAAATTAACCATTATGGGCTGGGGGTTTAGTTCAGCGGCATAAGCACCTGCCTTGCAAGCACGTGGTTGTGAGTTCGATCTCCAGCACTGAAAAAAAAAAAAAAAAGAAAAGAAAATTAACCATTACACTTTCCTTAAAAATAATAATAGCTATAATTTTTCCTTTTCTTTTTTGTAGAATATTTTATTCACCTAAAACCTTTTTTTGTAGTCTTACTCCTATTTCACACAAAGAAAGGAGTACTAACTTGCTCTGAACTACTAAGATAATCTCTTTTTTATTATGAAAGATGTAAAAATTTGTCATTAAATATACATCATAGAGATAAAAAAGAAGGAAATAAATATTTTCCTTCACTCAGAGATCAGAACTAACTCTATAGGGTTTTGGATTTGTGTGTGTATGATTACTTTTATAAAACATTATATGTAATATATATCCTAATGTACTATTATTTTCTGTTCACTCACATCTACCTACAAAAGAATTATTTTAAACATTCTTTTTAAACATTGCCCAGTATTTGGCTTCTATTACATAATTTATTTAACTAATCCACTATGAATATATTGTTTCCACAGCCACATACATAGGATTTTGTGCACATGTGTGATTTTTCTTTTAGAAAAAAGCTCTTACAAGTGAAATTGTTATTTTCCATATTGCATCAGCTGTTTATGATTTTGCTTAATTTTTACATATAATGCTAGCCCTATTTTCTTTTTTTATTTAAAGAGAAAAAACAGAAAAAGGATAGAAATATTACAGAATTTCAAAAAAAGATAAATAGTAAGAAATCACTAGTTGATAAATTATATATTTTTCTTTTAGAAATAGTTGTTCAAGTTACAAAATTAAAGCACACAAAGTGGACACTTAAGCAATGAGACTGCAAACAGATCTGTTCAACAATCCACGAAGAACTTAGAAATATGGCTATCAATCCTACACACTTAAATATACATGCAGTTATATATTTTATAGCACTTCCTATTTCCTCTTTTTTATAATAACAATTATACATTTTAAAAATTTTATTTAAAGAGAAGAAAAAAAGCAAAACAGAAAAAAGTGTAGCAACAACACAGAATTCTAAAAGAAGGAAAGAAAACGAAAGAAAAAAAAAAAAAGAAAAAGAGCCCACTAAGAAATAACTAGTTTATAAATTGCATATTGTCATCTTGGATGTAGTTGTTCAAGTTACAAAGTTAAAGGATACATAGTAGACATTAAAACAGTGAGACTACAAACAGTTCTGCTCAAAGATCCAACAAAGATTCAGCAATATGGTCATCTATTTTGTACACTCAAACATACATGGAGTTATATCCCTTAGAGCACTTTCTTTTCCTCTCTTTTTTACAATAGCAATTACACATTTTGGTTTTATTACACTTATAATTCTTATTTACTTTTTACCTGAGACACAATATGATATTTATAAATGTGATTTTTATTTATTTCACTAATGAGGATAGTCTCAAGTTGTCTCCATTTGCCTATGAAGGCCTCAAGATCATCCTTTTTGTAGCTGAGTAAGATTCCATTGTATAAAAATGCCACATCTTTTTCATCCACTCTGCAGTTGATGGGCATCTTGGTTGTTTCCAGGATTTAGCTATCACAAATTGTGCGGCTATGAACATGGGTCACATATATCACTGTGATATGAACTTTTCAGTTCTTCTGGGAAAATACCCAGGAGGGGGATAGCTGGATTGAATGGGGCTTCCAATCCTAGTCTTCTGAGAATTCTCCATATGGATTTCCATAATGGTTGCACCAGTCTCCATTCCCACCAGCAGTGGAACAGTGTTCCTTTTTCCCCGCAGCCTTGCCAACATTTGTTATCAGTTGATTTCTTGATGGCAGCTATTCTTTTTGGAGTAAGGTGAAATCTCAGTGCTGTTTTAATTTGCACTTCTCGAATGACCAGTGATGGTGAACATTTCTTCATGTATTTATTTGCCCTATTTTCTATGATTTTCTGACATCTTCCATTTAATGACCAGAGGTGTGCAGTCTTGTATTTTTCACTTATGCTAAGTTTAGTCCTCCAAGAAAGCTATCCTCCACTTCTCGGCTTCTTCTCCTTTTTAAAGACTTTATTTTAAGGAGATTTAGGTTCTCAGAAAAATTGAGTGAAAGATACAGAGATTTTTCATAGTTCCTTTGTACCTACACATGTATGCGCTTCTCTCTTGTCAACAGCTCCCATCAGACTGGTATAACCCATGAATCTACATTACCACATTTTATTATCTAAAGCCCACAATTTACAATAGGGCTCAGTCTTAGTGTTGTTAAGTTTGTAGGTTTTAAGCAGTGTATAATCACACATCTCTCTTTGTAATAACATACTAGTTTTACTTCCTTAAAATTCTTTGTGCTCTTCGTTATTTTTCTCTAACCTCCAATTCATGTCCTTTTTCCTCCTCTGCTTCTTGAAGGAATTTTCAACTTTTGAGTCTAGTTATGAGCAAATAGGAAATCATTGATTTGTTAGGGAAATGATTTAGGGTGTTTGACTATTTTCAGTTCAATATACTAAAATCTAAAGAAACTACTATGTATAGTTCCTGTTAGCTTTGAAGTTTCGACTGGTGGCAAGTCCATTTAAATGTGAATAATACATTTCTCAATCTTCTCATCTATTCCCACAAGTTATCAAACCCTTTGTGTAGATTATTGTAAAGGTGGTACTGCAAAGACATTCAAGAGATACTATTTCTTCATGTAAACATATAGTCAACAATACAGGTCATATACAACTTGTTTTGAATCCATAATAATTGTGCTTGGCTTTGCGTGGCATTCTGTGAAAAAATTGTTTTATGTAACTAGTGACATGGGTGCTGCCATTTGTGAATAAGACATCTATGGTCAGTGAACTGTTTGTACTTTTATTCAATATTTGGTCTGATGATATAGACTTTATACAAGATTGACTCCTGAACTATGAATATGAAATTTAGATTAAAAGATTTTTAATAACTACGAATAAACCATTAAGTTTTAGAGTGTTGGATAAACTTCATCTGAATATGAAATTAGAGCAAGGTTTGAGAAATGCAAGCTTTTCTCTGAGGTTTGCTCCAGGAGGAAGACATAAGAAACATATAGCAATGTACATCTGCCTAAGATGTCTATTTAGTTGGAAATTTGGACGCACACAACTCTGTAATACATCATTTTTCAATGATGTTGCAACCAGGCCTTAACGTAATGTGGCTTGAACATAAGGGCAAGAATAGGTATTGTGATAAAGAGGATCCAAGAAATGTTCAGTGAGTAAAAGACATTGGAGCAGAAGCTTAAAAGAAAAAAATAGGAACTGTGAAAATTGGTTTTCTGTTATAGGAGGCTTTTCATCTAAAAACAAAGTTCTTTTTATCTTCTCTTGGGCTATTCTGTCTCCATGGAAAGAGAAAAGTGACTTCCAGTCTGAATGCTACCAGGAGTACTATCACTTCTACAGACACATTTAACCTGTATTCATATATAACTTAGAACATCTTTAAGCTATCTCACAATATTTCTAAATAGAGAAGTGATTTAGTTAAATTGCAAGAAAATATGTGATCTAAAGCAGAAAGAGAAATACATACATATTGTGCTCTTCCATATTAAATATTGATAATTTAGGCTGAAGCATACCCATTCCTTTTCTTAGCATCACCTGAAAACTCCATATATGTTTGTTTTTGTGGGTGGGAGGACATGGTAGAGGCTTGACCCTACGTACTGGATACCATTTGTCCTTGATTCTGTCTGCAGTAAGTGACTGAGTGGAGATACAAACAGAGACTTGGATGACTAATGATAGTGTGGTGGGAGAAGTGTATCACACTATAATTATATGAAAACAAGATTTTGATGAAGAGTGAATAATTCTGATCAGGAAGCTGCTTTGAGATAGTGGTGCTCAGTTTAGCCAATCTGAGTGGCTTTTAAGAGAGATTATTAACTAGGTTGGATTGGGATCTGCCCAGTGGACTGGTAGAGCACACTTTCTTTGGGTGTGTGTGTTGGGGGGTCATGGAGGTATGACCTTGAGCATGTTATCTAGTTACTGGCCTCTTCCTCTCTAGCACTGTTCCTCTGCTGTGCTCCACCATGAACTAAACAACTTTGTTCCACCATACTCTTCCGCAATGATGTTCCTGCCTTGGAGCCAGCCAGTCATGGACTGAATCCCCAGAAACTGAATCCCCATAATCAAATAAGCCTCCCCTTTGAGTTGTTAGTATCGAGTATTATGACCTAGCATTGGAAAAGTTGACTAATACAGATAGAGAGGAACAGGGGAACTTCCACAGGTCAGCATTACACTTGATTTATATGCTGTAAGAGATTCCTAGGCACCTTACTCAGAGTCTATAAGAATCATTGGACTTGAGCTCCACCATCTTGGAGAGCTTTATCAATCTTTAAGGAACCAGAGTTGTAGAGAACAAAAGCAACTGTGAGGTTCTGGGGAATTGTTTTTGAGAGGTTTTAGGGCACTGCTCCGCGTGTCGGATAACACTTTCCCTTAACAGTGTGACAGCAAAGCAGGAACATCTGTTTCCATGTGACTATACTGTGAACACATCGAAAAGGACAGGCTGTGGTTTAGTGCAGACTGTGACTCTGGAGGAATTTCATATGGAGAGAATTCTGCTCTGTGGCTCTGAAATTAGGGAAAAGAGGAAGTTGCTTTTATGACTGTGGCATAAGAGGCCCCTCTGCCCTCTATACTTCTTTCTTTTTCCAATTTGTAATCATTTCCTGAAAGACATTCATGTTGCATGCTTTTTAAAATAAGTTATCCGATGCTTACATCAGCTAATGGTGGGGGTGCTCTCCCTGAGCCTGAAGCCCAGTGTCTGCACCTGGGTACCCTATTAAAAGATCACACAGGGGCTGCTGATGGCCTATGAGCCCAGCTGGAATGGCTCAGCCCTGTGTTCATCTGTCACGATTTCTGTGAATTGGCGGTTTGCTTAGCTTGCTCCAGTTAATTCCTTCATCAGCATGACTGAGATCAAAGTGCAAAGAGAATACATAAATGATGACCTAGAACTAAGCAAACACAGAGGCTATGGTGTGGGCAAAGTCTTCTATCACATTTTCCCCAAAGGCACGGAAGGAAGAGGGAAAATTATGTTTAAGTGTAGTTTGTTCTGCCCAGCCACTTCCAGCCATCACCCAACCCCCACTTTGTTTCCTGAACCCATATTAGTTGTATTAATCAATTGGTTCAGGGATTTGCGATTTCCTGACCTAATCATAGGATTTGGGGAATCCTGATTTCTGTTTATATGAAGCTGTGGTTGTGATTGCAGACTTTGTACCTGGCTGACCTCACATCTTTCATTCCATATTCAGGGTTTGAGGTGGCATGGCCATTCCCCTGAAGAGTGGGGAGGAATTATCTCTGCTTATCATTATGAGCAGAAGATAATTTACTTCTAGAGTGCATTTTGTTTAAAACAATATGGACAAAAAATTTTATTGGCAACAATAGTTCATGGAAATAAGTGAATAGATAATAACCTTGGGGCTTATGATCAAGAGTTTTTAAAAAAATCATGGAGTTTTTCTAAGTTTTTGTCCTGCCCTGTCTTCCTTTTATTCAACATGAGGATTGATTTTCTAAAGAAAGGGAGTGATGAATTAGGGTTATAGCTTCAAGTGAAGGAATACTTGGGGAGCAACTTTCTAAGAAGAATCATACTCTTAGAAAAATAATGTTCAGATAATGCAAGATGCCTTTTGTTAGAAAACTTTGTATGATATTTGGACTAAAATTCTCTCTAAGAATTGTATCACATAGAATAGACATGACATTTCAATGATACATTAAGCCTTGCTTAATGTGATGGTATGTGCTTAATATTTGCTTTATCAAGTGGTTTTTAAATTGTGTATAACCAATGAGAATTCCTCCACGGGTTTCCAGAAATCATAGGTGGCCTACATTATTCCTCTCTGGAAATGCATATTACCTATCTGGAAATTATCTATCTAATCTATCTATCTATCTATCTATCTATCTATCTATCTATGTCTATATCTCTATACATATATATCTGTGTATATCTATACTTCCAACACAAAGACTGATAATCATTAAATAATAGTAGAAAGCTAAAGTATAGAATATCACTATGTCCTCTGCTAAGCTGCCATATTTGTGGGTGTAAATGTGTGTGTAACAATGAGCAGTCATATATTTAAAACATCTTATTTTCTTTCCTAGAAAATATTGTGTTAGGAGTATTGAAGATGCCCCCAATATTAGGCACTGCCCTGGGGCTCTTTCAACTCAGATTAGGTCTTTCTGGTTGGCTGTAGTTGATCCTGACACTTCTCTGAATTTCTTGTATCACATCTATGAAATGGTGATAATAATGACAAACACAAAAGAGTTTTAAGAGGATTAAATTAACAGAGAAAATGTATGAAGATCATTGCTTAGTGTGTGAACCCTGCATCTGGAGTGAGCAGATCTGGATTTGACTCCTGACTTCTGTGTAAAAGCTCTGTAACTTTGGGTGCTTCATATACCTCTGTCTCAGTAATCACAGCTCTAAGACATGTAAGGAGCGTAGTGCCTAGTGTAGAGTATGCATTCAATAAACATTTGATATATTAAATTGTGAAAACAATGCATATGTTAACTTTTTAATACTGAGACAGTAACAACACCAACCAACTGAAAGTAGATTTTTTTTAAAAACCTCTTCTAATGAGTTTGGAATTGGAGAGTTTAGCGGCAACTAGATTAGCATTTTGTTAATTTATAGACTGCCAACTATGTGATGGATTGAGTTATATACATAGGTTTAGGATAAAAGGATGAGCACATAGATGTGTCTTAAGGACACTTGGAATTATTTAGCTTGTCCACATTTCAGAACTCTTGTATGATAGTCATGAAAATTAAACAGGATTAATGTGGTTGCAGGATCTCTGTGCTAAGTTCTATTGTATGGATTACACTAATATTGTTTTGAGGGTAAGAATGAATTTGGCATTTCAGCAAAAAAGGCAAACTTTTTCAGGAGAAGAACATTATATTTATTGATATCTGTAATCTGCCTTCTGCATAATAATTTTTTGTCTTTTATTCACTGACTGTCAATTTTATCACCATCGTTTTTCATGTATTTTCCTACTCTTTACAGTCATACTTCAGAGCCTCTAGCAGTTATTTCCTCTTTCAGGATCTCACCTTTCAGATTCATTTTGCTCACTTTACTAGAGGAATTTACTTGGAGCTCAATTTCTCTTGCATGCCTGATGGTACCTCTTCCCACACAGCTTGACTGTGCCCCAATGTCTGTGTTTGTAACTCTCTCCTGCATAACCTGCCCCATTAAATTATGCTGTTCTTTATAAACCTTGCTTTTATACCTTATATCCATGGTCACTTCTCTACCATTTCTCTGTAGAAAATGTCTGTTCTTCTATATCTTATTTTGATATTTTGGACAGTGTTAGTGAAAAATTGTAATGGGTCACCTAAATATACAGTTGTTCAATCAGGCAAGATCTTGAGAAATTTTACTTTTTAGAAGTGCAAAAAAAGACTATTTTTCATTTATTAAGGAAGTTTGATTGTTTCTTATGTGCACATAGTGCTGAAATGCAAAGTCAACATTGTGATAAAGCGCTTTCTCAGTCATATTTATAAGAGCCTCACAAAACAAATGAGAACTCTCTGAGACTCTTTATTCAATTGTTAATCTATCAGAAATGATGCAAAGATGAAATAAACAGCATAGTAAATTATAAAAAATAACGATGATAGTTTAAAATGGTGGGAAAAAATCTAAACTAAAAAGAAAGTGTGACTTTTAAAAAATGTATTATAGGGATACTAGATTATGGGTCATTGCCCAGGGGCATTCCATAAGCGCTGACTGACTTTAGTGATCATCAGCTATATCAACCGTGTCTTGCATAGCAACCAATACTAGAGTTTTTTTCTTTTCTTTTTTTAGAACATGGTCTCCTTAGAGAAGATATCTATATTCATTTTCTTCATTGCAAAGCTCTAACCAAGTCCACTCAGACTCACATTAATCTCTAGAAACATTCATCTACAGACATGCACAAACTAATGCTGTATCACATTTCTAGGCTCTCATTTGACTTAATGATGCAACTTCTATGTGTAACTAAAATCCCACTAAACCTTTCCCTCAGAATTTGCCTTTCTACCATTTGTATGTGACCTTTTAAAAAATGAGAGTTGTGGTTTTTGGGATTTCTGCTTCCAGAATTTTCATCTGGCGTTCTAATTTTTTTTGAGATTGTGATTTTGAAGATGTTAAACTTCAGAGATTTTTGACTTTAGGGGTTTTGATCTTTCTGGATTTCAATCTTCTGGATCATAGAATTCAAGGTTATATTTTTCAGGATTATATGAGGCACCACTTCACACTCATTCAAATGGCTATTGTAAATATACAGGTGGGTATCACAAACAGCAAGCTTTGATAATGTGGAGATATTGAAACTCTTGTGCAATGTTGGAATATAAAATGGCATGACTAGTATAGAAACCTTAGTGGTTTCTTAAAAAGTTAGGCAGAATTACCATAAGACCCATTCATTAGATATGTCTATCTATCTATCTATCTATCTATCTATCTATGTATCCATAATAATGGAAAGCAAAGATTCAAACACACCAACAATCATAGCCATATTCAAAATAATAGGCAAAAGTTAGAAACAAATCAAATGTCCGTCAATAGATTATAAAACAGAATGTATTATATAGTGGGATATTAGCCATAAAAGAAAGAAGTTCTGATACAAGCTACATCATGAATAAACTTGGACACATTATGCTAAAAATAAACCAGGCACAAAATAGCAAATACTGCTATAGTATCACTTACATTCAGTTTGTAGAATGCACAAATTCTTAGAGCTTGCAAACAGAATAGATGTTATCAGAAACTGAGGGAAAGGGGCTGGAGGTTTACCTCAGTGGCACAAGCATCTGCCTAGCAAGCATGAGGTCATGAGTTCAATCCCTAATAAAGACAAAACAAAACAAAACAAAACAAAACAAAAAAACCCCAGAAACTCAGGGGAAGAATGGTAGAATGAGCAGTCATTATTTAATGATAAAATGTTTTTGTTCAGGATGATTAAAAAAAGGTCTGAAAATAGTAGTGATAATTTCACAACATTGTGAATATACTTCATGCAATTGGATTATATATTTAACATTGTTAAAATGGCAAATTTCATGTGGTATATGCATTTTTACTATAGTAAAAAGAATGTATTTATTCCATGCTTGCATTTGCCCTTCCTGTCCTGCCTCAGGACTCTAGTATGTGTCATTAGAGTTTCTCCTCTTTCATAAAGGAAGTACATGTGTGTTAACTTGTAGGCATTTAAACAAAGTGCCTGAATATCTGTGAATTTTAAACCTCCAACTAAGAGAGAGGAAAACTGTCCCTGTATGAAAACATGAATAAAGAAGAGAATAATTCTATTACGGAAAATTCTTAGATCAGTCTTGTTAGAATTTGCAACTCTATGAGTGCAGTGAATCTAGTTTAATTGTCCATACTATAAAGTAGTCTAAGCCTATAGTTTTCCTGAGCATCTTGTTTATGATTTTATAAAAGCTATCCATATGGGCCCACTTGGTTCGGTTTTATAGGTACATTGGTCTCTAGCCAGATGCTCCATCTTCTTATATGTCACACCTCTCTATGGAGTTGAAATGTTCTCCTAAGAGAAACTTTTAAAAAGCCCACAAATTTTAATTTATATCTGGTGATCACTGCGCTCTAGTATTTGAGTGTTTTAGACTTAGCAGTAAATAATATTTTAGAACTCCATCTTTTCTTCTAGTGGTTGGTTTCCGTGTTTATATTTATTTACAAAAGCCCTACATACCACAGTATATTAAATTTGATAGAATCACTCATTGGTTAAGATTGTCCTTCCCATCTCATTGGCTCAAATTCTTGTTTTTGTGATAAACAGTGAAATGAAATGGATAATGGAAGGAAGAGAGGAGGTATATTTATTTATGAGTGAGTATCTCTCATGCAAAAAATCAAGTTTAACTTATCTCTATAATATTTACTCTGGTGTTCTTTTGTGTCTTTGTTTTCTGTATTTTATATAACTATCTGAAGAAATTTGGGGGGTTCACCTGGGCAGTCCCATATTTTGGGTCTGTGGGACAGAGACTCACTTATTCAAATATATGTGATTTACCTCAAAATTCATCAAAAGGAATGAAATAGCAACAAAAAGTCAAATTCCATTGAGCAAAATCTCTCATAACTTTAGTCAGTCTCACACTTATTTCAAACAAAACTACTTTGAATCCTTTCTGGAACATCACAAGACATAAAAAGATAAAGCAATGCTATATCAAACTATTTAACGTAAAAGGTCTTGTTGTCTAGATATGCATTTAATCTTTCTCACCTGAATGCAAACCAGCTCTTCTGTTGTTGATCTAAACTTCTTAGGTGAAAGACCAGCTTGTTATGAATTACAATTGTTTAAGACATCTTGATGTGACTGTTGGTACTGTTCTTGGAAAATGTGAATATAATTTATCTTCCCATCCTCTGTCCATAGAGTTAACCATGAACAGAAATGAGTGGCCCTCAGCATACATCTAAGCAATGTGAATGTTTAACCAGTATCTACTGGTTGAAAATATGAACATTTGCAAAGTGAAACACACACTTTTATAAACATGTATACACACATATTTACATATCTATACATGCACACACATGGCAAACGTGTGTATGTGTCCATATGTATCTCTCCTCTTCTTGCTTTTTGGGTAGAAAGTTTTACAGACAGTGACATGGCTGGTGGGCAGGGAAACAGACAAATGGCCAGAGAGAAAGAGGAAGAATTGAGATATAATTTATAGAATGAGTGTGTAGAGTTTCTTACTCTTTCTACATAAGGCAGAGAATCATTCTTGCATAGTTAATGATATCAGAGAAAGTACCTTGTGCAAGCGCAGAACTGCTGAACAGTCTCAACAGAAATGCATCTTAAACTGCATAATATGCTATACTTCAAGGAACTTAGAATCTTGAGAAATTACAGTGATAGAGATAGATTAGGTATTTCCATTTAATCTTCTGAATTTCACTGTTCGGCTTTATATTCCAAATTCAGAGTGTACCTTTATTTACTTCCATTGAAAAACTTATGGAGTAAAAGTTTGTTGATGTGCATGGAATCCCTGGTGAGAAATTACTAGAACTAACATGACTAGAAATATTTGTTTTCAAATGGATTCTTAAATTGACCTTGATAGTTTTCAATGTTTCTTAATGAGTGTTTGCAAATCTGCTGATTTTACGAAAAATCTGTTTCTTGCTCTATTAGAGTATAGCATCAAAACAAAATTAGCATTCCATATGTTGTTTTGTTAAACATACTTGGTGGCTTTCTTTAAAATCCCTTGGGAAATGTTTTGAAATTTGTTGAAATAAATATGTAGCACTTGAAAATAAATGGTGACTATCAGCACATTGTTCATTCTTTAAAGCATTGCCTATTGGCCTCAGTAGGAATGCAGTCACAGAACCCACAGCCTTTAGAAAGAACTCACTCATGGGAACAGCATGGGTATAAATCCTTTTACCTAAGTTAGTAAAAGCAAATTGCTGCCAAATTTTTGTGATGTCACAATGCCACAAAGAAACTAACCCAGTTTACCAAAGGTTAAAGTGACAGAAACCATGAACAAGGGTTTCATTGGGATTTTTCTCCTTGAATACATGGATAAAATTCAGCTCTCCTTTATAAGTTATCTCCTTCATAAGTCACAGAGAGAACAGAGGAATGTATTTTAGCTGATACTAGAGAACAAGGTTTTGATGCACTGATCATTTCAACTACTTAATGAAACTGAAGAGTGGAAAAAGTTGTCATATCTGTATCTTCATTACAGATTTCAAAGGCATTACAGGCTTGCAGGGAGATAATGTAAAGCACAGCAGGGCTGGAGGGAGCAGCTAGGGGATGGTTTCACAGAGCTAGAGATGTTTCAGCTGCATCTCAAAGGTGAGTGCCAGTTTACAGGTAGAAAAGGCAGGAAGGAATATTCCATTTGCGTGGCTGGCTGTCCCATATGAGCACAAAGGTGCAAAAGGGTGCAGTATGTTGGTGTGGTGACAGGCCACTCACTGTGGCTGGAGCATGAGGTTCAAGATAAACCATGTGGTGAGTGGTAGGTATTTTCCTACTGTGCCAAGGAGTTCAGATTTCATCATATAGAATATGCAGGATTTTAAGAAGGGATAGAAATTGATCAGTGTAGGGAAGGTGGAGAGCTAATGACATACAAGACATATATTAATTAGGAATTTATTATAGTCTGGAAGATGATAATGAGGGCCTGAAAGTAGAGATTAAAAGCTTCTCTCCTTCTTAGGTCTGAGAAATATTTAGGAAGAAGGACCAACTTCACTCCAAGGAAGGAGTCATCAGACAGAGAAAATCATGATAAATCTTGAGCGTGCTAACTGGGTTGATGGCAACATTACTTATTTTTAAAGAATACAGTAGAAGTTTGAAAAAAGAGTTCTGTCTTGGACATGTTGAGTTTGGGTTTATTGTAGAACAAATTGGAAGTATGGATCTTTTCCTTGGCTTTGATAGCTGAAACATTTCCCATCCCTTACTTCATGGCTTAAAGCTTTTGCTTTCTATAAGACAGGGGTCTGAAGACCTGATAAAGTATAATTTGCAGATTTTTGGCTACCAGGACATAAGCAGCTTTTCTTTATCCAAGCCCTTCCAGCATTCCTTCCTGCTTTTGAGCCAGCTGACCATGGGCTAAATCCTCTGAAAATCATGAACCAACAAAACCAACAACAAAATGAACGAACAAACAAACAAACAAACAAACAAACCAAAAACCTCTCCTCCATTAAATTGTGGGTGTCTGGTATTATCTCCTAGTGACAAGGAAAGTGACTAAGACACTTTAAAATGTGATCTGAAAGGTAGACATGTGCCAGCAAATAGAGCAAATAAATAGCAGCCCCTTGGGGATATTAAAAAGACAAACAAAGAGGTGTTAGTCCTTAAAAAAATCCGCTGTGGGAACCAGGGTGCACCAGTTGTCTCTTCTACATTGTGCTAATCAGAAGTGCTTCTCTCAGGGTGCCTGTGCTAACTGCTTCTCTTCAGTACAGCACCTTGAGGATGCCGCTTTTCACCTGAAGATAGATAAGGTAAACCAAAACTATGGGGCCTCCCTAAACCTGTATAACATGGAAGTATTGATTTAGAAATTCATAATACAGGTTGAACATCCTAATCTAAAAATTCTGAATCTGAAATTCTCCTATATATAAAATTGTTTGATCACTGATCTGATGCCCTGAGTGGAAGAGTCCACAGTCTGAAGCTTTGTTTCTTGAACAAAATTATTAGAAACACCACATAAAATTATCTTTGTGCTATGTGTATATGGTGCACATGGAATATAAATGAATTTTGTGTTTAGATTTAGACTCTATTCCCAAGATACATTCCGTATGTCTAAATATTCCAAAAATCTGAACAAAGTCCAAATTCTGAGTCCACGAATTTCAGATAAGGGATAATCAACCTATATGGCAGTTAAAAATCTAAACATGCCAAGATAGAGGTGTGTGGGTGAGACAATTGGACACACATGTAATACATATTTTTCTTCTGCATATTTGACAGGAGGTAGTAGTTGTGGGAGGTGATTGGTCAGTAAATCTTTTCTGTGAAAGGCTTTCCAGATAGTAAACATTTTAGGTTTTGTAAGCTTCATGGTCTCTTTTGTAATCACTCTGTTGCAACTTTGCTGTTGTAGTGTAAAAGCAGCCCTAGACAATACAAAAACAAATAGGCTTTGCTGGGTTCCAGCACAACTTTATTTAAAAAACAGGTGGCAGCTGGATTGGATCCCAGGGCTGAGGTTTGCCAGGCCCTCAATTAGAAGATTGGTAGAGAAGGCAGACATACTATATTTTGATTTTGACCATGTGGCAAACTATACTACAGACTTTTGCAAAGTGACTAATTGAATTTAGGCCTAACCTAATATAATTAATTGGAATATTTGCCTTTGAGACATGGATCCTCCTCTTTACAATAAATAACACTTAAAAGTAGTAATTAGTAGTAGTAGTCAGTGATTTTTTGTTAACAACATGTAGAACCTCAAATAATAAGCCTATAAAACTATTATGATCAAGGAAAGCTTACTTTTCCATAAAGGAAACATGTATGTAATGTACAAGAAGAAGATATATACTTTAAATTATTTTCTACAAAAAATAATTTTAATTTACTCTTTCCTTGCCTTAAATCATAAATCAGAATCTGAATTTCTTAGAGACCAGGATGTAGTTAATTGGCACAGTGCCAGCCTGGCAAACATGATGTCCTAAGTTTGATTCCAGGTACAACCAAACCAAACCAAACCAAACCAAACATCCCAATTTTTTCTTGATGGTTGTATTTCTATATTTTAGACAAATATTTAATATCTTAATAATGAAGATAACTCTATATCCTAGAAGTGGCTTACTATTATTAAACCCTGCCTCAACAGTACTTATCCATAAGCTTTCTTATAGGCGGGACCAAACAAAATTTCTTGTATGTGCCGGGCGTGGTGGTGCACTCCTGTAATCTCAGCACTCAGGAGGCTGAGGCAGGCAGATCATTTCAAGTTCGAGGCCAGCCTGGACTACAAAGTGAGCCCAAGGCAGCCTGAACTGCATAGTGAGACCCTGTCTCAAAAAGACAAAAAACAAAAACAAAAACAAAAACAAAAAAACTTCTTGTATGCACTATTGGAAGGGATCCGATCTCCCTAATGGCCAGTTTTCCTCCCTGGCAATGAATTAAGTATTTCAGGAAACTTTTGTTTTTTATATGCTAATTTTCCAACCTTCAAATGGCCCAATGTTATTCCGGTTTAGGTACAAAGTACTTAGCAACCAAGTTTTTGTGTAAGTGGTACCAGCTTCAATTACCTGCACTTGAGGAAGAATGCTACTTAAGGAAAGATAACCAGAGTCACCAGCTAGAGAAACTGGATTCTGAAGAAATTGTATGGGAGTGGTCATGTGTTGTGGGTGTGCATAGGTGACATTACCAGGGCTACCTATGCAGCAGTGAGATAAGCAGAAGTCACTGTTACAGTCTTCTTTTAGTGTTCTCCCAACTTGTCTTAGTTTTCACCTCCTTTAATACACAACTCTTACTCTCTAGGTCCTTTCATATCTAGTCTTCTCGTAAGATCTTTCTTAAACAAAACATGACTTTTGCTTATATCCATTTTTCCAAATCTATCATTCAGTATTCACAAATACATTAATAAAGTACCTAACTTGCTCCACTGCTCAGATGTATTCTTTAGTGTAAAGCAGCATGCATGATGTGTTTACAGAAAGAAAGCCTCAATGTTGGTTACATTTTTGTTGGAGACTACTGTCATCATATCTTATATCCAGTCATCTTTCCTTCATCAGATCTTTAGTGAGCAACTAGTACATGCCGGATATAGTGCTAGGGTTGATGGGTCATGATGTCTGTCTTCTGCTCAAACTTCCTAATCCCTTTACATCACACTCAGTAGGAATTACATGGCTGGAATAATCTTATCCTATTTACTGTTTTACCTGTTCCTACCTCTACCCAAGTTTCTCAATCTGCTTTTGTCTCATAGGTCACTTTATATTCCCTGTGTCCACTAACTAAACTCATGCCTTGACTTTCTTATATTTCCTGCTGGGTCTCTAAGGGATATTCTTTCTACAGACAATTAGAGGGCTGTCTCATTTTATTCAGAGTTCTGCTCAAAAGGCACCTCCATAGAGAGTATGTATGACAACTTTTTTAAAATGATATTCTACATGTATTTTGTATTTTGTTCTCTCATTGTTGCTTTTATATGTGTTTCTATTAGAATATAAGCTTTTTAAGGTAAAACAAGGTGTTTTGTGTTGTTCATGGTTACATACCTAGCACCTAGAGAGAACTTATGGTGTGTATTCAGTGAATATTTCTTGTAAATTATTGAATGATCTTGCTTCTTACAGAACATTTACAATACATTATTATCTTAGGCCTGTGTTTTGCTTAGCATATAATAGGCTAAACAAAGGAAAAATAACAGAACTATGGTGAAAATATTAATTAAGAGGGTTCACTTATAAGTCCCAGTTACTTACCAAAGATACAATTAATATTGTATTTGAAAGTTACTTTCCTAGAGCCCTGTTTTCAGGACATTTGGCCGTTGCAACTTTGGTTTGGCTCTGCTGTTATTTTTACATGGTGTTAATGTGTTCCTGACATATTTCAGAAACTAGGCTTGTCATTTAGTTTGAGGGGTCCTATGAATTTCTCTCTTACACTTTTGAAATGAAATTTCAGAATTGAGTCAAATTTATTGTTTCAATCAAAATGGTTTTGAATTACAGATGTCTGATCCCTTAAAAACAGATCTAAAAAAAGAAAACTTCCATCAACGTCAGTTCTTGTTTTCTTGTCTCCTACAAATAAGAACCAAGGACTTTTCTATAGAACTTTAAAAACCTGTATAGTGTTAAAAACATTAATTCATGTTGAGCTAAGTACATTACATTTGCTTATGTTTTAAGATTCATTTCATCAAGGAAGTGGTTAATCCACTAGCTAGTTGTGTATCCCTTTTCAGAATGTGATTATTGCTTATAAAAATGATTTTAATTTAAAATGTTATGTCATGGATAGCCTATGGCAATCTTCGTTGTGCATATTTATGTATCTATAATACATTTTTAAGGATTTCCTATGCAACATTACTTTGAAATTATTATAGGTTTCCCCTTTTTGCTATTCATCTGGGTAATTTAAAAAAATAGCTGTTATGTTCAACTGTTGGCACTGTTGCAGACAACTAAAAGCTTAAGAAAATTATTTTTCCTCCCATACCCCTGAAAGCCACATCTAAAAAGGTCACAAAAGGAAACACACAATTCAAATAATCTCCATGCTATATCTGAGATTAACTTGGACACAGATGTTTTAACTTACAGTTTGATCTGGCGTAATACATACATTTAACAAAATCCTGTTTTGTATTGCTTCTATAAACACTGAAGTCTGATAAAAGTATACTGATTTTTCTGCTATTTAAGAGCTTTTTGAACCAGTGCTTAAAGGAAATTTATTCCAAGGCCTAAATTAACTCTTTCAGCATTTGACTGCAGGTTTTGTGTAGGAGTTTGTGTGTGCATGTAAATATGTGTTTGTTTATGCTTGAAATGAATCAGAATGGCAAACTCTTTTGTGGTCTGCAGTATTTTACTTGCTAAGGATAATCATTAGACTTTGTTCTTGATTTTTTTCTTAAAAGATGAAATGATCCAACACTGTTCATTACTGCTCATTTCCTAGCCACACTGTAATCATTATAGACTTAGATATTATCTGAAAAGTTACCGAACGTATTAATGCAACATGAATAGGGCTTTTTTTCTTACACTCTGGACTTCTAAATATGGATATGCTACTTCCTACCTGTCCTCAGGCCTTCAGTCCAATTCACTTTAATGGGAGAATGGTCAAGGAAGTGACTCAGGTGACATCAATCCAGCTTAAGTCTGTCTTGCTGTTGGAGTTATTCTTACACTGTGCTCTTGATTGACCAACATTCTAACATGTCCAAGAGTCTGCTTTGGACTATAGCCATTATTAGCTTTTTCCAAATAACTTGTTTCTCTAGGTGGAACCACAATCTAGGTAAGTCCTGGGGAACAAAGATGTATAAATTTAAAATATCAACAGACATTTCTAATTCAGCAGTACCATGAGCACTTGAAGCAATAGAGGATTGCTGTGAAGTGGAATTTCTTTCTTTTTTTTTTTAAAGATTTTATTTAAAGAGAAACAAAAGCATGTAAAGGGTAGAGATAATACAGAATTCCAAAAAACATAAACAATAAGAAATCACTAGTTAATAAATTACATATTATCCTCTTAGAAATAGTTGTTCAAGTTACAAAATTAAAGCATACAAAATAGATAGTGAAACAGTGAGAATGTGAACAGCTACGCATGCATGAATCTCTGCATGTATTTCTATACTTCCTGTATTAGAGGGAAAAACAAAACTTATCAAGACAAAACAAAACAAATTCCAATAAAAACATGAAACCAAAAAGTTGTATAAAATCACAGTACAAGGTGGTCTACAATGATTACTGTGTTGTTTCTTATTATCTTCAATAGAATGTCTATATCATCAGGCATAATTGAATATAGCAGTATAATTGAGTATAGCAGTAAATAACAATATTAGTAAAAATTAAACATTGTAGACAGTATAAAACCTCAAAGGCAGGTAATAATCAAACCAGAGTGGATATTCTAGTGGATCTTGTCATCTTAAGTGCAGTTGCCTATACTCTCAGACTTGATACAATCAATCGTAACAGCTTTGAATAAAATCTATCAATACAAAACAGCGATCCAACAAACCAGATTTGATTATGATCAGTCATGGTCTTACAGAGCTTTAGATTTTACAGAGCTTTAGATTAAGTTAATAGGAAATTAAGGATGATTACCATGCTATATCCTGTTATTTTCAGGATTACTGTCTGTGCTCTCAAATCTAGTACAGGTAGAATGACTGGAACAGAATATAATACATCTAAGCAGAGTAGTGTGAGTAATATGGGTTTTAAATCCTGGTGCACTATTAACAATATAGCGTATCAAGGCCATGTATGTTAGAGTTTCTAGTTATCCTTCTCTGCCTCATTTCTGCTATGTTATTTTTCTGCCTGTTTGTTTGCTTTTCTCCTTCATTCTACTGCCTGCCCCACTCACTGAGGCCTTTCTGCCACTGTTCCTAAAATTCTGGAATTTTTCTCTCTCTCTAGAATGTCCTTCAGTATTCTCTGTAGGGTTGGATTGGTGGTCACAAACTCGCCCAGTTCCTCTTTGTCATGGAAGCATCTTGTTTCTCCGTTAATTTCTAGTGACAGTTTTGCAGGGTACATCAATCTGGGCTGGAGGCCACTTTCCTTCAGGACTTGGAAGACTTCACTCCAAGCTTTTCTTGATCTGATGGTCTGAGAAGTCAGCCGTGAATCTGATGGGCTACAGATTACTTTATAGGTAATCTGTTTCTTTTCTCTAACTGCTTTTAATATTCTGTTTTTATATTGAATTTCTGGTATCTTGATTATTATATGTCTGGGTGTAGCTCTGTTTTGGTAGTAGGTGGCTGGAGTTCAGTATGCCTCACACAACCAAATGTCATTTTTTTCCCCATGCTTGGGAAATGTTCCTTAATTATTTCTGTGAATAGCCTTTGTAATTCACCTGTATGAATTCCTGCTTCTTTGTTCATGTTTTTTATTCTTAAATTGTAGATTCTCTTGTCATCTTCTAGTCTTTGTATTGTTACTGCCTGTTTCCTTGTTATTTTTAAGACATCTTTTCTTTCATGATCACACATTGCAAACTTATCTTCAAGTTTTGATAGTCTATCCTTAGTTTCCTTTAAGGCGTTTTGCCAGCTTTCAATTGAGTTTTTAATTTCCTGGTAGTCTCTTTGAATCTGATTCATGTATTCTATATTTTCTTTATATTCTTTATCGAATGTTTCTCTCCTTTTTTTGTGTTTCTCCCTTCTTCCATCTGTATCATCCTGAGAGATGCTTCCTGAGAGCATTTCTTTTATTATTCTACTCATATCCTGCTTTACCTGATTTAATATTTCAGATTTGAGCTTGTCTACAAGGTCCTGAAGATATCTGTTAATGTCCATTGAAGCCATGCCTGATGTTGCGTGTTTGCCGCCCTCAGGCTCCCTTGTTTTTCCTTCTCCTGGATCAGGGCTCTCAGGGTTCTGGGCTGGGAGCCTCCTCTTGCCTCTCTCTCCTGTCATGGCCCTGGCTTCCTCCACACAGGTTACAGTGCAGGTTCCAGCCCCTTCCCTGTTGGCCATGTTTCTTCTGAAACACGCTGGCAAGGGTACTCCGCCCTTTCCCGCCTGCTCTTGTCACTGAGGTGTAAGCAGCGGCTGCATATGCCGGCCCTTCCCCACCGGGCCAGCCAAACTTCAGGGGTGATCACCCGGTCAGTGTGAGCTAGGCACAGGGAATCGATTTGGGACATTTCATTGGGTCCCAGCCAGGGGCACGGCCCAGTGCAAGCAAATTGCACCAATCTGCTCTGGGGAGGGAGCAACCAACTGAAGTCACTGTTACTCCCAGTTCAGGCTCCTCCTGCCCGATTCCAACATGTTGCCCACCTGGTCACACCCTTTCCCTGGTGGGGGGTCACACTCCCAGCACTGACCATGGGTCAATAAAGGTTCATCCACCGGCTCCGCTCTCCGCTCTCCATTGGGCTCACCAACCCCTGACTTCAGCGCTGCCGTTCTTCCTGTGAGTGGCGGCGGGAATGAGTTTGGGGGGCTCTGCCTGCCGGCACAGATTCAAGCTGGTGCAATCTTGGCGGGTCATTGTAAAAACGCTGTGTCCCTTTAGTTTTTAGCTGTTTCAGTTGTAGTCCCGAAGTATTTGACGAGCTTTTTTAAGTTTTAATTTCTTCCTGTGTCAAGAGGATCCATCTCCCTCTGTCTGGGTCTCTCCAGGGTGTTTTATTCTGGCATATGAATTGTTTCTCCTGGGAGGCTTTGTATTCTGTTGCTCACTGATCGGCCATCTTGTCTTCTCTGTGGAATTTCTTATAATGGCACAGAAATCAGGTTCAAAGTTAGACAAAGAACTGGCTAATAAGACAGTGCATTGTTATCTTATCTTTGTTACATACTATGAATAATTCTATGTAACTGTCTGAAGTGTTGTTATCATTATCACCATTTTGCCAAAGGACAACATAATTTAAGAAGAAATAAGTTGTAGAAATCAGAATATAAATTCTGTGTTTCTTTTATTTAAATGAACAGGAAGATTATGTCTTTCTGCATATAATAGAAAAACAAGCCTTTAGCTCAGTTTCAAGTTAGTTGAATGGCTATTTTATGTTATGTAACATTTCTTGATTTTTTAAAATTCATCATTCAGGTGTATTAGTGACCATAAACCTATAACACTAATAATATTATTCATGTAACAGTGATACACACACACACACACACACACACACACACCACCTCTTAGAACCAAAAGACAAAAGGAATGCAAGCTCCCAAAGTGGTTTTTAATAAAAATATTTTCTTCTTATCTTAAGATTGTTCTGAAACAAAATAGAGAAAATGAAAATCTATTTCAATGATAGCCGTAAAGGCTGCTTTAAAGACAATTTGTTCCTTAGCTACAAGAAGTTACCTGCTTCCTCCATATCCACAGGGAGTGGCCATTACTGGCTACAACCTCATGTTCTTAGCATGAGTACAAAGCATGGCTCGTGCAGACATCTGCTGAGAAAATGACACTGTAGAGATCTGTTTCTCTTGGGAAACTCAGGACATTTTCAGACAAAAAGTATAGAAGTGTTTCACATACATTTGTAAATATTTTATTTAGTTTACATTTTGTAAAGGATAAAACTATCCCTTTAGCAGAAAACAAACCTTCCTCAGTGAGAAGGAGGTGACATGCGGGAGAGATTCTATCAGCAACTATGCAAGGCAGGAGAGAGGCACAAATGTGAAGGAAGTGGTCAAATCCTAGTTCTGCTGCTCACTAACTGCATGAATCTTGGGCAAGTTAGCCTTGGTTTTCTCCTCTGTAAAATAGAAATACTGTCATAGCAGTAACTACCTTGAAGATTTGCTTCAAAGGCTGTACTTTATTGTCCCAAAATGACTTAAAAATAAGTCATGTGTTGATATGAGCAATAGAACTTTGGATCCCAAAAAGCTTTACTGCAGGGCATACTGAGTCTGTTACTTAAAATATCAAATGAGTGTGAAGAGATTTAGGGGCAGTGATTTCAGATTGCAAGGAGAGGCAGTCTAAATGTAGGATGTAAGAAGGTCCCCAGAGACACTCACACACGTCTGAGCAGTGGTTGCTGTACCTACGGTAAGATGCTGCTCACCTGGCCTGTCATGTGAAGTGCCACCCTTCTGTGCACTGTATCTTTCAGTTATATCTGCTTATTTTATCCACCATACTTTGCTTTTAATATCTTCAGTTTCATAGAGCCAGCACATCTCTGCAGGAATGAGCTGGGTATGATTCTGCTTCTCACGTTCCTGACAGACTGTCAACTTCCTGTCCATCACACAGTCTTGGTAGCTCCTAAGGGTGTCAGAAATCAGTGTTTCCCACCCCAGGTTGAATTGGCACAGCTGGGGCAGAGAGGAGCCGTTGTTAGACTTGTGAAGTGAGCAACTTGGACTGAGAAATCATGGAGAAGATACAAATGTGGATTTGGATTTCTACTGTAAAATATCAATTATCTGAACATGGAAGTATCATAAAAATGGAACTTTAATTAGTTTTTTGATAGTTCAGACCTTTTGATCCCTTTGATCTGCAGTGTGTTTTGAATATAGTAAAGCTGCACTAAAAATTTTTAATCTATTCAACCTGCAGGCCAGACTCAAATGATGGGGTAGCTACTGGTTTTCACTGAATTAATTAGGGACATTGATAGGGAGAATTTTGTGAAGTTATTCTCTGCTCAAAGTATGAACTGTGTTACTCAAACTAATGATTATTAGTTTGCTGCCATAAAAATAAATGTTGCATCCCACTTTATAATAGAGCTTTGCTTTCATAGCAAGAAAAATACTGTTTTCAAGAGAAATTATTGTATTAAAGTTGTAGCTCAGTGGTGATTGCATTACATTCTAGAAAGTAAGAATTTATCTAATTATCTAAAACTGCTACTGAATCTATTCTTGAAGTATTTTTGGTAGATAATTTTTGTGTACTTCATTCCTTGTTATTTTTTTAGAATATGCTAAAGTTATTTTGCTTTTTTTCTGGAGGATACAGCATTCATGGTGCAGGTAATTGGTTTTCATTTATTTATTCAGCTAGTAATTGGTGAGTGTCTACCCAGTATCAGTTATTGCACAAACCAGGTCTTAAAGACAGAAAACCTCACCATATGAAGAATGGGGAGAAGAGTGCAAGCAGGGAGAACAGTGTGAGCACTGCCTGAGGTGTCCAAACACTTGGCAAGTTTTGGCAATTTTGTAGGACTAAACAGTGCTTAGTGAGGTGTTGTAATCAGGGGTTGCAACAAGAACAATTATACACAGGGTACAGAATTTATAGCATTATTGTACAATGGTCACTCAGTTAAATACAAAAAAGTGCAGGAAATCTATCCGCAACACTAAAGATCCAAGAAAAGCTAGCCAAGGGCCTGGATCCCACAGTAATATCCTGCGTGAGTCCAGTTGAACACCTAGAGCCCATGACAGTGCTTCCCATGAATCCAACTGGAGGTCTAGGGCACATGACAGTGATTCATGGAAGTCTGTTTCATGGATCTGTGCTAGGAAGGCCCAAGCGGTGGAAGCTAGAAAGTTTGTGACAGCAGGGTGAAGGATCTATGTCAGTAGGTTGAGGAATCTACAGTGGAGCCAAGAAGCAATGCTCAAAATAAGGACCAGGTCTTCCCTGAAAAGTACCCCAGCCTTTCTCAGCGGTAAGGTCCTGAGCTCCTCCAGCAGAACCAATGACTCCAAACAAAATTTAGGAGAACCCACAAGGCCACACTCTTCCTCTCCATGTCTTCTTTCATGTGGCAACTTTCCTCAGGTGAGCTATTTACATTTATCACCATGCAGATTTAATTCAGCTGGTGTTAAGTTGACCACCAGATTTTTAATCCGTAAAATAGGGGAAGAGGAGAATGGAGCAAAGACCAAAAGACAGATTGGAATGCAGCTAAACTCTGAGGGGCTATACATGTGCATTGAAGTATTATCTTTAGATTAAATGTCATTAGACTGCCATTCCTTGTGTCATATGTGTGAGGCTTTTATTTTGTGATGTTCTTGATGTTTTTTCCTCCAGTTTCTTTCTTTACTAATGTTAATTCTTTGACTTTCAGAGGTTAATACGTCTGATTCTATTCACTTTATGATTTTTTCCTTGTAATTTGCTTTTCATTTGCTTTGGGAATCAGATAACCAAACTCATTAGAAGTGTGTCTAAAGAGTGTAAAGCCATGAGTTTCCAACAGAGACACCCGCCTCTGGACAAAAGCTAGATGCTTTTATAAGTGCCCCACTGTCCTTTTGGGTCTGTTTCCTTCCTTATAAAAACAGACCACTGATAGGCAGATCCCATCTGTTCCCTTTCATTTTGTATTTTAACTTACCATGGTTTTAGAAAAGATCTTTTAAAATATTTGCATTTTATTATGCTCCGTATAATTGTTTGCCATGTCTTAGTTATCTGAAAGTGCTAAGCAATTTAAAAAAAACAGTACCCCAGTACATTAACCTAGAGTAGAAAAAATAAAAAATTAAAATGTTGAGAATCATTGTCTAAATGAGATAAAAATGTGCTTCTAAATCATCTATCTAACCAAGGTTTTAACAACAAAATACATTATGAGAAAATACAAATTTAAATGCAAATTACTGTTCAAAGTTCCATGTATCATAATTTCTTTAGTTGGAAATACATATAATTGTTTCAGGTCAAAATTCTAGATTCTAAACTTTTGGATACCAATGTCTACAGTTGCATGTAGATGTATAACTCTTGGCTTTTGAGGGAAGACACTGTTGCTTCCATTTTTGCATTGACAGCATCATTTGCTACAGTATTTTGAATAAAATAAAATTTCAAGAAAAATGTTCATTGAATGAACAAATAAATGAATAAAATCTTGTCTGGAATCTAAATTGAATCTTTGCTAAATGCTTCAAAAGTCATCACCAATTACTTTTCTGTCTTCAAAAAAGCTTTTGTCAGGGATCAATTCCTGAGAAAAGAAGTGTGAATATTTGGTGTTCTGAAAGCCCCTGGGATTAGGAAGCAATGTATATGTAAGATGATGTTCACATGTTTCAGGAGAAACCCTTATACAGGAATAAAGTGGCGCCAGGGTCATCCATGGGAAAGATTTGCCAAGTAGCAATCAAGTGACCTCTCTTCTTTGTTTTCAGGATCAAAAGGGATCCCCTTACATCCAAACCTCATTCCTCACTAACTGCAGAGCAGGAAGAGTAGATGGCGGGGTGCTAGAAGAACACTGATAACTGTCCCCAGTGCAGCATCTTCTTTCCTCCAGGTTTAAATCTGCTTAGCATTACTCAGTTTTCAGTTTTGGTCAGGATGTGGTCTGTGTTTGTTGGAAACTGGCTTTCCAGGAAGAAAGTTTCTGAAAATTTTCACCTTGCATGCAAATTTGTACAAAATGCCTTTAGAAATCCAGGGAAGAGAGGTAAAATAATTTATTGGTTTGGCAGCAGTGAAAATATGTTTTACTTCTCCAAAGGAAAAAAAAATAGGGCATATTGTCTATATTTGAAGAGAAATAAATTCTATCCTAGAAATATTTGGGAGCCATTATCTCTCAGATGGCTTGGGTCCATTCATTAGAGCTCTGAGGGAGTCCAGGAAGGAAGACTAGAGACATGGGGTGGTAACACTTGTGTTACCACAATCCTTGAAGAACCGGGGCAAGTCCTAGAAATTATGTACTGAATTAATCTGTGCCTGACCTTAATGGGTATTATCTTTAGTTTAAAGAGCAATCAATGGTAGAAAAATAAAACATGGTGTGGGAAGGGGAATCCTTAATATCTTAACACCTTTGGTAAAACTTATTTTATTTTCATCACATTACTGAGTTGTTTATAGTATTAACTTCCCCTAAGCATAAGACCTGAATTGATGTGTTTCCTGGTAGCTTTAGAGTTTGGTGGTTCTGTGATTGGTGCAGGATGAAGGCAGGGTGCAGTTGAGGAAGACCTAGCATGTATCTCAATCAGACGGTGTCACCAGTAGGAGGATCCATTGTGACATCAAAGTTCTATGAAAAGGACAGGACAGGACATGTAGGTAGGTGATTCTTCTTGAAGATGTGTCCTTGGGTTTGTTTGGAGCATGGGCTGGGGTACCTGGACACTGAGGGATGTTAGAGTAACAGAAACACATCCCATCATGATGTGTAAACACAAGTGTTCACTTTTTGTTTCAGGTTGAGCCATGACTTTTCAAAACTGCCTGCTCAGCCTTTCTTAATACCAGAGAAACTTAAAAACAAATCCTATCTTTTATCCAGACTGTATAAAGCATCTCCTCTGGGTCTCTGGCTTTGACAAGATTCATTTTGAAATAGTCTTGTGTCATACAACGCGATGCAGCAAATTTGTTACTTTTATAACAGAAGAATCAGACAGGATTTTTCAGAGTCCAGCTGTGGATCTTTAGATTGTCGACTTGTTACTCAGAACAGAACAACTGTTTGAATCAAAGCCAAAGATGTCCTTGAATCATTTGGTATCAGGGCAGTAATGAGCTCTGCAGACATTTCACATTCCGATTCCTTCTCCCTCTCCCTCCCTGTCTACCTTCACCAGGTGTGACTTAATCCAGTCTATTTTCCCCTTAAGTAATAAACTGTAACATCGCGCGCGCGCGCACACACACACACACACACACACACACACAGACACAGAATTTTTGTCTTTTTTCTTGTGTAATGTGAAGTGTATTTTCATAAATTATTTTTAAAAATAAGTACCATATACCTTTCTGATATATTTCATCAATAGCTATAGAAAAAAGGAGGTTCAAATTTTTTTGTGCCCTACAATTTTTAGAGATGACATTAATGATCTACTAAGTCATTTTGCAGTTTTGGGAGAGAAAACTGAGGCCGAGAGTTTGCAGAGATTTACCCACAATCTCTAGGTATTGTCTGGTCCAGCTATTCTCAAACCAGGCCATTGAACTCTCTGGAGCATATGATTTGAGAACCTTATTTATGTTTCATGCTTCCCCTATTTTCTTCCACTTAAATTATTTGTTATACATTGTCTAGTTTTATTCAGCTATAATGTTTCCTTTTCTTGTTTTTTTATGGAAAATTTATGAAAGTCTATTATTCTGAAACCATACAGGATATATGCACATATAATTTCTCTCTGGTATGTTTACTGCTCTCCCCTCACCACATCTGTGTGATGAACTCCCACTTACCACCAAGGCCCAACCAGGTCCTCTGTGGGGCTCTCTGCAAAGCAACACTTCCTCTGGACCCTTCCCTACTCTCACAATTGGCTGCTTAGTCTTTCTATGTATGTTCCAAACCCCATCTATATGTGACCATGAGCACTTTTACATTACATATTTTTATTTATTCATTCACTTATTGCCTTTTATCTTTAATTCCACAGTGTGGGAAATACAATCCTTTATCGATCAAACAAATAATTTGAAAACACTTTTTTTTATTTTTATTTTTTTATTGGTACCAGGGATCAAACTCACGACCACGCACTTGCAAGGCAGGTGCTTATGCCGCTGAGCTAAATCTCCAGCCCGTTGAAAACACTTTTAGCTTGTATTTCTTTTTTTTTTAAATTTTATTTAAAGAGAAAAAAAAAACAGAAAAAGGGGTAGAAACAATACAGAATCTCAGAAAAAAAAGCAGTAAGAAATCACAAGTTGATAAATTACATACTGTCTTCTTAGACCTAGTTGTTAAAGTTACAAAATTAAAGCGTACAAAGTGTACATTCAAACAGTGAGACTGCAAAGAAGTTCAATGATCCAGTAACAACTTAGCAACATGGTTATCAATCCTACACACTCAAACATACACTCAGCCATATCCTCTAGAGCACTTTCTTTTCTTCTTTTTACTTTTTAAGTCCATTATCTGCTTAGTTGTATCCTGTTTCAGGTTGCTCAGTACCTTACTGACTTGTTTTGTTGTTATATACTTTTAATCACCTTATAATATTCTGTTGCCTTGTTTTTGAGTTACTCCTCATCCATGATCCATGGATCAGCTTTGGTGGAGTTGGGAGATTTTTAGAGGTATTTTGTTACTTTCTTATCTACTTTTTTTTTTGAAGGTAGCAAAATACAGCAGAACAAGACAGAACAATCCCATGCGACTGCACTGCAATAAAACTACCACAGAACCTCCCTCTGTAAACGTGAGGTTGTGAGTTTCATGCCACAGGCAGAAAAAAAAACCCAGTAAATTGAATTTCTAACTTTGTATCTGAAAGTGAATGCCATTTTGAATAGGGTCTCTTCACTGTTCCAGTAGATTGATTATGAATCCATTAATTGACATCTTTATTGAGTGTCTGGCATTAAAGGTAATATAGGTGTGGCTCCCACCATTAACCCATTAAATCCTCACTTGGAGAGTTTTGTTGACTTAACAGATGTATAGATAATTGATGTTGAGTGTCAGAGAGAGGGCACATTTTCCCCCTGATTCTACGGATTGTCTGAATCTTTGATTGAAACAACCATTTGATTCAGTGTTGAAGATTTCCCACTCCATGAATCCATGCTTATCTCATTAGACTTTTTTTACTGTTTTGTTTAGTATACTAATACGTCAATAAGATATAAACTTAGATGGGGAGGGTGTTAGCATAAATTTTGAAAACTCTGGAGTAGATTCTCTGGATTATTTGCCTCATATACACCTATTTGAAAATCATCACCACCATATACAAATAGAGTTTAAACTGCTATACTTTAGAAATAAGCAGATGAAGATGAAGAGGAAATGACATATTTGAATTACTAGTTGATTCAAAATGTAAAAAAAAAAAAACAAAAAACTTGTCAATAAATTTTGCCCACCAAATTCTTTGTTTGAATGTCTAGTCAATAGTCAACATGAACTGTATCTACCACCCCTTCCTAATTTATTATTATCAGAAGTCCTATTGGTTCATTAAGTGGTCTTATATAGTGTGGCAAAAGAAGAGGAAAGTTAAAAGTCTCTTTGAGTTTTCAAATTGAATCACCTGTGTCTGAATAATTTTAGTGATGTGCAATGCTTCTCCCATGTTGTAGACAGTATTGCTGAGCTGTGACAAAATGGAATTTCATAACTCACTATTGTTGCTCAGTTTAGTGATTATTAGTTTGAATAGAATAGTACCAGATAGGCTGTTGTATTTACATAAAATGGAATAAGGAAAAAAAAAGATTACCGAGCTCTGTTGACAGACCAGGAGAATATTAAAAAGAATGAAAAGTGATGTTGCTTTTGGTAGAATAGCAACAACCTGCAGATTGAATGTCAGTTGTAATTTGCAGCTTTTGGTTTTTGACTCTGTTTGTTTTCTGAATTGCAGCTTTCAAATGGCAGAGTTGGTAGATTTTGAAAAAAAACAGAGAAAGAAGAGTGGGGCATGCTCTATTTAGAAGAAAATGCTTTTTTAGATGGGGTTTGCTTAGCAACTATTTAATGGCTCCAGAAGGTTAAAATGTCTCTCCAGTATGTTGAGAGCAGAAAATATACAAATCAGGGACATTAGAAGGCTTTTGGAAACGTAACTGCTATCTCAGACCCATGTGAAAGATGGGTGGAAATTTGGGGGGAGCATACTGTTCACAGCATCATTACAGGCAGTGTGGTCCAGATGGCCAAGCAGATCACAAGGAATTTTCACGGTTGTACTTGGTTTTACAGGCAAAGGCATTTGAGTTTTGTTAGCGCAATTACAGTTAAATATTTTTCTCATCATTTGAACTTTCGCAAAATTAAAAATCAATATGCAAAACAGATAGTAGCAAATTTGCTGTGATTGAATTGAGGGTAAAGTCCTTGCCCCCTCATTCCTAAGCTTCACCTTTTCTCTAAATGTGAACCCACAGGCACCAGATTTTTCTCAGAACAAAATCTGGGAAGTATCCTGAGAAATATGTGATGGGTGAGATTCCTTAGTGTCCTATTTTCCTGGAGGCAAGGCCAGTGAAATTCAGATTTGGGATACCCAAAGTGTGGTCCTAGACTGGCAGCATCAGTGTCACGTAGAAACTTTGTTTGACATACAAATTCAGAATAGTAACATGCTTGGAGAGGCCATCAGTCATCATTGAACAGGACCACCAATGTTGGAGAACCATCACTGATTTGGACTTTGAGATTTCTCAAATCAGTTGTGTCACTGGGTCTTCAGTGAGGTACACATGAAACATACAGTGAACATACAAATATTCTAGTAGAAAAATCATCTGTGAGAGAAAATGGAGAGGAATGAAGAAAAGGCTAGCAAAGCTGCTCAGACTCAATGCAAGCCTACCCTGAGTGGAGGAGACAGGGAAGGAATATTGAGTGGAAGCATCCCAGGAGTTCAATGCTAGTATCTGAGTACCATGTAGTTATTCAATTGTTTTTTTCTCGTGTAAATGTCAGTTTCCTAATTGGTGGGGGGACAAGTAGGAAGGATATTGGTGGACATGAGTTAATTTGATTGTTTTCTAATCATTATGAATGATCTTTGTAGTGAATTTATATTTTGATATACTTGCCTAAAGAATGCTGGTTTTCAAAATAGGTCCTTAATTTTTCTGGACTCGAATCACAAACTCTCCTACTGTGCTTTAGATTTGGTTCAATTATTATTATTCTTACCTTTTGGTGCTAAATGCTCTTTTAAGGAGTCATCTACAATTTAGACAAAGTTTTATAAACTCTGCCTTTCTGCCTCGCCTGTTTGCAGGATTTCTCTTTTGTTTGTCAATATCTGTAGTCTCCTTTTTCTTCTTCCCTGGTTCTTTAGGCCAATAAGGTGTGTATGTAGGGACTGACCTATGAGCTTGTACCTGATCAGGGGACAAATGAGGATGAAAACAATGAGCCCAGGATTAGGTTAAAATGTGGGGACCAAGAAGCTCTTACATCTCTTTCATGAAGAGCCCTGAGTGACTGGCTCATCTTTCCTTTTTCACTCAGACATGGGAACAGGCAATTTGACTCTCACAAGATTCATCTGCTTCCCACCATCCATAGTACATGTCTGGGCAAACAACAGGATCTCAGCTGTATTAAATTTTCCTTAGACCTTTCAATGTGTCAGCACACTTGTATGCTGCCTTTTTCTCTAATTCTGGCAGAGGAGGTCAATTAGACCTCAGTCTTTCTTTCTGGTCCACTACATCTCCCTCTTTTTGTTTTACAGTAACAGCAATTGAATATCAAACTCTGCTGTTCATCCGTAGGGAAAGTGTGTAGGTGTAGTTATTCTGTCTTTTGTCTTGAGATCTACCTTTAGTGCCTAAATCTCTACTCACAGTTGTAATGTGTCTGTATTGGCTTTTTTAGCAGGGCTAGCTCTATGTGACTGCTTATACTATGACTAACTTAGCTATCCTCCCTCTGGGGAAGTACTCCTCACTGCCAAGAGGGGATAGTGGGGTGAAGACCACTCTAACTTCTTCTGGCTGAAGAGGGTCATAATTGTGACTGGCAGTCATAAATACTCTCCAGAGGGTCTATTTAAAGGGCCTCTGATAGATACCAGATATTCTTGTCTTGGGTAGGCACTGATGATAAACAAGTCTTTCTGCCTCCTGAGTAGTTTTATTCAATAGTCATCTGAGAGAAAGCTCTCATTGGTGAGGAAAGTGGAGCCAAGTTCCTCCACAAGTGCTGCATGGCAGTGACTTCTCCATAGTCACACACTCTTAGAGGGTACCCATAATGTCTGTCCATTTCTTGTAACAACACAAGCAAAACCCTGCCCTGATGCAAACAAGGTAACCAGTACCACCTATCTTCCCATCTCCAGGGATCACCACAAGGCTTGTGCCTTTTCATTTTTCCCATGCTCTTGTACTTTTGACCAATGTAATTCTACCAGAGTGCTATATATTATCAGCAGGATTAAAAAAATAAAGGTAAACATTGCAAAATTAAGGAGAGCTTTTGACTTATTATGATCTATATTTCCTCCTTTTTGTTTTTTGTAATTTATGTTTTAATGTCAAGTGTTTCTTCTCAATAATAGCTTGTCCTTGTGGATTATGAAGAATTCCAATGAAATGAGTAACATTCCATTGCTGCAAAAATCTTTGAAAGTTCCTGCTTGTATAAGTAGGGCCATTGTCTATTTTTATCCTCTTTAAAACTTCTATCTTTGCAAATGCTAAGAGACGGTGTTGCTGTATATGTCCACAGTCTTGGCTGCATGGCAGGTAGCATGCATAAAAAGAGGGTATCTATACTAGCATGCAGATACTGAAGTCTGCCAAATTGGGATATATGTGTTACAATCAATCAGTTTTGCTCTTTGAGCTGAAAGTCCAGGGGTAACAATTTTCTGATAATTTTTCATAGTCCAGTAAGCAAGAAAACTATGAGAATATTATATCCATCAGTAAAATAATTTGAGGCATTCATAAGAGAAATTGAGTATTTCTAGGTAAAATAAACAAATAGTGACAATATAGCTATGTAAGTTTATCTGAAGGATAATGATTAGCCACTGATTTGATGTAGTCTGCAAAGGCTATCTGTAAGACTAAGGAAGTTTGTAATAAATAAGTATGCTGTGCAATATTAATAGGATGCATAATATGATCAGTATCAAATCCTAAAAGATTTATGCTGTAGTAGTGGGCTTACTGAATTAGTTTAGCCATTTGATCCATATATGTCTGAAGACATTTTGTAAGCTGGTTAGGAAGATAAAGCCATTCAACAGGTTGACATTTATTGTTCATTATTTGAACATAAAGTTCAGTTGGAAAGCAAGAAGTAAAGAATATGATCAGCGTAAGAGGCATAGTCAGACTAATTCATAATATTTATCTATTTGCCAAAGCAGTTTCTATTATCTGGAGCTCTTTAAGAGTCTCAGGTGTCAGAGTATGGGAAGAATTCAAATCTGGATCTCCCTGTAATGTTTTATATAGAGTGCTTAATTGATACGTAGGTATTCTTAATTTTGGTAGAATCCAATTAATGTCTCCCAATAATTTCTCAAAATCACTTAATATTAGTAGTGAGTCCTTTTTAATAACAACTTCTGGGCTTGAACTTCTCTTTCTGTTACAAGAGTTCCCAAATACTTACAGGGGGAGATAATTTGAATTTTCTCAGGGGCTATTCATAATCCATGTTGTAGCAAAGCCCATTTAGTTTCTGCATAAAGAAGGATAAATTGTTGCTGACAATCAATCAAAAGCAAGCAATATATCATCCATATAATGTATTATGTAGGCTTGAGGGAATTTTTTTTCCTAACTGGTTCTAAAGCCTAACCAAAAAAATAGTGACACAGGGTAGGGACTGTTCATCATCCCCTGTATCAAAACTGTCCATTGATATCTGTTCATGGGCTGGACAAAGTGACAGGGACAGAAAAAGCAGAACAAGATTGGTCCTGTGGACATAAAGGTATTGTAAAAAAGCAATCTTTAAGATAAATAACTGTCATAGACCAGTCCTGTGGAACTGTAGTGGGAGAAGAAAATCCTAGGTGCAAAGTGCCAATTGGGTAAATACATGTGTTAATAGCTCTTAAATCCTGAAGCAGCCTCCACTTTCCTGATTTATTTGGTATAATAAAAACTGAAGTATCCCAAGGGTTAGTGGAAGACTCTATATGTCTTGCTTTCAACTGTTCTTACACTAATGCTCATAAGTGAATGAGCTCCTTTGGTAGTGGCCATTGATCCATCCAAACAGGCATATCAGTTTTCTATTTTAATGAGAGAGCAGTCTTCAGATAGGGAGAAGCCACAATGACCCCCATTAAATATTTTTCTCATAACGAGGATCTTCCTTTTCATTCCTCCAATAGACTTCCACAGGTTTGGGCATTTTGATAAAATATCAACAGGTGGGATTGCCTTGTTAGTAATTTGAATTTTACATGCTTTTAACAGATAGATCCCTGCCCCACAAATTGACTGGGTTCCCTGTAATAAGCAGCTGAAATACTCCATTAAAGTTATCAGGGCCTACATAAGACAGAGGTATGACACTCTGCATGACTGGCCTGGGCAATCTGAGCCCCACCAAAGTTCCAACAAACCAACATGAAAAGTCCCTGAACCCCATTGTTCATGACATTGGATTTTAATTCTTTAAGCAATTTATGATCAAAGGAGTATGCTCATGAACACTTTGTTGCATATTGTTAGAGTTGGGGTGAATATGAATTGGAAATGCACGTGTCCTGAAGGGCTCTGTGGTAAGTGAAGCTGTCTAATCAATCTTTGATAAGCAGACACTATTTCTGTCTCAACCACAGATGGAAGGGAATGAGAAAAAGGAGGACGAGGGAAAGGGACCAGGGCTTTTCACCTTCTTTTTTTTAAAATCTTCTTTCAAGAGTGCACTGGGTGTGGGATGTCCTCTTGCAGTTAAAGGACAAAGAACAATATGAACCAAGCTCCATGTGAAGAAAATTTTAGGGGATATAACAGAGATAAATTTTAGAGCATAAGTATGATCCAAGCTCTCTCTCACTTGATCCCAACTCTCTACACCAAACATACCATTCTAAGGAAACCAATGATTATGTTTGATAAATTCTCACAACATTTGAGAAATCAACTGAGTACTAACCTGAGTGCTAGACTGGCATAACAGAATCTCCAACAAAGGAATATAATCCTGAATTTCAGTAAGTGAGTGCTCCCTCATTACCCTGGATGAAAGTTTTCTGTGTTCACTCACATTCCTTTTTCATTTTCTTTTCTCTTTTGCTAGCCAGCTCCTCTCCACTGCAGAAGTCTCTGTAGCTGTTTCACCACACTTTTCCCCTAGATTGACCTCTCCTGCCAGTGTCCCTGTTTGAGAACCACTTGTAGGAACCAGCCTATAACCTTTTCCTGATCAGAGGACAAATGAAGATGAAAACAAAGAGCTACAAGTTTAGGTTAAAATTTGGGGGCCAAGAAGCTCTTATGTCCCTTTCATGAAGAGTCCTGAGTGACTGACTCACCCTGCCTTTATTTTCTCAGACATGAGAATAAGCAATTAGTATCACAAGCTGCATCTGCCTCCCAGAATCTCAGCCGTATTAACTTTTCCTTAAAACTTGTAACATGTCAGCACACTTGCATGCTGCTTTTCTCCCTTATGCTCACAAAGGAGGTCAATTAGGCCTCAGTCTTCCTATCTGGTCTCCCGTTTGTGTGTGTGTGTGTGTGTGTGTGTGTGTGTATGAAATATGTGTACATTTTGCCTTTATCATTATGTTTAATTTTAGTGTTCTGTCTTAAAAATTCACCACATTTTCATATTAATATTGCTACTTCTGCTTTATTTTTATTTGTACTTATTTATTTATATTGCATTTATTTATACCTATTATATTTATTTATATTTTTCTTATTTATTCCTGTTAAATTGTTTCTACAGTACTTTGTTTTAATTTTTAAAAATCTACTCTGCCAATCTCTTTTTAGATGGGAGATTTGGGGTGATGTTTATTAGACCAATGATATGCTTAGTTTTTTTCCCCCATTTTACTTTCTATTAAATATTTCTTTTTCCTGTTGTGAAAAAAATTGCTAGTTTCCTAAAACTTTCATTTATTTCCTTTATTGTCCTTTCTGTTAGTTTTTTAAGTTAGTGGTCATCGTCACTCTCAGTAATCATAATCTGACACATATTCCTCTATTGCCATATGAAACCAAATCACCAAAGTTTTTTCTACCATTATATATTTTTTCCAGAAAATAAATTAAACCTATGGAAAACATTTGATGGTCTATCTTCCTAATCTTAGCCTAAACTCCTAGGTTGTATTAAGATAGTATAGTATTTGAAGTTTGGGGAATATTAAAATGTAGGTCTTAATATATCTGTTTTATCTAGAAAATCTTTATTTGCATGTATTTTATACATTCTTAGTCTGCTAGTGTGTCATCAGATGTATAATTACATATGTATAACATATATACAAATGGATATATGTGTATGTCTTTATTTCTCATTAATGTTTCCTTGTTTATTAATCTTCTCTTGAGGCTTCTGTTTATAACTTTGGTTTCAATAGTTATTTTAGTATTTCTTTAGATATGGGGTCATTTTGCCAGGGATTTAGCTCAGTGGCCTAAGCTCCTGCCTGGTAAGTGCAAGGTCGTGATTTTAATTCCCGGTACCACACAAAAAAAGATATGGGGTCATTTTTTACTTGAACATTTATATATATACAGATTTTTAAAAAGCCTGATGCTGAAGTATCTTGGGTTACCAGGAGAAAAGTAGGCTCAGCTTTTTAGAATACAGTCCAGAGATTCTCCTGGGTTGACCTCCAGGGAAGCAAGAAGGTCCAAAGCAGAGGGATCTCAATCATGTACCTATAGTGTGACAATTCTCCAGCTTTTATCTGATGCAAGAAAAGTGCTTGAGTTGTAATAGAATTGGGAAAGGAAAAGAAGGATCAATTAACTGCTCCATTTCAGTATCTTAGCAGCTCTGATGGCAAGACAGAGAACTTGCTAATTGTTCATACTTTCAGGAAAATATAGCAAGTATACAATTAAAAAAAAACTTATAAAATTTTTTCTTTCTTTTGGTATAGTTTTATTGAAGTATTCCTTTGAAAGGATTTTCACAGGAATTTATACTTCAGGAAATTTTTTATTTTTTGCTTTCCATTGTTAAAAATTAGAAACATTTATTTAAGCAAAATATCTTTCTGCCATTTTATACACTCAAAATCAAGAGACTTTAACATTTGTTCTAATGTACATATTACCAAAAGTTATTTCCTGATGAATTTATTTATTCACTAACTCATTTATTCTTGTAACCAGTGTCACCTTTTTAAGCCTTATCTACACTGGAGACACAAGTTTTTCTGTTGTTCTAATACAGTTTTTCAAACTCTAGTCTACATCAGGATGATGTGGAAGGCCTGTTAAAACAGATTGCTCGGCCCAATCCATAGTTTCTGATTCAGTTGGACAATTCTTTGAGAACTGCTTGTGACCAACTATCTTGGTTTGTCAGAGGCCATCAAGTGTCTCATAACAAACGTTTCATGTCCTGGAATCCCCTCAAGCCCTCAATGGTCACTGTACTGCACTTGGCAGTACATTGGAGCAGTGCTCAGAATACTACTGCTGACTAGTCCATCAGTCTCAGAGTCTTATTTAATGAGTTTGGAGATTGGTAAGAGCATGTAGATGTTTAAAAGCTCACTAAGTGATTCTAATCAGTAGTTTATTAACCATTGTTCTAGGAACAAGCCTCATAATAGGGTATTTCTTCTCTTGAAATCTTTTTTACTGGGTCTTAGTCCTGACTGCCACTACACTCAACTGGGGAATTTTTAAATAATACCAATGGTCAGGCATCATCTCCCATGCCCAGTGAAATCAGTCTGGGAGGAAATGACCTAGACATTGGAAGTATTTTAGTTCTCATGTGATTCTGTCAGGCAGCCAAGACTGAGAAGTACTGTGACCTTCTAAGGCTACTTTTAGTCATTCAAGAAGAAGCCCCATCTTCTCCACTCCATTTGTATTAGTCTTCTTTCTCATTGCTATAGTACAATTCCTGATGCTCACAACTTTAAAAAGAAAAAGTTTAATTTGGCTCATAGTTTCAAGGAATTTAGTCCATTGTCACAGCACTCCAACACCGAAACATTATGGTGGAAAGGCATGGTGTCACAAAAGTGCTTCATTCCTGGTGGCCAGGAAGCATAGCAGGGAGACTATGCCACAGAGAACCAGGTGAGGGAACATATGTAGTACCAAAGGTCATGCTTTAATCACCTTCCCAGATATATCCAGTCTTTTCCTTTACTAATCCCCTGGGAGGCTCCCAAGTCACTCAAGTTGACATAGTTAAGTTTAACCAGTACACTGTTTGAATTAGTTTCCCACCTGGCACTTAGCTTCTTTCCTCACTGTTCATATGAGCACTTATCACTTTCTGATATTTTCATCTTTATTTCATTCTTTGTTTTATTTTTGTATCACTCCTCCCATGCAATGTGAGATCCATGAAAGTAGAGTTGTCTACTTTATTACTGCTTTCTCAGTTCTCAGACTGTCTTAATGTGTGAAGATAGAAGCACTTAATGAACATAAATTCAAAGCACAGTGTTAAGTCCCAGAGGTAGTACAATAATGAACAACAATAATAACTAGAGTAGATAAACAAACTCATCCTGTCTGCCTTCCTAGAGCTCACAGACCTGGTGGATTGTTCTTTATTTTTAATAGCATTTTCCATAATCCTACTAGAGTCTCAAGAAAATAAATTGTTAAACAAAGGTTGCCAATAGTGTCCTGTCTTTTCATGCTGTTAACAGCAGCATCTTTATATGGTTAAATGAACTTAGTGACTCATAGAAACTGGTTATGAAAACCTGGATTTGTGTCTGTGACTTTTTCTGCTTCTGCTTGCAGCTTGTTACTCTTGGGGAGCTGTAAAACTGTGCAGCTTCTACTCTTTCCATGTCAGGTCTGTGGTGAGATCCTCCTGGTGGTCTAAGGATAGTGCGAATTCTTCCTGCCGTGGTTGAACTGAAGGAAGTACTTCATATCCCTCCATTCAGCCAGATGGACACATAAAGAAACGTGGGAACACACACTGAGTTAACACATAAAAAGTGTACGCTCATTCATTTTTATGGAAATATCTGTAAATGGTGTTGGGGTTCTGCTATACATGGAATACCTAGATTCTAGAAAACTGAGTCAGAAGACAGTGGAAAATTGTAAAAGCAGAAATTTAAGTGAAGTAATTCACTTGGGAGTTCAGGATGAGAATGTTATAGGTCAATTACCTGATGTGTGCAAAGTGTCAGAGACTCCAGCTAGTGTACAACAGGAAAGGGCAAAGCAGATCATCCCTGTGGCCACATTCAGGATCCCACTTGGTTGAGGCGGGCTGGCTTAGGAGTTATACAGATCACATTTCTTTATACTCTTTCCTTCTGAGTAAGCCACCTACCTTATCAGGTCTTTTAAAGTATTAAAGGATGAATTGTAAAGCAAATATCATGTGAAATAATGTGCGTAGACAATGTAGACACTGTGGCAAGAAACCAAAAGTTTAATGAAATCACCTAGATTTATTATGTCTTTAATTATTAAGCTCTCAGACATGCTTAATCTAGAGCTTTATTTTTTGCAATGCAGTTACAAAAAGAAATATATTGAATGATTGAAACATGAGTATGAACAAAATATGTTTTCCTATATACCAACTGTGATAAATATACAGCAAATGTTAAAATTTAAAAAGCTATTATAGTAAAAGCACATTGCCATAAGTGCCCTTCAAATCTTCCCTTTTGTGTTTAACACACATATCCCATTGTTCTTGCCACTTTTTAAAGCAGTTCTGAAAGTCTTTTTTTCATGAGCATCTTTAGTTGTACTGTTGTGGCTGCCTTGATGTTCTGTCAATCCAAGATGTTCATCTTGCATGGTCACTTTGGCTTTGGGGATGAGCCAGAAGTTGCACAGTGCCAGACCTAGTGAATAAGGTGGATGAAGACACACCCTTATATTTTTAAGAACTTGCTTTTCTGCTTGATGACACTAGGCAGCAGAATTCACTGTATGTTTTGATCACATCTTGTAAAGCCACTCACAAAAAAGGACTTCCAAAACTGTTTTTGGAAAGTGGCTAGAATGATGGAATAAATGTGTTGGAATCAAAGGGGAGAATTTTGAGAGGAATAATGTAGTGTATCTTTTATTGTAATAATTAAAAAAATTAAACATTCAGTATATATTTTATCATCTTTGTAGAGTATACACATGTAATATTTTTGTAAAGTATTTAAATTATACATGTATATGTTATCTATGTATTTATTGATGAATTAATTTTTCTATTTAAGTGAGACAATGAAACAGTTTGCAGAAAGGTAATGACCATTCTACTTAGAAAATATATTTAAAAATATATCCTAAAGTTGCTTAAAATATTTGTGTTATTAGTGAAAATATTTGGAAAAATGTGCTAGCAGAGTTGTAGATTGTCTGGATATGACATCTATCTGATTTCATTGTATTTGAAATTATTGTGTGGACTAAAATTCCAAGCCACACTTTGCCAAACAAAATTCTAGAATGCCCCAAGCAGTGTGTGTAGCCCTGTTGTCCACTTTGTTTAGGACCTGTGTAGGAAATTAGAGCACTAATGAGCCCACAAAACAAAAATATTCAAATAGAATGGGCAAGGAAGAAGACCCAGGTCTTTTCTTAGTTAATTTCTAAATTGCAGATTTGAGTTAAAATGTTCTTGCAATATATATACTAGTGCAGTTGTGTCATGATGCTAGTTTGCTTCATGAAACAGCTTCATATATACCCATACTAAATCCCTCTTTTGTCTATTTTATTGTTTATTTAATAATTAATTCAACATGGTATTAATAAGCGTTGAGTATATAATGATTGAAATAACACAAAAATAGTTTACAACTGGGAGAGGTAAGGCATAAAAAACTCTATAATTATAGTGAAAATGGTACCATGAGAAAGTGATGGAAGGGTTTAATTCAGATGGGAGAGGAGCAAACTTTAAGCCTAGAAGGAGTTAGACAGTCAAAGCCTGCTTTATATTTCAAGGTTTCCAAAAAATCTGCAAACTTCACTCATCTTGATTTACATTCAAATCTAAAGGAAGAAGAGGACAGTAAATTGTTCAGCTTTTTATTTTATTCTTGAAGAAACCCATGGAAAATAATTTTTTCTTCAAATACAGTAGTGATCGAGAAAAATCTAAAAAAGGTTTACTTTTGTTTTTGTTTCAAGATTGTGATTGTTTCATACAAGTTTAACACACTATCTCTCAAATGATGTGTGTGTAATCTTTTTGCTGATAAATATCAGATAAAAATTGTATTTCTACAGGAAATAAGAAATAGGAACACCCACAGGCTATAATATTTGAATAATTGCTGCAAGATGTAGTATAAATAGGACCTAATTTAAGGACCTTCTGCTCAGTCTGGTATTTAGAGTGAGAAAGATAAGTCCATCAGAAAAGTGAGCAAAGGAACTTCAAGAAGATCAAATCACCTCCATATTTGTAAAAATTGGTTTATGGAACTAAAAATGAGAGGCCTTTGGGCATGGAAATAATGCCTCCCTTGTGACTCATTTGGAAAAATAAAGAAACAGTCTCCCTACTTTATATACTTTGATCCTGAAAGTGTTGAAAAAGTACACACACAATCTTTTCCAGAACCTATTATAAATCTCAATTCTGGACAATAACGCACCACCCACTATAAGGCTGAACAGGGAAAGCCACCTGAATAGTGGAAAGTGAGTCCCCTTCAGGACCAATAAGCACCTACAAAAACATCCCATTTACTTTACAAGGAAAATGGGGGCAATACAGATCATACATTTATATATATATATATATATATATATATATATATATATATATATATTCTGCAAAAAGCTCTCACTTGTGGTCTTATGGAGTGCACATTTCACTGGTATTATTTGTATATAATTTTTTTATTGAGGACATATTAATAAATTACATAGTAGTTTTATTGTTTCTTAACAATGATATGGAATTCCATATTTGAATTCCACTACATTTCATATGCAGAATGAAAGCTAGTCAATATTTTGTCACAAATTGTAATCAAGGCATAGTCTTAAAGTGCTGTTCATTAATAAAAGGACTATAAGAATGATTCAAATTTTGGATAGTTGATAGTTCTCCTTTAGTAGACACTAATTTTACTTGGCCTCAATACAAACTTGTGGCCCAAACTTTGAGATCAATTCCCTTTATTAAGTTTTATAAGAGGACTTTTATTAAAGGTCTGTTCCTTCTTTGCCAATTACTGTTGCAGACACCATTATTGAGTTGCTGGTGAAGAGTAAATGCTCTAGAATACAACTTTTTCTAACCACTTTGCCTCAACTTCTTCATCTGTATATTGGGGAAACTAATAGCTCTTACATGGCTCAGCCCCTTAACACTATTGATATCACATAGCAATGCTCAGAATATATTAGTTATGTATCAAGGTTAGGAAAAGCATGGATTAATAATACTAATATATAGATTTTTTAAAAATAATACACAATAATGCTGGTATCATCACTCCGACAGTGCCATTTTCTTGGGTTAGCTCTCTATAAATATATAAGCATGTGTTGCTTAAAAGTTAAACCATCACATTAATAAAGTAAATCATAAAAACTGACTCACTGTGAAAATTGATTGAAAAAATGTGTTTATGAAACCAAATAACTTGCCTTACAGTATAATACCCTTAAATGACAACTAGCTGGTTATCTGAAGCTTGCTAATTTCAAGTGAAATAATTTTTTTCTTGAATATAGGAGATAGTTTTTTTTAACTCTAAAACCTCTTCTGACTTTTGTGCCTTTCCTTCATTTTTCTAATGAGTACATTTAACGTCATTCATTTACCCTGAAATGGTCATTGAAAATCAAATGTTCTTGTCATTGATAATTCAAATATATTGTATCTTTTCTGGAGTTGTTATATGATTTTAGTGACATTGGGTCAATTATTTTACCTTCACATTTAGGTGACTGAGTTTGAAATCCATGCTTAACATACAAAATGAAAAAAATCTTTCCAAATTAAGGCAATAACTCTTATGGTATCTGCCATGTGCTCTAATTTCTACCACATATGCGTAAATGGGCAAGTAACTTATGAGTTGTCATCCTGATGGCTTGAAATAAGTATGTTTCTATCATAGAGTAAGTCATAAGCCCATGTACCCTGAATCTTTGGATAGAGACAAAACTCCATCCTGCTGTGCACCTGGTCAGTTGTGCAATGCTGACCAATGAACAGCTGTTAACAATAAGGGTATTGTGCTTATGTAACTTAGCTCAGGATCTGATGGTTAGTCTCTTGATAAATGTTCAAACACTAGGGAGTTTTCTCTTGCCAGGATGCCTGCTTCATGGGAAGTACTGTGTCTATTTTGAACAGTATATTTAAACTTTCTTTCTTTATGAATTTGAGAGTTTGAATTCCATAGGATCAGACTGGCTTTTCCTATATGTTTGAGGAGGTTAGAGAAATGAGCATACATACACCATGGCACTGTATAGACTTGTCTTGCCAACTTAACAAAAGTGTGTATTATGTTTCTTCCCATTGATGTGGGTGTGTCCTGGTGTGTGTATTCCAGAGAGGCTTCTATTTGTTGAGTGATCTTCATGCAAACATCTTGGAGTGCTTTACAAAAGAATTTAAAAAATTAAACCAAACAGGATATGAAACTGTGCTGCCAAACAAGTAAGTCTTTAGGCATGATTTAAATTTAGTTAATGACATAAAGAGCTAAATCTGTGAAAGGAAGCAAGTTCTTTGGATCAGAAAAAAAGCAGAAAACAGAGACTCATATTTTGTCTATGTCTTCATTTGAGTAGCTCCAAAAGTGTTCTTTTAGAAGTGCATTTGGAAAACCCCAGGCTAAGTGAACTCCAAGGACCAGTGTTTTAGGGAAAAAGACAAGATAATAGTTCCCATGTGCATAGTAATCTACAGATTACAAAGCATTTTCCCAGCCATTATTTCATTTGATTGTCACAACCTTCCACTAAGTATGTGTTATCCCATTTTACAGATGAATAAACTGATGACAGGAGAAATTAAGGTATTATACTAAGGTTGCTTGGCTAGACAGTGGAAGTACTAGGACTGGAATAGGGATCTTGATTTCAATCCTGTGCTTTCTTTACTGTACTATGAATTTCCAAAATCACAAATCATTTGCACTGTGTCTTAGTCACTTTCCTCTTTCTGGGATGCAGCATCCAACACCGGAAATTTAAGAGATAATGTTTATTTTGGCTTACATGGGTAGCCATAGTTGGCTGCTCCCAAGGCAGGAAGCCATGGTGGAAGCATCTGGTGGAAGAAAGTGTTCTGGAAGCTGAAAGAGCAGGGAGGACCAGTGACTAAGGCTTTAAAATGAGTCTGAGTTGGGAGGCTTACAAGTTTGACCCCAATCTGGGCAATTTTAGTAACAGTGAGATCTCAAAAAATGAAAAAGGGGCTAGAGATAAAACTCAGTACCAAGGTCCTGAGTTCATTCCCTAGCACTTCAAAAAACAAGTACACATACACACACACACACGCACCCGCCAACTGAGCAAAACAAAAAATCTAATTAAACAACAAAAACCCCACTTGAGTCTCTGGGGGGGAGGCATTCCAGATCTAAAACTATAGCACTGACTTCTACCAAGTCTGATTGTTCTTAAATCTCTAAAAACTGCATGTCATCTCAGACAGTGAGTCATAGCTTTGAGCCAGTGAAGTGGATGATGTAGTATCTGGATTGGTTATGACACAAGATGGATATGGTTATTTCTTTAAGGTACATTCCAAAATGATGTTTTGCCTTTTACTCTAAAAACACATTTCATTCCTCACCCAAAGTTTGGACTTTAAAATGTTTGCTTTTTCTTTGATACTCATATTAACTTCAGACAAATCTGGGGAGAAAACTGTTTTGCGGCTCTGTAGATCTTTTGGCAGAGTACATGGGGTGGGACCCAAGAACAAGCAATTGGAACCATGTTTTTGTAACTACCTTCTTGAGAGGCCACTTTAGCTGAAAAGGAGTCAAGAAAAGCTATGGGAAAATTGGAGGACACCATTAAGGCAGATAGCTCATTAAGGCAGAAAGCCTATGCATGAAAGGATATTACTTTTTACCATACACTTCAATATAGTTCTTGAAGCTTTTTACCTTTATGCTTGACCTAAAAACATTAAAATAAAATCTTGAGCTTTCTGAAGTAAAGTATGTCCAAAAGATTTATATGACTTCCATGTGTCATTTGAACATTTGAGACAGGAAGACAAACCATCCCATGTGGAAACATCAAGCAGGAATGATATCTGGAATGTCATTCCCAAGCTGGTCACATTCCCTCGTCTGGCCTCCTGTATGGGCACATGTTCTCTTGTCCTTCAGTCTCTCTGGTGTTATTTCTGGCTCATTGTCCTAACCTCTGAATACCGCCTTCTTCCCTGAGCCTGTGTTTATCTCAGTATCACTTTGATTGCTTGCTTTCCATTCATTTATCATTTTGTTTAGCATGAGTTGACTTTGCTTCTTAACCTCTACCTCTGGATTTGCTTTGTACTCACCCTTGCCAATCTGTGTTTAGTTTGATCTGCTTTAGGTACGTTTTATTGATACTCATTACATTACTGTTGGCCACATATCATCTTCTGTCACATGACTATCTGTTTTGAGCCCTGTTACAGATAGTGTGGTTCCTCCCTGTCTCATTAACACTATGCATGATAGTCTGGAAGAAATATCAAAGCATACAGGTAGATTTTTCTCCACTTTTCTATCTATTGGAATAGTATATCCTAACCTTTTAATAACACATTTTCTTTTTACCAGCCAGACCACGGTAATCGTTCCTTTTTTTACATTTATTATATTTCCTTTACATGTTTTTACTGTATGGCTCAGGATCCCATAGAAGATGATATATCATTGCCTAAGTTATCCCTGGAAGAGTGTCTTGCACAAAACAGGATCACAGTCAATGTGTGATAAAAATTCATTTTTATGTAATATAAAACTATGGGCACAGAAAAGCTGAGAATAAGACTAGATCATGTAACCAACTTCTAAATGGAACTATATATAGTTTTAAGTGTTGTGAAGTGTTGTCCAATAGAAATTTCTGTGATGATTGAAATGTTTTGTATCCTCATTGCCCAGTATGGCAGACACTAGCCATATTTTGCTGTTGAGCACTTGAAATGTGGCTACTGTGACCACAGAGCTGGATTTAAAATTTTAATGTAACTGTAATGAATTTTAATTTAAAAAACCTCATATGGGTAGTGGCTACAAAATTAAACAATTCGTGCTATAGGAATGTGGAAAGGAGAAGTGTAATTAGGGGCTATGAGTTAGGGAAGCTCTCATGGCGGGGATGATCTCAGGTCTTACACATGGGAAGCAGAGGGAAGGAATATTTTAGGGAAAGGATCTGTCACAAGCTTTCAGGTAACAGATAATGTTTTGTTTGAAATCAATTTGAAGGCTTGAAGTGGGGCAGAATTTGACAACTAGAAACACTAGTAGAAAAAAGTAGCATCCATTTATTGATACCATAAGGTATATACTAATTTAATCTTCCACAGCAATACTATGAATAATATAAGTAATTTTTCTAAAGGTACAAGTTAATATGAGACCTAGGACTTGAAATGAAATCTATAAAGCCAAAAATCTAAGCTGTTAACCACTGTACTATTCTATCATATACTCTAACATGTTAAGAAAGACTTATAGGTAGGAAAATAGATCAAATGCCCTTGAACTGGTAAGTTTGTAAGCATGTGATAGAATATATCTGATCAACAGAATATTACTTAGTAATACGGAAAGGAAGAGAGCTACAGCTACATGTAACAGCATGGATGAATCCCAAACTAACTGTGCTGAATTGAAGAAGCTAGATGTAAAAGGCTATGTATTGTATAATTCCATTTGTATAATATGCTAGAGAGAGAGAGAGAGAGAGAGAGAGAGAGAGAGAGAGAGAGAGAAAGAGAGAGAGAGATCATGAGTTTCCTGGAGCTGAGAGTGAAGGGCAGAGAATGACTATAAAGAGATATAGGAGGCTTGTTAAAGGGTTGTGGAAATATTCGAAATTTTGGTAACAGTGCAGTTTATATGACTATACATTTATAAAAAAAATGACCAAACTGTGAACTAAAAAGAGTAAATTTTACTGGTTGGAAATGTCATTTCAATGAACTTGACTAAAAAGAAACAGCTTAAATTATATCCATGTTTATTTACACAAAGGCAGGTGGGAACATAGTTAGTTATAACTCAGGCTATTTTGAAAAATAATAATTATAATTTTTGAATCAAAATATGTCTCATTTATGATATATAGATCTATGGCACATTTAATAGAAAAATAAGGAAAGAAAAACTTTTAAAAGAGCATGTAGGCATGTGTATCTAAAAGAGTTAAATTGTATTTAACCTGAGTAGACTCAATAAATGTTTATTCAACTTGATTATTTTCCATTGGCATGGGAAAGATGGTGGAGGTGGAGGAGGAAGAGATATTTTAATTAAGTCTGAATGGCAAAATGATATATGACATCCTATTTTCCTTTTATTTTCTTTAAATGAAAAATAGCTACCATATGAAGTCATCAGCCCTTTTGGAGACTCAATTTAAGATTTCATAATGCATAATGAAATTTTTGCTTTTACAATGAACTATTTATATGAGACAATAGTACAATGGCTGTCTTTTTTAGCATATACTGATTTTGCTCTTTTCAATTATCTAAAAATCTTACATGATTTGTCTTTACAAATATAACTATAGATTCATACTATTTTTATGTAAAAGGGACTTTAAACTATGATGTGGTCCAGTACATTGTCTGCAAACAGATCAGGTGTTACTTCTATTTTGTAATTGAAGAGGTAGCATACAAAGTTGTTGACTTTCCCATGATCACATTTCCAATGGTTTGGGTTCCTATGTGTAAAACATTTTTAGTCTTAACAAAGAAATAGAAACAAGATTAACTCATGATTACAACTTATATTTTACTTGGTTGTCTGCTTTAAGTATTTTTCCAGGCTCAAAATTTCCTAACAACTTATATAATGACATGGTAATAATCTTGCTTAGTCCTAAAATATTCTCAATAGGGAAGTGTATTTTTGAGTGGGTTATATTTATTAATGTGGAACTTGAGGTATAAGTGTAAAAACACTTTGAGGTCCTGTAAAGCAGTGAAAAAAAGTTGTTTTTGTCATTTTTGTCTTCTTTGGTTTTATGTTTCAGTCTGCCTTGATTTTATCTATTAGTCATTTGCTACCATTCTCTCTAGACTCTTAAATAGTATCAGACACATATTTGCAGAGAAAATTCATGTCTGATATCTTTCTAACTAGAAAATAGTTTTTTGTGCAACTAAACATATGATTAAAGATATACATCTACATATAATAAATTTTCAAGGAATGATTTGATTCAGTTACCTTCCATGAGGTGCTAACAAGGAAATAAAAAAGTGTGCTATCACTCATGTCTCTTCCAAGTCCTATATTTATACAGTCAATGTAAAATGGAACAAAGCATAGCTACTTTGGACAAAGTAGAGTGAATAACTCTAAACCTGATTAAACTGTGCTTCTCAAGTGCATCTCAATCACTCTTTGGTTGCTCAGCTTAGATTTGGATGAGGATCAGTTCTAAAGTATCAATTTCTTAGTGTTTTGCTAGTGTAGACAGTCTACTTTTCCTGTGTTATTATTGAATTATTTTCACTTTACAGTAGCCACTGCACAATGAAAAGGGAAGAATTTTATCAGATGTCAGAAGAAAATAGTTCTCTGTGTATTTAATATTCTAAGAGAAAAACCAAAAAAATTTAAAGCTTACAATATTCCAGATACTTTAAAATATATCTCACAAAATATCTACTGCAACACTGTTAAAAGACAGTTACCTTTCATGTTATAGTCAATTAAAATGAGCTATTTTTAAAAAAGAAGTTATTTGGTATAAGTCATAATGTTACTAAATGATAGATATATATGACACCAAAGTCCACATTCTTTCCATCCCCCCACATTTTCCATCTGTGCAGCCCTAAAGAAATGTATTGTACTCCTTAATTTCTACTATAATATATCATAATAATCTATTAATGCATAAGCAGAAAGGAGAGTGGAGTACAGCCAGTGAACCTTAAATTACATTTTCTAGAATGTTAAGAGCATTTCACTGTCAAGTTGAATACAACTGATGACACTTCAGAGATAGAATACTAGACAGGGACATAGAAAGAGAGACTTTCACCAAACTCCCTTCACAGTTTATATCGCAATGGGGTACTAGAGACATTTGTCTCTAGTCTGGAATCTGTCTCTGTTTCTGTCTCTCTTTGTCTCTGTCTCTGCACATGCACACACACATGCATGCACATGCACACACACATGCATGCACACACACACACACACACAGACTACAAAACATTTTAGTGTAAGGTTGGGAAGAGTCAGAACTCTACTCTCACCTACAATCCCTTTTGTTTAGTGGTCACAATTCACTGAAAGTCGAATGTGGTAACCAGAAGGTGGAAATGGTCTTTCAATGCAAAAGGTAAAATATAGCAAACTATTTACACTTGTGAACAAGATGGGATCAAGATTTTGTGTCAGTGTCTGATAGCATATAACCTTAAATTTAGTAGATTAAATTGTTTGTGTTCATCAAGAGCAGTTCTTTGTACCTTTGTTCCCCTTATAGTTGATGGAAAAAAGTCCCATTTTGTTGGAAGTAAAAGCATCTCAAAATAGCAAGAATCTTGGATATGTTGGAGGGTGAAGTAGTGAGGGACGATTTTGTTCAGAACATGGCTGGCATGTTTATAAGCTTAGCTTCTTTTCAAATCAGAGTCCTGTAGATGTCTCATCTGAGAGGACTTAGGAACTATGTGACTTTATTATCATTGTTAGTAAAAATAAACTTCAATTTAGAAAAAAATTTCTTATCCTTTTCATGGATTTTATAAACATTTCATTTTTGGCTTTGAGAGTCCTTTTTATTTTAGTAATTTATTTCCCGATTGCAATACAGTAGCTAAAAAAATAAATAAAACTAAAGTAGGTATTGGGAGTACACTATGTCTAGGAAATTCCATTGGTTTTACTCATATCAAAAGGACCAGACAGGCACAGATAAAATACTGTAAGTACTTTTGTGAATGTGTAGCCCATGTTTGGTAATGCTACATATTGATATTGCCATGTGTTGTTAAAGAAACTGAATTCCCTAAATATATTCAAAGTTGCATATCTAGGAAGTCAGTGGAAAACCTTATAAGGCCTTATGAACTGTCTAAGAAAATGTGATTCCTTGCTTCCATAAACAGCTCACACACTACTCAACAGACTTGAGGTTACATATCTTCTAATGACTGAGCATGGGTTCCATTGCTCCCTGGGTGTCTAATAGTTGGGGATGGTTGGAGATCATCTTTCTTCTAATGGGTTAGGTTCTTTTATTTTTTGAAACTCTTGCTTTTCCTGTTTCTTGCCTTCCTAATTAATATCAGCCCTATAAATCTTTGTATCACATCCATTATTTAGAACCAAGTGATCTCAATCACCTGTGGCAAGTATATGATAAGACTTGTGAGGTCAAGGATCATGTCATTATCTCCTTACTCTCTGCATTATCAGTGTAACCAGTGGACACTAGCCAGTAGATGCAAAGCAATTACTTGATAGTTGAATAAATGATGTTATCCAATTCTGGAAGAAATACTTTTAAAGTACATGTACTTTAAGGGGATTTTCAGAGTTATACAGCAATCAGGTTAAAGATGAGGAACTGGATCCATATGTGTTTCTCTTCTAATAAGCCTTTGTTTTCTTTCAGATTCTACTTCCCTCAAAAGGAAATCCTTGACTTATAAAAAGCTGATTTTAATAGTTGGACTAATTTGTTGTAATAGTTATCAAACAAGGAATTGGTCTGGCCTGGCTTCCTTAAGCAGAGCTTTGGAGATGTAATTGTTGTTGTAAAACTTCATATTCAGAGAAATTTTTTTCTAAAATGTTTCAGGTTTGATAGAGACTCTCACAACGCCTGTGAACAATGTACATTTCATTCATTGAAATGAACACAAAATCCCATCTCAGTAAAGTACAGTTCAATTTATTGTCACAAGTGTGATCTGCTTTGTAAACGTTGGGTCTAAATAAGGTCATGTGGTAGTCATCAGTGCTGTTTACCAAGTATTTCCAGCTTTTGACTCCTGGCAACATGATAGGGTTGTACTTCCTGGCTTTCTCATAGTGGGATGAAACTATGTGGCTAGATCTGGCCACAGTGCTGGGAACAGAGGGTGCGTGTCATTTCTAGGTCAGCACTTAATGTCCAGTCTGAGCCTCTACAGTTCTCTCAGCCTCTTTGGTGTGATGGAATTGTAAATGTTTGCCATACTGGTTTCTCTATTATTCTGGGTTCTTCATGATTATAAGGATCACTGAATCTACTATTGACATCAGCATTGAAGAGAAATGAAGCTATTTTTCTTTGTACTGGGAATTAGACCCAGGGTCTCTCACTGTGGTACATCCCCAGTCTATATATCTGTCTGTCTATCTATCTATCTATCTATCTATCTATCTATCTATCTATCTATCTATCTATCATATCTGTCTGTCTATCTATCTATCTATCTATCTATCTATCTATCTATCTATATTCTGAGATAATGTCTCATGAAGTCATCAAGTTGACCAGGCTTTGCTCAAACTTGAAATCCTCCTGTCTCACCTTCCCACAGTGCTAGGATTACATGCATACACCAATATGTCCAGGTGATTTTTTGCTGTTGTAAGTCACTGAAATTTGAGCTTATCATTATTTTAGCAATTGTTGTTACTTAGGAAAATTTAACTATCTTGACTTACATGAGTAATATTTCTCTTATATTTCCAGCTAATCTTTGGAACCCTCTGATGCAATCATTTTCTCTCCATAAATTTGTAAAAAAAATTCCACTGTTTTATGACCTTCAAAAAGATCATAAAAAATGACTAAAGTGCCTTATCAGTCCATCATTGTCTTTTCTTTTATCTGTCACATAGTATATGCATGGCTTAACACAGATGAGTTTCTTGTTCACTAGCATGGTGATACCCTGGCAGATTTAGATTTCTGTGTAAGTTTGAGTAGTACCACATGCCAAGATATCACCTATTTAAATTCATGCCTCCATCCTTAGCTGTTCCCATAGTGGGGAAAGACAACTGAACCATAGCTGGAAACATAGTTCTATATTGGAACCATCTATCTGCAATGCACTAAGTCATGATGGTACCTCTGGTCTCTGTGGCCCTACTCTGTCAATAGATGCCATGTAGAATCATGAGTCACCAAAGAGATTCTAATAGTCTTGGCCATTATAAAATATATTAATGGTTTGAACCTTGCTCAAGCAGATGGACATACACATACACAATCAATTCAAATATGTTAACCTGCAATGATATTATTATAGAGAAAGAAGCTCTTCTGAAAGGTGAATGGTGGAAGATTCATAAATGTGATGATTTGGGTCTCTTAAGAATATGACTTTTTTCTTAGTAGAAAATTGGAGGAAGACACTACAGGAAGAGGGATTGTTCATCCAGATTTGAATGTGTTCAGGGAATAGTGATAGCAGAGAGGCTGGAACAAAGTAGGGTCAGATAGGAAGTGAATTTTATGGGGAGTGAAGTCATGTGGGGTGTTATTTCAGAAAATGAGGTGGTAAAGAAGGTGATATGAGATGGTAATTTTGACCAATGAGTGACAGGCACCATCCCAAATGCAGCATGTTTGTAGACAAGATGTGAATTTCAACATCTCCTCTGTGTGACAAAAGACTTAGAATTCAGGGAGTTTTCAGTATATTAGGCTGGAGAGAAGGATCATGTTGGACCTTTAAACTACAGACAAAGGAATAATGATTTTGAAAAAGATTATCTCCTCTTCTTCCAGATTAACTCCTTTCCCATTCACATTCCAGACATGATGGTGGCTTTAGGGCTGTAACTGTAAAGGAAACCTCAGTGTGGCTTTCCTTCCTGTGTACTTCCTTCTAAATAAAATGCTATCCTTTGTTCCTGTTCACCATTTCAGATGCCGTAGGAACAGGTCTGCTTTGGGGTCAGATGAGACAGAGAGAAAGAGAGAGGGAGAATGAACTCAACTCCTTAAGCGAAGCCTCAAAAGCTGATCCTTGATATTTGCTGCCTACCCATTGTTATCCATGCCACAGGATACCACAGGCTTGGGGGAGTTTTCTGAGAAATTTGTGGGTAGCTGGTACATTCTCATTAATTAGGAAATTAGATTGTTGGCTATAAATTGGTGGGCGAGGAATGTCTTTATTTAAAGATGAGGAAATGAAGCGTGGGAGGGTAGATGATAGCCAGGTTTTTACAGTAAATTGCGGTGGGTTGCTTGCCTTTCCTTTGGGGGGGTCACATTAACTTCGGCACCCTCAGAAGGCTGTTCAGTCTTCCTAAGGATTGGATTCATTTTACGAGATTTCCTGTGTGAGCATGATTCTGGTAATATAAGTAACCTTATTGATTATAAGCCTACTTCTCTCCCACTAAAATTGCCCATCAGATTTTCTTGTTTAAAACTCAAACTTAAAACTCTATTTCTTTTGATCTCTAAACCAAGTCTCCTTGGACTTACCAGCTTGTGGCTAATACATAATAAATTGTAATAGTATCTGTGCTCACTGGTGTAGTTCCAGACCTCTACCCTACTTTTAGGTAGTTCTTTCTTATTTTTCCTATTTTAACTCCGTTTTCTGGGTCTAAATCCAGGAAATCAGTTAGGAGAAGTGCCTGATGTGGCTATCACGACCCCACTATATGAATATGGTGTTTGCATCCAAAAAACTGGTACCAAGTGCTCCTTAAGATCTTCCAAATCCCACGTGGTGTAGTAATCCCTGCATTTCTCATGGTGGAGAAGTTGTATTGGCATCTGCATACATGAGGAAAATGCTTCTCTTCCTCTTTGCAGGGATGCTTGGTCTATTGAGCCCTAGAACAACATTCCTTGTTCCTTTCAGCTTTCCCTGAAGTCCTCTCTACAAGATGGGTAAAGGGATCCAAATCTGAGGTGTAGAACAGTTTGTTCTACAGTCAGTATTCTTCCTGGACATGTTTACAGAACCATTTTATTATTATTTTCCAGGAACTTGTCCCAAAACAAACAAATAATCCCAACAACTAAAAAATAAGAACCACAGTTCTTCACCATTCACTCATCAGGGGTGTATAAGTCCCAATTTAGACTCAAGCTGGGTCCCTGCACATTTAAGTTGCAAGTGTTCTTTTAACCCAGTGAGGAAAAATGTGTGAAAACCTTTCACCAGCATCTCACACATCCTTGTTGTTTGAAGAATGGGTTATCAGGACTGTTATCACATTTTGCAGAATGTCATGCCAAATATTAATTTTGTAAATGGGTCGTTTTGTGGGAGCACCTCAGGGCATCTGCTCAATCTTTAGGGCTTTCACATCTAGGACAAATTTGCAACAGGTCCTGTTCATTTTTCTTTGGCGGGAGACATAGGAGATGTAGTACCCGACTTCCTGTGTGATTCTAAAACTCAAGCCTCAAAACCTTTGGAAAAAAATGGAAATCATAAAGAAATCAAAGTAAACCAATTTTTCTTTTCATGGTCAAGGGGACAAGTGCATTCAGAATTTCTGAGGAATCTAGAGCGATCCAAATGTGTATTAGATCCAAATGAATAAATATCCCTGCATGTAGAGGAAATAAATAGACCGATGGAGTGAAGATGGTGCACTAATTTAATTCAAAAATTTCTAATTAGAGATAATTTGTTTTGTATCCCTTACTTTAGGTTTCAAGTACTTTTAAAGAAACTTATGTTTCAAACTCTGTTTTAATATTTTTTGGTCAAAATATGGTGTTTGTCACTGTCATTGTAATGTAGTAACATAAGGGAGTGCTGTGAATCTGATGCCAGTTCTAGAAGGAAAGGGGAAGTCAAGTGTATTTTTAAAAGCCCATACTTAGATGCAATTTAGAACTTCTTGTGATAGGAATATATCTGAAGCATTCATAGGGTCCTTCACATAGATGAACAAAAGAAATTCCCTCAGTATACAACTTCCAGGGTAATAATTAAATAAAGGAAAAACTGGTAGTACTGTCATCTTGTTGTACAACTAAAGTGCACATATAAAGTAATAATTTGGCATTAATCTATTTTATGTGGTAGCAAATTCCATTCACCTGAAGCTCCTAGCTTATTTGATCAGCCAAAGGAGAGATCTTCGACCTCAAGCACATATGTCCTTGCCACAAACCTGTGTGTGCTAGTGTAATGGATTTCTGAGTGATAAAATAATACTGTTTAGAAGTGTTTTCTGAAGGATTTGAATGTCTTGCAGAAATAATTACATGAACCACAAAATGCCCTGTCTTCATGTTGTGTTTCATTAAGATGAGATTCTGCAGTGTGGAGTATCACAGTAACTGCACTCTTCCCCCTTCCAATATTTAATGACTACAACTCTGCTGCAGAAAGCCTGAGCCTTGAAAATGTGACACAAAACTTCAAGTAAGCAAATTCAAAGTATATCTAAAAATCTAGGATTGCTCTGACTGTAAACTTTTACTTTAAAGCACCCTGATTCTAGTCAGAAATAGTTACATTAGCCTTATGTAGATATGCTATTTCAATTTTGTACCCAAACTAAAATATTTGTACTCTTGTTTTGGAACTCTTTTCATATAATAATGTTAGGGTGTTAAGCATGGCTTGTCACCTTATATATTCTCAGTTCAAATTTGCTAAATAAAGTAGATTCCTTTTCCTCTCCCAGTCTTGTCTGCTGTAACATATGATCAGATTGTAGGTCCACTTAAACCATGTCTATAGACTTACTCACACCATAGAAAGCAAACCAACCAACCCAAGAATCTGAGTTTTACTGAGTTGCAGAAAACTGTGGAGTTCTTATGAGAACCTATTAGAAGTGTGCTATAGTTTGTATGTGGTTTCAGTGTGCTCTCCATGGGTTCATGTCTTGAGAACTTGGTTGTGCTCAGTGTGGGAATATAGGGACATGGAATTAAACCTTTAAGAGGTGAGTCCAGTGGAAAGCCATCAGGCCACTTAGGGTGCTTCCTTTAGACAGAATTAATGTACTTCTTTTGATACCCTGGTTAGTTCTCCTAAAAGAGTTGTCAGAAGAGGTCAAACCTGATCTTTTTTTCTAGCTGAGCATCCAATCTGTACATGTTCTCCCTTCTGCTCACATTCAGTCCTGCTATGATGTCAGATGTTATGATGCGATGCAGCCAGTGGTCTCTCATCTGAGCCAGTACCATGTACTTTGGGTTTTGGACTTCAAAACTGTAAGCTAAATAAATATCCCTTTAAAAAAAAAGGAAATAAAATTTTATTTAAGGAATTGCGTATGTGTGAAATTCACACTAGTACACACAGATTTTCTTTAATACTCATCAATGTCACTTTAATAAGGTTCTTTGTCTTTAAAATAGCCTTTTAAAAATAACTGATACTTAATCCAGTCATTCTATCTGCCCACAGTCTCTACTTGAATTATAGACAATGACAACTTCAAAACTCCTGGGATCTTATGTCCACATTTCTTCTGGCAATTTACATTTTGGGAGTCTAAAATTTGAATTGTACATAGTATTGGTATTTCGTCACATGATCTAAATTCTATATTATTCCTTAACCATTCATTCTAATGTTAAAAGTCAACATTTTTCATTATTAGGCAAAATGTGACAGGCCTTATTGTCACTACTGTAAATGTTTACTCTGATAGAAGCATGACTTGTGTCTCAATTTTAGCCACCTTGGTCAATTGTGGACACCAATCAACATTGCCTATGCTACTCAAGATTGAGGGTTTGTCTTTTCTTTATGAATTACTCCACCTCAAGTATTTCATTATGGAAATAAGAAATTATTCCAAACTGTTTCCTTCACTTATGGGATCTCCCATTCCTTTCATCGCCCACTTTTAATTGTGTCTAGCGGCACTCTCTCTCCTTGCATAGGATTAGCTTCCATCCTAGACATTATTTGTAGCACCTCCAGCATCCTTCAGCAGGATGATGCTCTTAGGATTTTCTCCATTTGCTTCTAGAAATGGTGAGAATCTCTCAAACACTTTTGAGCAGCTGCTTTTCAAACCTGCAATAATAGTGTGATTTTGGAGCAAAGTTATTTTAAGCATTAATAGGCCCAAAGCGAACAGGATTTTCATCCATGCTCTGGGGAAATTGGTTTCCAGGAAGAATTAGATAATTTTTCATTTATAGTTATTCTGTAGTTTGGTGTTGAAGTTTTTAAAAGACTATCCTGATTGTCTTTTTTTGAGACTTGTAACCTAAGGATATACAAAAGAAATATCGATTTAAATTTGAGTTTTCAAAATTCAAACTGTATGTTTATGCTTGGAGAGTTAGGTAATAGAGCCTAAAAGGACTTAGATATGTAAAAGTATAGATTAAAAATGCATAATAATGCCAACAAGTGCTTTCATTAATGTTTTTATTTGCCCAAATAACTCATCAAAAAGAACTTCCCTCTCTACTTGTTTGAAGTCATCTATAAGTTTTTATAAGACAAAAGATTGCATTTTATTGATCTAAGAGTTTCCAGTAGAATCTGGTACAGCAGATTAAACACAGTAGTTGCTCCTTACATTTTCTTTGTAAAATTAAATTCCTTTATAATGTAAATTCAAGTCACTAGAAATTTTATCCTGGGCTTAGATGGTTCCAGATTTTATGGGTGGCAGGAATAATGACCCTGGGATTTGTATACTTAGTAAACATGAAGTTTCATTGACATTTCCCATTTGATTTGTGTAAGTTTGTCCCACTAGCTCCTATTTCAGAAATGGTCTTCCCAACATGCTGTTACACTCATGTCACTGCTTAAAATTCCTGTGACTTCTCCTGCAAGATGTAGCTCTTGCCTTTAGCACTGTTTACACCAAGTGACACCAAAGCTACATTTTTCATTATTCCCTCTCTGCTTTGCACTACAGCAACCCTAAAGTATGGACAGATTCCAGTAGTCATTGTCTATCCTGCTTCCATACCCCACCGTGGAAGTGAAATTCATGCAGTCTTCTCTGCCTGGTGTATTTTGAAGGAAGAAGGCAGCATGTAATGGCATGTAATGACATCGTTCTGAATGTTAACCAGAGACCCTTGTTACCTCCTCTATTGTCACAGGTTTGGAGTTAATAGAGAAAGCAGAAAATTTCCTGTTAAGGACTGTGGCGTTCCTTTATGCTCCTCAAAAAGGCATAGGAGGCTGCTGTAAAGTTCCTTAAGTTTTATACAAATCAGTTCTGTTGTTGTTGTTTGTTTTGTTTTCATTTTGCCTTTTTAGATCCATGGCCTTTACTCCTAAATTTGGCCATAGAACATCTGCCTTTTGAATGGGAAAGGATGTCAGGTTTTCCCTCTTCTCATAGCCACCCTCATAAAATAGAAATAATGTATTTACGTGAAGGACGTTACATCTAAACCAAATCATTAAGAGCGCAAAATCATTATCTTTCTAGTTGGGGGACAAGGCTTAGTGAAAAATACCCTTTCTGTGTTCACTGGTTAACTCAGGATGGGGAGGGAATCGGAATGTATGATGCAACCAGTTTAGGATCCTTTTGTGTAGCGGTAAGACCAACAAAAAATGAGTTAAATTTCCTTTTCCAAGAAATTATTACACTCTTAGTTAAGTGAACAGTCTCACCTTTGCCCTCTGCCCATTTGCTCCAAAGCATGTGTGCCTGAGATCTGGAAGTTCACTAACACTTCACTGTGAGAGAGAAAAACAGAACAGCGCGCCAGGGAGCAGGCTAGGACAAGGGGTCAGATTGCTGACCCGGATTTGGGGGTTGCGGTTTGTTGACCAACTTCACAGGGTCCTGCCAGGCGCGCTGACCTGGGTGGCAAGGGATTGGGGGTTGTGCGCCCTCTGCTGGACAGAGCCATCATGCAGCCATCCAGAGGCACCTAGTTAATAAATTTTTTTTTTTTTTTTTAACACAGGCAGATTTTCCTCTAAGGGTTGTTGCTCTGGCAGTGTAAGGACGATTGTGAAAATGTAGCCTTGAATTGTTTAGAGAAATTTTAAATGAAGTCTGAAGGAGCAAAGGAGAACTTATTTTATATTCTATTCAGCCAACTTCCAGCCACATGTCCTCAGAGTGTGATAGGTGGTGTCCGACTTGTTCTAAAGACATTCAGCTCAAAGGCACACTAGACCAGCGTGCCTGTGTTAGCTTTCGGGGTGACTGGAATCACAAGAAAAACTGCCTATTCGTTCAGCTTTCCATTCAGCACATTCCACCTTCTTCGGGTAGTAGATTTGGTATATTTGTATGGTTTCATTGATGTTTCATATAGATCTTTGTAAAGTCAGTATTCTAATTTCATAATTTAAATTTTATTTGAATTTTCTACATTTTTTGTTTGTTTATCTGTTTTTACAGTGCTGGGAATTGAACCCAGGGCCCTGCACAAGCTGGGCAAATACTCTACCACTGAACTGCATCTCCGGCCCTATTTATTTGTGCCAGACATTAATGGGCACTTATTCTATACAGGTATTGTGTCGTGTGAGGAGCCCTAGGAAACTGGGGTGGAGAACTACCTGGAATGTTGAGAGCTCAGTCTCCAGGACTTGGAACACGGAATGGCATTAATAAAGGAAAGGATATAGTGTTGCAGTGGAGTAGCAAAGTAATGGTAATAACATGACAAAACTTTTTTTCTCCAAGTGATAATATTTTTTTATTCTAAAAGTAGACTTTTTTTTACATTCTGGAATTAAAAAATGTCATAGAGGCAATGATTTGTAGTTAGACTCAAATTGCAGCGAAACAAAACCTTTAAAGGACCTATAATCCTTCATTCAATACCAAAACATTGAAAATTAAACTTTAATCCACAGTGCTCCAAACTTCCCCCATATAATCTATAAATACGTATGTAGACTTTATAAAATGCAAGTGCTAACTACACATTAGTTTGAAGCCTGTCTTATTTGCTTATCTAGCTATGAATGTATCTTTATGTTGATATGTTTATATTTTGAAGGAAGAAGGCAGCATGTAATGGCATCATTCTGAATGCTACTTTTAATGATTTTTTTTATTTTGAAGGTAGTAAAATACAACAGAACAAGACAGAACAAAGCCAATTGAGACAGTGCAGTGAAATTGATACAGAACTTCACAGCAGATTATTGGGATAACAGTAATAGGTACCATAGTATATCTTGTTTTCTTCACAATAGTTGTTCTTTCAAACAGGTATAGCAAAATCAAAGGAAATACATAACATTATAGAATTTATCAAAACAGAATATTGAATAGAGCAATACCATTAATCAGAACAGAGCAAAACAGTGATAAAAATATTTGCCATCAAAGAGATGGTAGAAAGAAATCCCCCTTATTTGCTATTTGCATATAGTCAAACGCCCAAGAGATGCTCAGATCTCTGGCTCCCACTTGCTAATGTGGGGGAGGGAGGATGGATGCTTGATTCTTAGCCTGAGTACCAGTAGGCTCACAGCCTCTTACCAGGGAGGTGAGCTGGTTGCTTGGTTTCCCAGCACCCTCAGTTCCAACGTTGCACGGATCTCAGGAGATGCTGATGGTTCTTTCCCTGAGGTGGCTGCGGCTTGCCAGGCCATGGCCACTTATCAGAGTGGCGAGCTGGCTGCTTGGTTTTCCAGTGCCTAAATTCCAACATGGCCAACATGGCAAAACTTAGGATAAGCTTTGTAAGATGTTAATGCATAACTATTGAAAGATGCTTGTGTCTTCCAGATGGAACATTTCAGATGGTAGATGGTTGAGAGAAGACGAGAGTCATTTTAAAGGCTGGAATCCAAGGAGTAGAATATGGTGAGAGTGAGGCCAGAGTGATGGGTGAGAGTCAGAGGCAAAAAGCATTGTTGTCTGGTGTGCTGAACAGATTGGACTATGTCCAGTCAAAGAATTAAGTCGTGGAAGGAGTGTATCTAGAGAGTATGATGACTGTTGTTTGCTTTAGTAAAGTTGTCAGGAAGGTAGAGAGGATAAATGGGGAACATGTCTAAACACTAACAGTAAGTTATTTAGCTTCTGTTAAAACTTTTCAAGAGGTGAAAGTGGTTGGATGCAGAAGGAGGCAGAATGAAGGAAGACTTGAAATAAGAAGATAACGACATCTAGATGAACAGAAAAAAGTTTGGAGTCACAATCAGGACTTTCACTTTGGGGTTGCCGTGCTTGCTATGACTGCAGGGTTTTCCTTTTGGGTCATTTTCATAGAGTAACTTTGGTTGTCCAAACATACTCTGAAATACGTTGGGGATTATGGTTTCAACACATATAAGCCTAAGGCCAAAGGTCACCCACCAGTAGACAGAGTTAAGGGTATGAAGCTCAAAAGAGGAAACAGCTGAGTGGGAAGGCTTGGGATTTGCCAGTATGGAGCCTGAGGCTTACATGAGAGCATCCAGGTAGAGTTTCTGGATAGGGAGAGGGGGACAGAAGCAAGAGGGATTCATCTTATGTCTCAATGAGCAACCCATTGAAAAGTACGCTTTTCCAAAAAGGATTTACTCTTGAACTTTACATGTTCAAGGCATTATCAGAGAGCCTGGCAACTTAAGCGTTTTTTATTTAATGTCATCTTCTATTTAATATCATCTCTTATTTAATGGTCTCAAAAAGTCATATTAAATCAGAAATGACTTAAAAATAAACTTTAGATGAACTTGATCTATGTAAGTTATATTTAAGCCAAAGGGTTAAGTTATATACTTGATTAAGTACCAAAGATTGAGTTCATTTTGGGTGGGCTTTGGAATGGGAGCATGGAAAGAAGTTTAATTTCTTTTAATCTTGAGGAGGAATAAACATTTCCTTTTATTTATATTCATATCCAAAACTAGCTCTGAAAAAGGCCTAGAATTTAACCTTTTAATAAGGAGAGCTGATTTTAGAGATCATATAAAATATGTTTTACAGATTAAGAAACTATACAGTAAAGTTGAAAAACACTTGAAGGAATAATTTCATGCCTTGTTTTAGAGATTCATAGTTCACATTGTTATTGAAAGTCTCTGAGAAGTTTTGTAGAAAAGAAAATATTCATTTTGTTTAACCTAAATTTTCCTAGTCTTATCTGATTACCAACTCAGTATTTTCCAGAAATTAGTTAATGATACCTTAAATGTTACCTTTATAATTAAATGGAACAGTGCAAGGTTTCAAGCTATTAGTCTTCACACTCAGTTCATTTAGTGAACATTTATTGAAACTTTGATATTGTAGGCACCATGTTAGATCCTAGAGATGCACATATTCTTCATAATAACAATAACACTGATAATAATAGTAGCTAAAATTTGTTGAGTGCTAGTTAGGTGTCAGGAAAGTTGCTAAACATTTTACATAAGTCATCTCGTTTTAAGTCTCATAAACCTTGTGATGGAAGCACTGTTTTTCATTTTAAATGTGAGCACATTAAGGCTTTGAGAGACAAAGTGATTGCCCTATGGTCATAGGCCTGTGGAATCCCAGAAATGGGATTCCGACGTGGTTTCTGCCTCATCTTACTGCTCACATTTTTACTCACCACAGCACTGTCCTGGGAGAATTTATGGCTTAAATAATGTCCATAAACATTACCAGGATAGGTTTTAGATGTTCTGATTTGAGGATCTCCAACATGTGACTTTTGGTTTTAATCCCTGATGCTCTGCATTCCTCTGGAGAGCATTCCTAATTTAGCAATCAGGGCAGCCCCCTTTTTTCTGAATCTGATGCTTTTGTTATCAAGCAGCCCTTTGTTAGAAAACAGGATCTTGTTTCTTCCACATTACATAATGCAACATATATGAAGTAGATCAGGATATAGCTAATTTACAACTTTCCTGTATGGTTCCTGAATGTTCCTTTTTCATTTTTTTAAGTGGGAAAAATGAGCACTATATTTTAAATCTTCTTTATACACTCTAGGCAGTACTTAAACATTTAACTTGTAGAAATTTGTGTTTTTAATGGAATAGGGTTTTCCTTTTGGGTCATTTTCATAGAGTAACTTTGGTTGTCCAAACATACTCTGAAATACATTGGGGATTATGGTTTCAACACATGTAAGCCTAAGGCCAAAGTATGAGTAACACATGATATTTTGTTACATTTCATGAACAAACCACTGTTTTGTGGTATAATACAAAACATAGCTAAGTAGTTTAGATCACTATCAGGCATTACAAGGTTAGGTTTTCAATTTACGTGATTACTCAAAGCTCATTAGTAGTATATTCTCTAGCTCTAGGGAATGCAGCCTAGAAAATTGTGGTTTCCCTTGTGAAAATGCTGTATTTTTAGTCCATTTATTATGTTTTTACTTATCTCAATTATATACCTGTGTACTTTCAGAACAATAGTCAAATTCACAAATAAATTTACAAAATCTATTCTACAAATAAGCCAAAATGGTAAAAATAAAAAAAAGAGAGAGAAGAAAAAACATTGTTGTTATTTATTAAACTCTGTCTTCAGAATGTCACAGACACTCTATCAATAAAACCAATATTGCAAATTGTGCTCTTCAGAGCAAACCAACTGTTAGGTGGAAGAAAAGCTCTGAGTTGTATTCTGGCTCTAGATTACACTAGGAAGCCAGTTTGACCTTCTGATTTTTTGGTTTCCTCTCTTAGAAAATGGGATGAATATGATATGCCTTGCTATGTGGAAGCTCTTTTGGGTTATGTTAGGAATGGCATGAGCTGTGCAGTTGTATGTATTTATATAGTCATATCCTCTTGCCTCCTTTGTGATTTTGGGAACAGCATTACAGAAGTTAATCTCTTTCAACCCTGCTTTTCTCACCTGTAAAATAATGATGCTGATAGTGTCTACACCATAAGACTGTTGTTCATATTAAATTAGGTGACATAAGAACCAAAAGATCCAGTGAATGCAAGGTAGCTTCTTTCTACATGCCAAATCTTTCCCTTCTTGCTTATGTCCCTTTATTCTTTCACACCCAGTGTTTTAACTTTTATTTGTATACCAGTACTCCTGAAATTGCACTTAAAACCCTTAATAATTAACATGAAAATAACAAATGTAGATCGTGAGCACATATCTGATGCATAATGAATTGGGCCTAATTCTATCCAGCACATACTCACGAAGCTTTTGCTATGCATAATATGTTGGATTTACAAAGGAGGACTGATGCTAGTCTTATTCTCAGTTCTTGAGAAGTCCATTTTGAAGTCATTTGGCTGTTTTGTTTTTTAAAAATAAGAATGTATTATTGACACCCTAAAGGCCAATATTTGGCCATAATTCATTTCTTTAGCTTGAAATGGAAGCGTTGATCATATTTGCTGAGCTGAAGTGTGTCTTCGGGGACGTTCCTTTTGGAGAGTGAGGTTGCCTTAGCAGAAGGGCAGCAGGATGTTATCCTGAATGAGCCATGTGTGAAGGAGGTGTTTATGCAGTGTCAGTCTGTGGGTCTTAGGCAGATACACATTCACTGGAATATGTGTGTTTCCTGAATAGTTGCTTAGATCTAGTTATATGTTTGTAATTCCTTTAATTTCATTCCTAGAGACCTTTTCTCTTCTTGCATTGGCTATCAGAAAAAACTAGGTTTTCTGATACTTTGAGTTCTATTTTTTTCTTGGCCCCAGTTTTTGTAATTTGTCTTTCACTTTATTATCTGTTAGTGACTTCATAAACTTTGTTGAGTAAGAGAGTGTTTTAATCCAATCCATGAAGGTATAAGAACTCTAGGGAACTTTCCTAAAAAGATCTAGATTTCAAATGGGTCGACATTTGACTTAATGGGCAAGAAAGACAAAGGTCAACTTAGACCTCGTCTCCTACACCATGGAAGCTGCATTTGTGTTGGCAGTGCCCAAACCGAGTGTTTAGAAAGGGCATTCTATGAAGAGACCTGTACGTCCTAGTGACTCTGGATTGCCTGTGGCATTAGAGTGCTGGTTTGAGCAATAATCCTGATATTTGGCACATCATTTGTTATGCGTGGTTCTACTCTGGGCCAAGGAGATTTTAGTTGTGCTTATGACTTCAAATTCCATCAACTTTGGTGTTATCAGAATTATGATCATTCTCTTTGCAACTGACTGTGTGTCAGAGTTTCCATCTGGGTGGACACTCTCCCTCTGATTCAGATCCCAAGTGTAGGGAGGCTGGGCTAGGAAGTGGAATTTGGAGAAGGTCAGGTGTTTAGATGTGTTCCCCAAGCATGCTCTGTTGGGTGCAAAGCTTGCCCTGGGCATTGTTGACATTATGAGTGAGCACCTTGTACATTTGTGTGCATTTTCTGGCTCTCCTACACATTTTAGTAATTAGAATATATCTGATTTAGTAGTAAAACTCTAACCATATAGTTTGCAGTATAATTCCTTTTCCAACACTGAGTCTAAAAAGTTTGTTATTCACTTATGAATCTCTAAATAATCAGTCATTCTTTTGTTTGGTGGAAAGTAGATCTACACATTTTTTCAACAAATTCAGTTTTCTTTAAAGTGCCATTTATATTCCTATACTGCATCACAATGGTTAGTAATGATTCACTAAAATTAACACCATAGAAAGTGTTACATTTTAGATCATTGATCATGGGCTGTGATTGAAAGAGAAACAGAATGTGCTGGATGTTTGTTCACCAATTTAGGAAACAGAGTTATTGGATCTTTGTGGGGCATGTTGGTTTTTAAGCCCTATATCCCATGTGGTCATTACTTCTATTGAGGCAATAATTCTTTGGGAAAAAAGACCATAAGATAGATTGAGTAATGTGAGGAATGGCATGGTAGGCAGTAGTAGCAGTAGTAACAATGTTACTGCTAATAGCAGCTAACTTTTTTGAGTATCTTCCAAAGTTTTTTTCCAAGTACAGTAAATGTTTTGTCTCACCTAAACCTCATTATTCTATAAGGCAAAGATGAGTATCTCCATTTTGCAACCCCATAAAAACAGATATCTTTATTATTCTCATTTTGTAGGTGAAGAAAGTGAGTCACAGGTCAGGTAAGGAACTTCCCTAAAGTCACACAGCCATTATTTGGATCTATGAGCTTGTATTTGGAGTTTCCGCTTTAACAGCACTCCAGAGCTCTTTCCTAGCCACTTTTTGTAGGAGCGCACAGGGAATCGAACTGTGCTGCTGAGCTATATCCCTACACCCTCCTGGTTGTTTTTAATTGTTAATACTTTACTAACTTACATTGTCCTAAATCCCCACTAGAGATCTTGATACTCCCTTTTTAATACACCATTAATGAATCACAGCATCCCTCAATTATGAAAGTGGCCCTAATATGAAGTGCTTGTGTATCACAAGATGTCCCTGGTGCCTAACTTTTGTCAATGCACTATGTCAGGTACTGTCTGAAGTGCTTTCCATTTGTTGAAACATATAATTATTTAGGTATCATTATGGCTGAGAAGAATACATTCTCCATAGGTTGTGAGTTAAACATGAATATGTGCAAAGTGTTTTGGAAAGTGTAGTACATGTTCAGAGCTCAGTGTGTGCGGGGCGTCACTGTTACCCTACAGTTGGAACCTCTAAGACCCCCCCCGCCGTTTAAGGGGAGAGCAAGGTTTTGGCCTGCTGAGAAGCTTAATCTCAAACACCACACTTGCAAGAGTAATCAGAACTGTTGTTTTATCTTATTTATTTTACCAAAGTAAAACTTTTATTCTGGTTATGGAAAAATTAAGACAATAGGACCTATAGTTTGCCTACCTAGACTGTAACATCTTCCCCATTCATGAAAGCTATGCAAACTTAGGATGCTTACCTAAAATCTCTGTTCCTTATCCTCTATTTCTCTCTATTCTCTGTACAGTGAGGGTAATTATAGTTGTTTATACATCAGGATTGCTGTGAGGGCTAAATGAGAAAGCTAAAACTCTTAGTATGGTGCCTGCCATATGGTAGCACTCAAGTATGATTAGCTAATGTTATTATGGTCATTAGAAATAAAATTACATTTGCATTTCACAAGTATATTTTGAATTTCAAAGTCACATATATTCTGGGAGTCAAGTTCAGTGGATACTGTTATAAAGTATATGAGACTCCCTCCGAGTGTGTGTGTGTGTGTGTGTGTGTGTGTGTAACATCTAACACTGAGCACCCAAGTGAGGTTCTCATGGCTGGGCATCGGGGCTTCATGAGGATACTTACACAGCAGGAGTAGCTAGTGGGGCACTGGATGCCAATACTGGAATGATCCACATGGACACCTTTGTTTTGGGCACTTAGAACTGTGTGTAGACAGATTATTTTTTGGTTATTTGAGGAGTCAGAATTGCCTTAGCCCCACCAGGACTTTGTAGTCCAGAAGTGGGATAGGTGGAGAAAAGAAGCTGAGAATCAAGGAGCATATGTAATGACTTATTGGTGTTATGTCTTTCCCATCTTTGATTCTCTTATTCTTGAAAAGTAATCTCAAGTGGGCCAGCCTTTTAGCAATAGCCAACAAATTTATTTGTTGTTTCTTCCAAGTCTTACGATGTACCCAGTATGAATACAAAGTACAGTAGTAAATCTGTGAGTTATAGTTTTGATTTTATTAATTTTTAAAGTTGTTTCTGTTGTATTTCAAATATCTTATCTGTGTTAGCTGAAATGCTTATATTTTTGTATAGTACCCACTCTCTGGAAACCTATATTTCCAGGAATTACCCTGAGAGAGGGATGAAGATAAACAAAAACTATAAACAACTCACAGGCTGTGTTTGTTTAAATTCGTCCATTATCCAGTTGACTTTGAAGGATCTTGCTTCATTCTTCTTACTTTCCCTTCATTTTGTTCAGTTCTTTATTCAAGAAGATGACCTGTTTCCATGTGGCTGTAGCAGATTTTCCCAGTCAGTTCTGTACTTAGCAGATTAGAAGGTGCTAGGCCATTCTCTGTGGAAAGCTCTACTGATGTGCATAGTTTGGGAAGCACTGGCCAGTAGAATGCAACCAGCTGCCTTTCTGCTGGAATTTGTAAATGCATCCTATGTTATGTTTGTTTCACTATGACATCTCTATTTCTTGCAGTTTCTCACAGAATTAGTATCTGAGAGCCAGATACTAATTAGGGAAATGCTCCATTATGTTTATCATTGTCATAGATGGAAATATGAAGATATCCCAGCATAATGGTTATCATGCTATTAGTTTTTTAAAATATTACATTAGGCCGTGTCATAGCTTATTAAGACAAAAACATTGAAGTAAAAATTCACCAGGTTTTTTGCTGTATTGAAATGACTAAAAAGAAAATGATTTAAAATGAAACCATAAAATATATTTGAAAACACACATATTATTCTGTACTAAACCCTGAATGTCCACAAATTTAAAATAATTTGATTTAATCTGTATGTTCTATTTATAGTCAGATTGATAAAAGGCAGCTTGTGGTACTATAAACTCCTTAATCACCAAAGATTTTCTTGGTTTAAATGAATGTGTGAGTGTGATATAGAGTGATAAATTAATGATATTATTCTATATACTGATTAAAGTCCAGAAACCCATTTTCTCCAAACCTCTTAATTCCAATAAAGTAAATGGGGTAATTTATTTTGGAATTATTTTCAGTCATTCTCCTTAATTCTTACATGGAAAGAAATTAATTTTTTGCTGTCAAGGTGTGAGGAACTGAAAGCATACTGAATGGCAAATCAGAAGGCCTTGCTGACCCTGTTAAATTTGGTCCTTCGTGGACACTAAGCCTAACACAGAGCAGGTACCCAGCATGTGTTTATGGGATGAACTTTCTCTGCCTGTGCTTTACTTTCTCACTTCATGTTTAGTAAAGAGCTTGGGTGGAACCCAAGCTCTTGTAGTTTTGTCAGAGCATGGAAACAATGGCCCAGTGTGCACTTAGTGCTTAGATTGCTTAGGGAATGCTTAAGGGCCAGGCACAATTTGCAGCTTGTGGTATATCATAATGAGACCCAGTTTACACTTTGATTTTAAAAGTCGGGTCTTCCTTTTTAGTTTTTATCCTATTTGACTGCATGTGAACTGTTTTCACCAAACAAAATGTAAAGCAAAGGACTATTGCTGGTGATAAAGACAAATTTGTATTCAATTTGGAAAGTTTCCCATGTCATTGAATAGGATTAATGTCACTAAAGCTTAGGGCATTTTACTAAACCTTGGAAACATGATCAATTTCTTTTCTCTCAAAGGTCTTTGTGTATTGCTTCTAGGACTTCTGTATAACATCAAGAATAGCACAAATATAGGACTAGAGGATGGGATTAATTATTGAACATGTATTATGTGCCAGATTGTGTACAACATACTTACATATCTTCTTTATTCTTCAAAAAGTCCAAGGGACTTAATATGATAAATTAGTTTTATGCATGAGAAAATTAAAATTAAAATTCAATTGATTTAGCCAAGATCTCAGAGGTAGGAAATGGTAGAATAGGAAACAAACCTACTTATTCTCAGATCAAAAGAAAATATTTCAGGGAATGAACAAGATAATTGAAGGTAGCCATTTGCCTGAGTCTACATGGCCTTGTGTTCAGAAAGAAGACCTGTGATGGAAAGCCCTTCAGCAGAATGCGTGTGACTCCCCTTCACTCTGAGGGGAGCTGATGGCCTCTAGTTGTACTCCATTCTGAATGATGAGGTTTAGGACTAATATACTTAACAAGAGATGTTTATTTGATTAATATTGGTTGTCCTGACAGAGTCTAGATTTTTCCATATACATATAAACCCAGGTATTCAATAAATATTTTCTCTTCAAATCCAAGAGGAATATCTTTAGTGGATTAAAGAGTAGACATAGTTCTAACTTTTTAAAAATTCTGATGTTTTCCATACCATGCCAGAATGCAAAGAAATACTGTCTTGTGTTTAAAATTTGTGTTTTGTTTTTTCATAATTTTTCTTCTTAATACTTGAAAAAAGTTCCACAGACATACTCTGTTCCTCACTATTTTGAAGAGACTGGTCCCAAGGGCTAGAATTATGTCTTTAAAAGAGGGACACCATTTTAATGTCCAGCAGGATACTTTTGTCCTAGGGGGCTTAATGAATACCCTTGGATGATCAAGGTGAGATGAAAGCAGGGAGAGGTCATCTAGTCCCGGCTTTGAATACAGTCCCCTCCAAAGTTTTCATTAAGCTTGAAGTTTTACACTTTTATGCTATCTGAAGTTTCCATGAAATGTCTGCTTTTGACATATTTTTAAAGAAGAAATTTTATTGTCACAGGACGAGAGTTCAGAAGTCCAGTAACATTCTGACAAAGATTTGAATGGTTAGGGGTGTGTGTGTGTGTGTGTGTGTGTGTATGTGTGTGTGTGTTTCTGATTAATGAACTGTTCCATGAAAAAAGGTGTAAATAAAATGTACAGAATGGGAAAACTTTTTGCTCAGACAGAGGATTAATACTGAGAATATCAAGAGAGCTAAAAACAAATTAGGTTCTCCCAAGATAAATCATAATAATCAGCTTACAAACCTTAATACTGAATTTTTCTCTTTCATATTTCATATTTAACCCACTAGAAAACCATGTATTTACAGCCAAAATATACCAGAATCTAACTAGACCTCTATCATCACTATGAACATGACTAAAGTGGGATACTGCTTCAGGATTGTGTAAGACCAACTAATTTTGTCATCATGACCAAAAGGAAATATGTGAGAGGACACAACCAGAGGCTTGCAGCTTGTCCTGATAAATTCTCTTTTCAACATGAAATGCATGCACCCTCCTCTCTCCGCAAAGACATTTGATGGTATTTGGTAGCTACAGTATTTTCAAATAACTTAGGAATTTTCAGATAAGTGGAAGGAGGAAAGTAATTGTTAAAGTTCACATTATTTGTATAGCATCTTAGTTTATAAACATCAAATTATTTCATTAGATCTCCATAATCTCCCTAGGTAGCTATATTTTTCACTGCTTTGCAGATGAAGAAACTTGAGATGCAGACTGTATATAATACCAGGCTGGCTAATGATAATGGCCTCAGTATTTAAATCAGACTTCTGTCTCTAAGTTGGTAGTACTTTTCCTTTCACTTTTCCTGTGTCCTCAGGATATGTAATTAGAAGGAGCAGTGCAAACTTACAGAAAGAGGATTATCCTCTAAATGAAGATGGACACTCATAATTACAGCCATCCAACCTTAGAATCTGCCACAAGTCTGCCATTTCTGGGACCTGTTCTAATGTTGAACACCCTATCTCAACTAATTTCCTACCATGGCTGGAGTGGACAGGAGTCCCCATTGGTTAGCAGGTACCCTCCAACTTTGCTTTCAGAGACGAGCTCCTATTACAGAGGCTGATGGACCTATCTGCTTCTGTAAAAATCCATTCTTCAGACATATATGTAATCGGGCTTCTGGCAAACTTTATTATAATAAAACCTCTTTTTATTAAATGATTAAAACTGCTAAATTATTAGTCATTACTACTACCTTATTTACTAGTTCCTTTCATTTAATATTTGTATTACTTTCTTCTATCCTGTAGTAGAACCATATATTTTTTAAAAAGCTAAAGAAATTTCCTGACAAATATTTGGAAAACACATTCTTTATTTCATGTTGCCAAAATAGAAAATGCCTGTTAATGTTTCTTTTTTTTATTCATCCAGGGTATTTAAACAATTTTTATTAAAATCTAAATGATACAAAATAATTTCTGACAATTTTATGATTTTTTTTTGCCAAGTTCTACATATTAATAACCAATGACCTTTCCACCAGGGTTACACAATTTGTTCTGGAATTTGTAATGGATTTGATGATATATTTTCATGATACATTTTTAAAATCTGAAATGGAATAAAATTTAGTACAAATTTATGCTTGGAAAGTAATTCTTACCCAATATTTCAATTCAGTTTTCTCAATGAGGCAAAGCTGTTTTGAAATTTCTTTCCTTCAGACTCACCTATGATGTGTCACCACACCTGTGGTTGGTTTTAAAGTAAAGATCAGAGACTTGTGCTTCAGTCCTTCCTGTCTCTTTTTCAGCAGTGGATCTTACGGATGATTTGTATTCAAGTTATCAAAACGCAGATGTTTCTCTCTTTTCCTTTTCATTAGTAGCCAGAAGTTAGGTTTTGTCAACATTCATTTGACTTATAGATTTTATCATAGAAAGTGACTATTTAGGTGTTTTTTGGGAAGACACTAGTCAGAGACATTTGAACGATTTTAGGACAGTGTGGTGGACAGATGAAATGAAGTACTTCTGAGTGTTACAATCGGGTACTAGTATTTTGACCTTTCTTTGTTGGATTATAACCTATGATTTTGGGGGAAAAAAACTCCAGAAACCTAAGTAGTGAAAAGCTGCTAACAAGTGCTGATATTTGCCATTAGCAGACTTAACATACTGCTTATATAGCCTTTACCACGCATTTTCAATTCAGCTTTCAAAGTTGTCCACAAAGAGTTCTTACTTGTGACTAACTTTACACAGTAGCAAGAGGGTAATTTGGTAGCTTTCTCATGCATTTTATCTTTTCAAGGAGTGAAAAAAGAAGCTGATTTCTACAAATTATTTGGTATGGCTGGGATAGAAGTGTGGCCCGTGTCCAATTACCATACTAACGCAATTGTGAAAATGCTGCAGTGAATGCATGGTCAGCTTGCAGAATCAAGCTGGCCTCTATTCAAGCTGTAGTGTGGAGGGACTCATGTCTTATCTGATGAAATGTAGGTTGAGTGTGAACAGTTCTTCCCAGTTCTCTGATAATTCCTTGATGGAAATATATCCGTCATAGTAATTAGTACATATTATAAAGGAGGAATCTCTGCTCACTCCAAAGATCTGCTCATTAAATATCTACTAGCACCACACTGGGTCAAGAATATTTGGCTTGTGTGAATGTGCTCAACATAGCTAACCTCTTTGAGTCTCATTTTCCACTGCTAGAAGATATGAGAAACCAGTATGTACTTTGTAAAATTTTGTAAAAAATTAAACTACAGAACAGACAGCTCTTAATATATTATTGACGTTTAACTGACAGTAATAATAATGAGAATGACAAAAATAATCATTATTATGTTAACTTATAGGACTGCTTAAATTACTCTTAGGAATTAACAAAGAAAGCAGTTTGCATGATACTAGGGGAAACAGTTTACTGTTGGTGAGCTATTTTGCTTATTAGTCCCTTAAGATTTTTGGTTCAATTCAACATCTATTTATCAGTGTATATTGTATTGAGAAGCACAGTAAGGAGTATGTTTTGGATGTTGCAGTGCTTTTCCTTTGTTACTTCTGAAACAGTGAGCAAAACAGTTCTAGAATAAGCACCAATTTCATGAGCCTGCCTTTCTCCTCATCTTTCTGTCTTACTAATACATGTGTATATACTATGTGTATTTATTACTCATGCTATATTTATTGATATACTATGTGTATCTATTACTTGTGCTATCTTTATTACTGTAGAAAGTTGAAGAATAAATGAGAAATGAGAAATTGGAGACACATAAGGAAGTCAATTATTACATCCTAGCAAATATAACCCCAACAACACTGTAACACTGGGTGGTGTGGAATTTCATGGCGCTTCCCTTTCTTCTTGGCATGCTCAGTGATAAAAATGAGCTAATGAGGTACATCTTACTCCCTAGCATGAAAGTTGATAAGACAGACTCTCAGGAGTTGAGTGGGTGGAAGAGCTACCAAGGAACACAGTGAGTCTCTGCCCTTTGGTGACCACTACAGGGGGACAGAGGAGGCTGGCCTCAGCATGTGAATCAGTCAAAAAGCTGATCAGAAGGGGCTGCAGTGAGATTTCATGACATACACATCAGTTGGATAAATCTACTGATAAAAAAGAAGTCTTTCAATAGCTGGAAGAAAAGGTATCAGGAAAGAGAAATGGATATAAGATGTAAAATCAAATGATGGAATCTTCCAGTTTAATGCAAACCATCTGGCTATTTATCTTTAAACCAATTCTTTCTCAGACATTTTTTATCTTATATCTGTAATGACCATATATCCCAGATTTCCTAGAATGGGCAAGATTTAAAATATTTCTGCCATTGTTAGGCCATTAGTCCCAACCCAGAATTGGAAACTATGATCACTCTTACTATATCCCTTCCCCAAGTTCTGTTGCCCTTATCATGTGAATCCAGAAGCCTCTAAGTAGTTGACAGCATCCTTAGGCAACTGTGCAAAGCAGTGATTTCGATTTCCAAATCTCTCTGGGTATCGCAATCATATGAGGCACTGGCACCTGCCCCGCCCCTCCAGCCCTAGACATTCAGATTCATCTCAATGTGGGAAATATTCTCATACCTGTATCTCTACCAAGTGTGCCTTGTGATCACGAGGCCATTGAGTTGTAAATAGGGCTTTGGAAAGAAGAAGAGCAATCAGAGCCATTTCCATCTTCCTCTGAGCATCCAAAGCCCCTTGCAGTAGCATATCTCACACTGGAGGTTTTGACTTACTAGGATCTTTGAATTCCTGAACCTTTAATATTAACTTTGTGAGTATGGGTGCATACAAAGCTCCCTGGGAGAGGACCTTAGCTTTCATCAAGTTCATGATGGAACTGATATCAGGAAGGGTTATAAACCCATGGCTCACAGACTAGAAATAAAGGTACTTTTACAATAATCATGGGTTTAAATGCACTCCTGTTTTCTCCCTCTCCCCTTTCTCTCTCTCCGTTTATCTCTCTCTCCCTCGCTCTTCTTTCTCATGTTTTAAGAACTAACTGTGTGTATTCTAATAGGGGTATCCTTTCTGGGTTTAAGGAAAATATTCAGACACATACACACACAAGTTATTATTAAAATGATGTCTTATTATTAAAGTGATAATGTTTCTTTCAGACAAGTATTTTCAGTTTTGTCATCCAATAATATTTAATAGAATGTGCATTGTGTGTGTGTTCTTGCATGTGTGTGTGTGTGTGTGTGTATTCAAAGGGTTATTGGGTGAGAAGATCTAATCATCTAATTAAATCTCACTATTTTCTAAGCAGTCCCCTCTCTCCTGCCTCCTGCTTTCCGTGTGCATCTACCAAACAGGTTCTGGATCTGTGGTCCGGTGAAATCCTGTCTGGTTTAAACATTGGGGTTAATATTCTCCAGCTGTGTTGCCTCAACTCTAGGGAGACCGTTTCCTTGACAAGCGTTTGTGGCTTAGGAGTCAAACAATTGATTGGAAACTTTAGGGCTTTGAGTTCTAACTCTGGGTCTGCCCTGACACAGTGTGTGACCTTGGGCGATTCATTTGATCTCTGTCCAAATGCTCTGATGCTTGATAACAGGATTTTCTAGAAGTCTCCCTGCCAATAAAGGCATATGGAACCACTCCTTGCTTTCACAAGGGAAGGCTACACTTCATTATCCTTCAGCCTTTTCATTTTCTTTCTGCAGTTGCCCTTCTCCCCATTCCAGAGACTCTATAGTCTAACTGTGGCTGTTTTTCCAAGCCTTCGAAACACTTTCTTATTTTTCTTTCCAAAAATATATCAGCAGTGCTACTTTATTTCAGCCCTCCTCAAGATTCTATACTTTGTCCTTAAATGTTTGCCCAATAGTAAATTACCAAGGCTTCCTTGGAACAGCAAATTCTGTTGAATTGAACTCTGCCTTGCATTTCTCGTGGCTACTGTAAATAGGAGAGCAAAATTTTTCTTCCATTTTTCTGCATCCTATAAAGTACAGTTCATTGTTTTATGAGCCTCCAGAAATCATTTTTATGTTCTCTCTACTTTTTAACATCTCCTTTTATAGAAAATTATTAAGTTAATAAATTTTATTAAAAGCAATACAATTCCAGGAATTTTTTTTTGTAAAAAAATATAAACTATTTCTGCTTTTGGTCTTTGACAAAGATATTTACTTAGATAATACTTTTCTCTTAAGTTTTGGCAACACACACCAGTGAGTAATCAAGAATTTTTGTTGTGACACAGAATAACATTACATCTTGTGAGGAGTTTTTAGATTCCTGATAATTGCTGGCCTCTCATTTAAAAAATAAGCCTGAAGAACTAGGGTAGAGGATATTACTTTCTTACTAACATTTTCTTTTACTTTCTGCCTCAAGATTCAAGTTCCTCTGGGAAATTGGGCTTTGATACTTTCATCATGTTATTTCTGTTAATGATAATTATGGATTCTTGGGCCAAAGTACTAACAGAGGTCAGATGTGTGTCATAGTAAATAATCAAATAGGCATGCGTTAAACAGTTAATGGTGACTTCTGTTGTGGGTTGCAAGTCAGACACCTTCTGGCTTGGAGTGGTGTCACTGGTTACTACTTAGAGACATAACCTTCTTTTGGGGTGGGAGACCCCACTTTCTTGCCCAGAGCCCTCATCCCAGAGCTGTTTCTCTGGAGCTTCCTTGTGCTCTGGATGGCTCTCTCTTCCTCACCAGAATCTGTTAGGAAATTGCCAAACTATAAATTGTTTAATAATGAAATATCTGAAATGAAGAAGTGTATTAAAATAACAACAATAGTGAACATTCATTATTTAATCTGTGCCAACACTTTTTATGCTACTTAACATACAATTTTGCAGTTAATTGTCACAAGGTTGTGAAGATGTTGGTTCTTATGCGTGGGTTTTATTTTGTTTTGGTTGGAATTTTTTGAGACTGGATCTCATTATGAAGATCAGGCTGGTCTTAAACTCACTATGTAGCCCAGGTTGACTTTGAACTCACAGTATTTCTCCTCCCTCAGCCTCCTGAGTGCTGGAATTACAGGCATGTGCAGCCAGCTTGTTTTTTTTTTTTTTTTTTTTGTACTAGAGATTGAACCAGGAGCTTCATACTGAGCTATGTCTCAGCCATTTTATTTGATTTATTTTGAAATAGGTTCTTACTAAATCACTCAGTTGTCCAGGATGGACTCAAATTTGAGATGCTTTTGCTTCAGTGTCCAAGAGTTCTTGGAATACAGGTGTTCAACGCCGTACCTGGCTGGATGTTTCCTCTTATGTACCCACTATATCGATGAAAAATAAAACATTGTTAAGGTAATTACCTAGGATCAAACATTGATGCAACCTGATTTAAGACTTTGTATGTTTAACTAATCCACTGTTATCCTGCCTTTTTGAAAGGAACCAGATGCACTTGTATATTGTTTTAAAACTGTCATCAGACTCTTATCATAGGTAGAACTGCTCAGCTTATAGAATAAAGAGCAGGAGCGGAGGAAGCAAGCAGGTAGGGCTCTGCCTCTTCTTCTCCCCCACTCCCACAATCTTCCTTTGCCAGGGTAAGCAGATATTCTTTCATCTGTTTTCACAATGGACTTCCAAGTAATGTTTCATTTAAAGTAAGTATATCTCTGCAAAAAATAAATATGCTTTGAGAATTACTGTCTTCTCTAATCCCACTTATCCTAGTGCATTCTTATCTTTCTTCCCCTGATCTGGAAAAGCTAATGTAACTCAGATATTAGCTGAGGTCACCCTTGTCTCTGAGGTCATGCTGTCCTTTGAGATTAAAATAAAATGGCCTCAACCTTCCACTTCGTATCTCTTAGAAAACTCCATGTCGCCTCCTATATCTGTGTGCATTCCCCGGCCTTATCTAGGGTGCAGCCCCTCTGGGTTGTTACCTCGTTGCTTTATTCTCTGTGCCCTGAACTCAACCCTTCCTCTTAGGCTGACAACCCCCTTCCTCCCCAGTTGACTCTCACAAGAAACTGTTTGTTAATGAACACAGGCAGGCAATAGGAGAGGGTTTACATCTCAGTGAAACAACAGAATATTAGGCGTCCTTACGGTTAAACATTCTAAGCCAATTTGCCACCAGTGCAACGGCAGGCAGAGAGACCGGAATGAAACCCAGGATTTGGATTATTTATGCCATGGGGCACTAATCAGGATCATTCCCAGAATATTAGGCCCTGATCTCTGGTGGTCTAGGGCTTATATGAGATAAGCAAGCAGGACGTACAGAGGCAGAATGGCTTGTCAATTGGGGATTGGTTTATATAATGTATATCATAGTGACCAGCTGTTTCTAAGAGACAGGAGCAACTGACATTGGAACAGAAACAATTACCTGGGCAGCTGACAAACTAGAGTATATGGATATGTGTAGGGGGAACGTTTTCTGCTACACCAGGAAATTCCTTTTAAATTCCTTTGCCTCACTTGTTCTGGTCCTTCTCACACATTTCTCTTTCTCTTATCTTTACTATTCTCATCCCTTCTCCTTTGTATCTTTCGATTAAAAACTCTTCATCTCTTTAGCTGTACTTTTTTTTGTTCCTTTATTCTTAGTCCAGTCTTGCAAAACCTTGGTTTTTCTACCCTAGGTAATTTGTTAGGGCATTTTTCTAAACAAAGACAGTTTTCTGTCCAAGCAAGACTGTGGTTCAAGCTATTAAGATGAACTTTACCCAGCTCTACTCACAGAGCATCAGCCAATGGAGGGATTTAACCAAGCTGATTAGAAGACCAACCAGAAAAGGCTGAGCCTTTTCCTGGAGAATTATCAGAAGCTTGTGTGAAGGATAGTCAGACTTCTTTTTCCCCGAAAGATTAATATTATGGATAATTTTAAAAAGAAAAGCAGTTGTTCAGCATCACACACCATGATAAGCACTTCAGATTTTTTACTAAATTGAAATTGTCACACTCTGTGAAGTTTATGTTTATATTTTCTTTTAACTAATCAAAGAGGTGGAGGAACTTTCCCTTAAGTCACTGTGGTCCTAACTACAACACCAGCCCTTTACCATCTAATAAGCAAGAGGGTCTTTCTTTCTCTACTGGCTTTAGTTTGACTTCATCAGACTTTTGCTCATCTTGGGACACCCCCCAGGGCCCATGTCAGTTTACTGCCTACTGAGAGACTTTCACAGATTTAAGGGGAAACAGCTATTTTTAGGTCTCTTGGGGAAATTTGTGCTTTCCTCAATATATAGAAAACAATGGTACATACTTGGCAAACATTCCCTTCTCTTTTTTTGGAATAAGGAGAGAACTTGTAGGGAATGGGTGCTTGGAATTAGACAGATGAGGATTAAATCCTCTCCATACATTTTTATGGCAAGCTATTTATATTATTCTCCATTTCTGTATACTGTGCACCATAATACTTCACTGATAGAGAGCTCGGTACACAGAAAATATACAAGGAATAGTTAAGTTCTTTTATATTTCTAGTTGAATTCCTCATGCATTTACTAATATTTGTTCAAAATATCCAGTAGTTTCAACATTGAAACTTGAAGACATTGTGATAAAAATGTTCTATTTTTTAAAGTTTCCATAATTTTTATATAAAATTTCCTTATAAATAAATTTTAAAAAGGACATTTCAAAATGCCATCAGAAGCCTAATGTCCAGTTTTTTACTTGTGCATGAAGATTGAAAGCATGTAAGCAGAGAAGTTGCAGTGAATTCAGGATGCATGAGATTAAACTCCACCACCTGGACCAGATGGCAGGATGGCTCTGTACACGTGTCTGGAAGGAAGTGAATGTGGATTTACACCTTCAAATTGAAACATGTGGTCTGTGTTCATAGACGTTTACTTAGTTTTGGACTTAGCATTTTTATGTTATCAACATTTACTGTATTGAGTGATTTTATGACCAAATTTATTTTAAATGCAAAGTGCATATCAGAGATAAACTGGGTGGTTTGACCATTTAACACCAATCCAGTAATGTGATATCTTTTTTCAATAATCATAAGAACAAAACATCTCTACTGTCCAGTGGATAGGTGGATATGGTTCAGTCATCAGTATGCTATTTAATTTCTCATAAGTTGGAGGCCTTCCTAAATAGAACATCTGCATTATGCACTCTAGCTAAGTGAGACCCACTCAAGGACATTCTCATCCTGAACAGACATGTTTCACCTGACAGTAAATCCTGCTCCTTTTCTTCTTAACATCAGTAACTACCAGCTAAAAGGAAATGGATGTCTGAGAACAAGTCGTCTTTCTACTTTTAGACTTTATTTCTAAAATGAATAGTTTTAAAAGCTTTGAAAGTCCCTCTGTTTCAGCATGTGTTGCACAGCTTTTGTCCCCAAACTGCGATGACCTTCATCAGTGCCAGATGCCTACATCTTCTGACGAGTTCTGACTGAGTCACTTTAGGGTAGAATGAAAGAAATGCTGATATTTCAAAGCTTTTTCTTGGGAATCCTAGCAAAGATAGTGACTGTCTTTGTAACAGTTAAACAAAAGGTATCTAGTACATCCAAATACCGGCATCTTCTTTCTTTTTCTAAAATACCTCTGTTCTTCCACCTTCTCCTTCCTCCCACAACTGCAATCCTGTGTACAAACACAGCCTGATGCCTTTTCCTCATAGAAAGATGTTGTATAAAAATTGTTAGGTTTTTGTGAGCCTTGAAGTGGACGGAGGTAATTATCAAAGATAACTCTTATGTCGGGATCTCAAGCAAGTCTTTAGATGCCCAAGCAGTAATTGGACCCCTGTCCAAAGCCATCTTGACTCCATCTCTCTATTGGTCAAAATCTATTATTGCTAGTGTAAGTCATCCAAGTTCTAATACAAGCATTTGGGTACTTCAAAATTGCTTGAAGAGCTGAAATAGAAAGCTAAATTTGTGTGGAAGATGGAATCTAGTTTTTCCCCTGAAACCCTTGTTTCAAGTGTCTCAGAGTGATTTTCCAGCTTTTAATTCTACAACCTCTTGGTAAGTATAAGGGCAATTAGAATAAATAATGAGTTGATATATTCTTTGCACCAACAAATTTTTTGAAGATTGAATTTTTGACTCCCTGTTATATTTTAAGAAGTATCACATTTCAAAGTCAATTTCCATGGTGTTCTTTCATAATTTTTAGATTGAAATTCCTAATAACATGGAAACTATCTCTTTAAAGAAGCTATCTTGTTATCTAAATGTTTACGTACCTGTATGTATATTGCTTATAACATATATACATGCACGTTCTATTATTATGTATTGCATGATATGTTCTATTATTATTATTATGTAATATATACACTACAATTATTATTGGGGCTCATAATGATTAGTTAGAAGTCCTTCTATATTCTAAAGTAGCATGATAATTTTCTGAGCCCTCACTTTGTAATGCTGCTCAGCTACTAGTAATCCTGTTCAGCTTTAAAAATATATTCTCATATGAAATTCTCAAAATTGTATGAGCTACATATCATTATTGTCACCCATTTTACTAAAAACGAAACTGAATCTGAAGTAGATTAAGTAACTTGCTCAATATCCCTAGCTGCAGAAAAACATGCAATAAAATTAATATTAGTATAACTTTAATGTTAGGTATTTTAATATAATAGTATAGATTGTTTTCCTCTTTGATGGTGCATACATATATGTGTGTGTGCTTGTGAGTTCAGCTTTGGATATGTTGACTTTTAAAATTCTATATATCATCTTTTTAATGTCTCAGTTCTGTTCCGAATAACACTCAAGATAAAAAGCTTATTCATCTAAAACTCTGCAAGAACACTTTCCCACATTTTTTCAAATGCTATACAGTACAGGAGAATGTGTAGGCTCACAGCCCATGAAAAACTAGAAAACCTTGGTGATACTTCACCATGTAGTGATCAGAAACCCAAGGGAGACATTTGGGCATCAATGGAGCAATGGCCACACTATTGGGTTATCTTTTTCTTTAGGTAAGTGTTTCATTAGAATTTGGCCATCAGCCAGTTCCAGAGCTTGCTAGCTAGCTACCATGTTAAAGTGAATCCTCAGTTCATTCCAGATCTCACATAAATCTTAGCATACAAAAGAATTTTATGTGTTTCTGCTTTGCAACATCAAGAGTTCTGATTCTGTACTACACCACGAGAACTATTTCCACAGACACCAGTCATGATCCTTTTAGTTATTCTATCCAATGTCATTTTGTAGTCTTGACAGTTTTCCTTTTCTAAATTCTATCTTTCCATGTTCTGTAATATGCCTTCTAAGCCACCTCTGTAAAAGCTCTGTAGTTTAATCTGTCCTAACATGTGGAAGTTTATCAAGTTATCTTTGGTCTTTTGAATCCAATGGGAAACTCTTGGCAATCCTTGGTAACTTCGAATTTCTAACTTTGTCCTCAAGGCAGAGGAATGTTTATGTGGATGAAAGTCAATGACATGCATTAGATCTGGTGCAGAGATTGTGATGCCCTCTCTCATTATCATTATTCACTTACTCTCTTCCCATGAAACCGGGAATAATGTGGGCTTGGAGCCATTATGGCCAGTGAAATACTCCAGGATGAGGATACCTTGATGCTGGATTAGGCAATATCTACTCTAGATAACTGAGGAAAATTCTTTCTTTTCCCTTTTGCTTACTTCAGTTTGGTTTGCCTTACACTGTAGTGGTAAGATACCATTTGTGTTTCAGTTTATGGAAAAATGAAGCCTTCTTAGCTTTCTTTAAGTGTTGTATATGAAGGTGTAGGAGTGATGTATTACAGTGATCTGGTCTTGTTTCTTAAACTCTGAGCATGAATTTCCTTGGAGAATTTGTAATCAGTTTTGAGGTTGACAGGTAGAATTTGGAGATCTTTCTCTCTTCCTCTCAACCAAACCTAGTAGCTCATGCATGCTGGATAAGTGCTCTACCACTGAGCTTGATCCCCAGACCTTTTTATTTTATTTTGAGTTTGATAAATTACCAAAACTGACCTTAAACTTGGAGTCTTCTTGCCTCCAATTTCAGATATGCACCACCTTATCTGGCTCCAGATATCTCTTATAGATTTTAATCAAGGTCCCAGTGTACAAGAGGTACTTGTAATTTAACATATCCTTTTACTTTTATCTACTACATATGTACTGTTTTTTCAATTATTTTATTTTCAAGGTAAGACACTAATAATCTCTACAATATTATAGACACACATAGTCATTTCTTTTCTGGAAGTTCTTCCTTGGATGCCATACAGGGTACCAAACATGTCCCATATTAAACCCTTACTCTTCCCTTCATCTAACCCCTAAATCTGCTCTCAATAGTAGCAGGAATTCAAGTCAGAACCAAGGAGATTACCCTGAACCTGGCTCTCTGAGCACCCACAATCAACTTGCTATTACGTGATTCAAGAAGCACGTTTCCAACAACATCTTTGAACTTGTCTTAACTCCCACAGCTACTGTCTCACTTTGGTCTGCGTCATCTTTTACCTGTTTTATAACAACAGCATGCTTAGAGGTTTCCCTACTGCTAGTTACCCCTTTATATTCTCTTGTATGTGTGGGAAGGATTACACACTTTGAGTTTTTCAGAATACAACCCAAAGCTCTCATCTTACTGTCCTGTAATCAGTCATTTCTCTTGCCCTACATTCTTAGTTCCTGTACTGTGGTCACATGGTATGGCATCTAGTCCTAGAATGGGCCCATCTGTCTGACAGGGATACTCACTTCACTCCTTCCAGAGCTCTAGGTATCCTTATCTTTAGGACACTGCTCAGAGGCCACTTCCTCCTTTCTCCTCACCATCCCACATAGAGACTTGTGCCATATTTATCATCTCATGGCACTTTTTACTTCTTTCTGTTGTATGCTGTGTGACTGAAAAATACAGTATGTGTTTAAATTTATAAAAATGTATTACAGTAAAAAATACATTTTTCATTACTCCCCCTTCCTTCTGACACACTTAACCTGTCATTCTTGCCATTTTTGGAAGCAGTTCTGGAAGTTCTTTTTCCTGAATGTCTTCAGTTGCACTGTCTTGGCTGCCTCACTTCTGGGTTGAATCAAGAAGTTTATCTTCCATTGTCATTTTGACTTTGTGGAAGAGCCAGAAGGCACATGGTGCTAGATCTAATGAATACGGTACATGAGAACACACTGTAGTGTTTTTACGAGCTGCATTTACTGCTGAAGGGCATCCAGCAGCAGCATTACTTTTGGTCACGCCTTGTCAACACACACAGAAGAGGACTTCCAGAACTGCTTCAGAAAGTGGCAAGCATGGTGTGATCTTCGTTCAGAGAGAGGGGGATTATTCTGAGGAAAATTAGTGGCAATATGTTTAACTATGTTTAAAAAAATAAACATTCACTTTTAAAAATTCATTTGTTGTACTTGTCTCATTGTGCTATCATTTTCCTTTTGCCAGTCGCTAAGTCATCATCTACTAAACTGGGAACTATGAAAGATTAGAAATGAACTTATTTTCATTTCTGAGCAAATGTAACTAAGAACATACCCTGGGACTTGCTAAGAGTAATTTACGAACCTGTGTGCCATGCTTTAGGACATGTAAGATCCAAAATGACTTAGCCCACTGCTGGAAATGAGAGAATCACTGATACAGACAGCAAGTACTATAGCAAGAGTAGAGAAGATTCTCTTTCCCTGATAGAGGACTGGAGGGCCCGGGAGGGATTCCTGAGGATGACCTTTGAGGACGGCCTTGATACTAGACTGAAGTTCCAGACAAGAAACAGAAGAGACTTTAAAGTTCAAGCCGGGAGAATGAAGTTTGGGCATATCAAGGCTTCCTGTATGACTCGAATAGGGGTAAGAGTGTGGCAGGGGAAGTGAGTCAATTTCCAAGGTTCTTGTAGAGGGAGAATGTGCCGCTCAAGTTCACCTAGTGACTGGTAGCAAACTTATGGCATGTGTGCGTCAGCAGGCTTTTGGTGTCATTGAAAGCTCTAAAAGGTTTGCCATCACTGATGCTTAGTAACTCCCTTGGGCATCAAGTCATTTGATTAGGGAAGGAACCAAGGAAAGCTATTGTTCAGAACTTGTGATTGGAGTTAAAGGCTGCCTTATCTGTTAGATTATGTATCATGAAATGTCAATTTTGAAAACTTATTTTATTGATACATAAAATTAATATTGAATATAAAACATCAAGAGAGAAAAATTTTAGTGGCCTTTAAAAAGGTTTGTCAGTAAGGAGTCGCCATTTTTGTGAATTACATAGTTGCAATGAAAATGCATACAGAAGACTTTGGGAGGGAAGGGTTTCATGGGCAGTCTATTTATAGTGCTCCCCCCAACTTCCAATTCCTTGCTTCATGATTCTTCTACTTAGCCGTGGAACTCCTCTTAGCTCCTGCTCAACAAGCCATGTCAGACATACACTGTGAGCTTGCTGATGCGTTCTGGACCCCTTCCTTTATGCTTGGAGGGAAACCATGTCTTTCCTGAATGTGTTCCTCACTTCATTTATAATTACTCTCCCAGTGGACATTTCTTAGCCCAAATCTGGTCTCCTCTGATACACGCTCTATATGTAGTCACATCAGAGAAAGGAGCTCCTCACCCAGCTCCACACTGGCTGTCCCAGAGAGGGAAGGAGATCTTTGCCTTCTTTATCTGCTGCTCTTCTTTTGACAGTTAAATACCTACCATGTGCTCATAGCTGCACTCACCATGGGAGAGCTGAGATACCATTTCAGAGGGGAGAGTAGCCACAGACACTGCCAAGCAGCAACTAGAAAGAGCAAAGCTTTTTTTGTGACATTGTTTTTAGTAAAAAGATTTTGCATGAGTGCAATTAGGATGTTGGAACTCAAGTACTTTCTTTTTCTCAATTCCTATTTTAGCAAATGGACAAGAGCAGTTTTATGATGTGAGTACAAGTGTTTAAAAAGCAGACACATCATCACTAAAAAACCTACTATATACCAAGAACTTTCTGAATCCTCATGGCAGAAAGATAATAAGATACATATTCTAGCCAGTAATAGGGGCATACTCCTGTTGTTCAAGCACTCTGGGAGGCTGAGGCAAGAAGATTGCAAGATTAGATCCAGTTAGGTTGTATTTCAAAACAAATACTAAAAAAGGCCTGGAGATGTAGCTAGGTGGGAAGGTCCTGTGTTCAATCTCTAATATTAAAGAGGAAACAAAGGAAAAAAAGAAAAGGAACAAGAAAGAGAGGGAGAAGGAAAGGGAGAGGGAGAAGGGGAGGGAGGGGAAGGAGGGAAGAAGAGAGGGAGGGAGGGAAAGAGAGAGGGAGAGGGAGAAAGGAAGGACTATCCACTCATTCTGGTAGAGAAAGTGAATTTATAACAAACATTTAGAAGGTTGTATAATAGAGTTAATGCAAAAGTTTGCGCTGACAGAATGGATATCAATTAACTGTTCTGTTTATGTGTGTGTGCGCAAATTCTCACTATTTTCATACAAAAATTCTGATATAAATATCAATCTATGTGGTTTATGGACTAGAAAACTTAGAGCCATTGTGCCATTTGACCCAGTTCATCTATAGGTGGTTGATTTGACATTTGTACACCAACCTGTGTGACTTCAGAGTTCAAAATTGTTTTATTTCATTATACTACTACTTCTGGTCTCTGAAGTCCTGTGTACTGGAATGACAGAAAAGAGCAATTGTATAAAAACAGGAAATTTCTTACCATGAATAAGAATTTATCATAAATACATTATGACAAAGATATATTGTGCAGTTTTACTTGATTTTAGGCATTATTTCCAAGTAACAAGGAACTACTTAGCCTTCAGCATACTGCTCATTTTGGTTAATAACATCTTTCCTTCTGATATTTGGTTAGTCATACCTTTTCCTCCTAACTTTGGCGATATATGTGTAACTATAGATTTTGGATGTGCTATGCATCCAGGATGAGAGTTAAGATGATTATGTGACCTTTCTTGTCCCTGTTACCAGCTGTTTAAATTTAGTTTTGCAGGTAAATAGATTAAATATTCAGTGGTTTTCACTCATCCGAGCACAGAATCAGCAGTTGCTCTATAAGTTGGCAGATGATAGCCTTTCCATGATCCAAAGTGCTATGACCAAAGTGGATCTTGGTAACCATGGAAGGGATGATGCATTTCATATTTAAAATGTTTCATGTTGCAGTATGGCAAGTAATACCACAGAACTCTTGGATCGGATCCTGCAGATGCCCATCTTTCCTGAGGCATAAGACCAACTCTGTCTCAAGAGTATGGGCAGAGTATAACAAACATATCTAGAAGACCACCATGTTTAGCTGCTCTTTGTCATGTACAGGCTCCGTGCATTTTTGTAGGAAAACAGACCTTTACTTTGTTGTCTCATGGGTTTGAACTTTCTCTTTGAGAAACTGAAGTCATCCTGATACTTGTACCCACCTTTGTTTTTTGATCCATTTTGGTTTTTTGAGGTTACTGGATTCTTTCTTTGGACTTGGATCTTAACCCCTGCATATGCTTCCAGGGTGAGAGACCTTTCTTGCTTTTCTCCTGGAATGCTAACTCCTCAGGGAATAGGAGCACATTTGCCATAGAATCTCTTGGGCCTAAAATAGTGCCATGAACTTAATATGCCTTTCATAAATATGTATTTGATGAATTTGGTACCACTAGACAGGATAACCCTTGCTGGCCTGAAATTTGTCTGCTTCCTGGGATGAGAGTCCTGCTTAATTCCTGCCCTACATTCATCAGCATCGTGGGGAAGACCCGATATGTTCCTGTGGTTGCCTTTTGCTGGAAATAAGTATTACGCCCTTTCATACAGGGCCTGGCACAAAGTCTATAGCTAGCCATTGCCAAGCCTTCTGCTCTGCATCTCTCTGAGGTGGTCTGCAGTTGCCATCAGGGCTGCTGACCAGGCATCTGTTCTCCACTGCATTTTCCGTTTCTAGTCGGCATCACTCACTGTGAAGACAAATTGGACAGACAGGAAAGTGGGACGTGGAGTTCACAGTCACTTCCTCTCTTCCAACTTCCTTGTGCTTTTATGCCTAAGTAAGAAGAAAAAGAATGACTTATATAGATGCTTTCATACAGATTGTGTGAAACTGTATTTGTTCATTCAAAAGTTATCTGATCGTCAACTGTATGTCTGTCAGTCACACTAGTGATTGAAAATATGATGAGAGATTAAAATTTTTCATCACATAGTGTAAAAAGATGGTATTGAAAAATCAGCTAGAGGAGGAACTGTGTATCTTATTCATTCTTTGTATCACTTGGTGAAGGTGTTCGGTAACTTTCCTGACTAACCTCTGTATTTCTATATGGACATTTAGAAGGACATTTAGAAATAAAAAGTGATTTCATTTCCTTTTTAAAAAAATATACTGAGTATTTAATATTTTTAAACCAAATGAACAGTGTCAAACACATCCCATATGCAGAAACTGACCTGCTTGCTGAAAGTCAGATGGATATGCCTCATACCGTACAGCAGTTTGTTCACAGTTTCCTGACATGTGGAAAAATGTCTGTGTGAAGTCTGTTGTCAGTATAAGTCACCTGCACTTGTAGCCAGGAAAATGATATCTTTTAGCAGGTTTTGATCTAGAAATCAGACAATCAGAACCCATCATTGAAAACTGAAAGAACTGAAGAAACAGTTTTCACTGAACTAGGAACTTGCTTATGCTGTGAGTCTAAAACAAAATCCAGTAGTTCAAAAGGTTCACTGGCTTCTAAACATAGAATTGTGGAATTCTGCCAAAAGTTAATTTCCTATATGAGATAGAAGATGCCTCCTCATTCATTCAGAACACAGAAAATTGTAAAATAATTTAAACATATATAGTTTCATTTATAAAGTAGAATTTTAAATGAAAATTTCTGCGGCTAAAAAGCAAAATGAAAATCCACAGTGGTCAGTGGGAGCTGAAGCAATCAGGGCAGTGAGATGGAAAGAACTGTCAAGATCCCATAATCCAAACATACAAGGAGTTCCCACCATGGTGAGTCTCACAGGTCATGCCCTTTACAGTGTCGGGGGCTATGACAGAAACTATCTGGCAAGGAAAGGAGTTGGAGCTACTTGCTTATTCTAGTGGGTTTTCCAGTAATGTCTCCATGTGCCAACATAGGGAGTGGAATTCAGTTTACTGACTGGGAAAGGCCCCACCAGATTTCTAGTGTAAGACTTATTCAAATGTGAATTCTGGAGTCAGGCTCAGGTCATCTTAACTTTGCTAATTATATGACAGTGAGTTTATGAGGAGATAAATACAAAGAAAGAAACAAACTAAACTGGTGATGCCAGAAGAATTCACAACCCCCAGTTAAAAAAAGGGGGGAGAAGGACTCAGGACTATGATAAATTGCCAGTACATTTAGATAAGGGGAGCAATTACACCTAGAGAATTAACAATAATCAAGTATTGCTCAAATAATTTGAATATAACTATTTCATAAATCATTGAAAACATAAAAAATAACAAGTACCAAATTACACAGTAACAGGAGATAGTGAATAAAAATAAGAAAAATCTTGAAACTACCATAGACAAATACGGCAAACAACCCATTAGAAAACTTGCCAAGTGAGTTTTTCATACGAATTAAAAGTTCACAAAAACATTCTAGTAAAAAGCATGAATAATAGGTTAGATAAGTTGAAGAAACAGTTAATGAAATGGAAAGTGACACAGAATGATGTAGAAAGAAAGGAAGAAATGGGTAGATACTAAATACAGTATGAAGGAAAAGAAAAAAATGGAGGGTAAATTGAGACATAAAATGTATGTTCAAGAAGAAATGTATGTCAAAAGAATACATAACTGACAGCAACAGCCAAGAATTTTCTAGAGCTGAAGAAAAACTATAAAGCTAGGAAAAAATGGAATACTAAGCAAATTAAATTATCACAAAATGATAAAAATCTGTATGTAATAAACATTTATTGACACTTTAGTGAAGTAATATTTTGAAACATTTATTTCCATCCTATTGCCAGAACAGTCTTTCTGCATTATTGTCTCTGTTTCTGTTACTGTGGATTGTAAGTGGATTAGACATACTTTCTCTTATAGCTTATTTTACATCTGTGTCCACCAATGGTGTTAATATATCTAATACTTAATTTAGGATTTTCTCATTTTCTTCTTTAGTATGAGTATTAATCACTATATTGCAGATATTAAAATGTACTAGTCAATTCAAAAGATTTTAGATTTTTTTCCCCATTTCAACTTTGACCTAAGTTAGTAGAACTTGTTTAATTGAAAATTCCAAAGGGATCTGTCTCCAGGATGCCTTGGAGTTGGGCTCTTGATTGGTTATTTGTTGTATGGGATACACAGAGTGCTGCTGTGCTGTTACTCAAGTCATATGCACCTATAGGATGTGCTGGCTAGCATTCACTCTCCCTGGGTGGTGTTCCGATGACCCTACTCCCGATAAACAACAAAATGATGGGCATCATTTTTCCTTGCTCATGAGTCTCACAATTTATGAGAGCCCAATGAGGCCAGCTGCTCTGATTCACTTAGCATTCCTGGAGTGACTCAAAACCCGGCAGGTAAAAATGACCTTGCATGGAGAGCAACATGGGGCTAGAATTAGCTGAATGCTCGCTCACCTGCCTGATGGTTGTTAGCTATTGCTGGCACTTCAGCTGAAACTGTGGTCTGAATGCCTACAGTTGACCTTTCCACAAACTGTACCTATTCGGTTTCCTCAGAATGTGATGTCAAGTTTTCAAGGAGGTTTGGTGAAAGGAAGACAGGTGGAAGGGCTATTTTATTGCCTTTGTCTTAGTCTGAAGTTTCTCAGTGCAACCTTTTCCCATGCTGTTCATTAGAAGTGCATTACTTAGACATGCCCATATTCGAAGGAAAGGATATTAGTCTTCAATGAGCAGGAGTGTTAAAGAATTTGCAGACATTACTACTACTGTAACATACATGTGAAATATCTAGTCTAAGCAACTGCACCAGGTGTGGTGTCTCACACCTGTAATCCCAGTACTCATAGGGCTGAGACAGTAGAATTGCCACAAGTTTCAGCCCAACCTGGCTACAAAGGGAGTTCAAGGCCAGCCTAGAATATATAACAAGGCCTTGTCTCAAAAACAAGTAAAACAAAACAAAACAACAAACTAGAATAAGCAAATTCATAGAGACAGACAGTATAGCTTATCAAGGGCTACTGGGATAGGATATGGAGAGTCAATGTTTAATGGGTAGAGTTTCTGTTTGGGATGATGAAAAATTTCTGAAAGTGGATAGTAGTGACAATTCCATAACATTGTGCATCTATTTGGTACATCTGAAATGGATAAATTTTATGTCATGAATCATTTACTATTGTAAGAAGTCAAACATTCTGTATCTTCTACCTTGGCTATTTTGCTTTTAAAATTTTAAAAGTATTTCTTATGGATACATATATGTTTCAGAGGTAGTCAAGAAGGTGCTGATTTATACTCTCTCCTGACCTGGGAAGAATTCTTGACAGGCAGAGGCAAATATTACTGGTGAGAGGGATGGTAACTTTTGCTATTTATGTGCGCCTGGGGCTTTAAGATCTGTAAAATGTTGGGAGAAAGCAACTTCTGTGTGACCTGATAGGACAGTGACCTTTAACATATGGGGATGACTAATGAAGCTCATGTTTTCAACTGATGTTTAATAAATTTATAATTGTATTTCCCTCCAAGGCAAACCCATTAAAAAGACTTACAAAGGAAATCGTAATGGAAATTTGCAACTTCTCAACCCAGATTCCTTTTTCTGAAGAGCAGGAAAAGGGAAATGTCCTCAATAGTTCACAGTTATATTGAAACTTGGCAAGAAGTGTGTTCAGACTGACTACATAGTGACTAGAAGGCCTTCTGTAACCTTGTCAGTCATGACGACCTCACCAAAAACATTTGAATTAAATATCGTATATCCAGGAGAAGTGGGATTGAGGCACAGGGTCAATATCTCTGAGGGAGAATGTTTAGCAGTAAAGATGAGGACCTTTCAACTCTTGAATCATTTTGTATAGCAGTAGTCAGAAGGCTAGTCCCATGGCTAAAAATATCTTATTTGGTGTTAATATTTTTTACCATTAAACCTTTGTCTGCAAACTGGCATAGCATATGGCCTTTTAGCCATATAAAATTTGCTATCCCCATATTATTGTGACTGTACTTCATTAGGGACACTAGAGCTTAGTCTTCGCATTTTGCTAATTGAAGATCTTGGCAAATGTCGAAACATATTTACCTTGGCTTCTTAATTTTATAAAAGTGATAATTTGCACACATTAAATGATTGATTATAATAATAATAACAACAAGAAAAGTCCACTTTTAAAAATGTATAACAGTTGGAAGACTCTTTAAAAGAAACAGTTTAATAGGCCTAATATTCTACACAATGTATAAGAATGTTTTAGGCTCTGCATCAGTGTTTCTCATTTTGACGTTAATAAAGTATTTGTGAGAATTCAATAGCATTGTTGTTATCTATGCTGATATTGCCCAAATTATTTAGAAAATGTTACATAGTAAATACTTGACCATGTGCAATAAATTCTATCAGAGTTAATTATCAGAGTTATTGACTTTTGGTAATTTGCCATGAAAAGTTGCCTTTAGAAAGCCAGATCATGTGCCACTTTAAATATCTTGCAGTTGTTGCCTTGGTTATCAGGTATGTTGTAAAGCATAGGTAATTAATTATTACTATTAAAGAGAATCAAAGGGACTTATTTAAAAAATTGGTGCAGATTCAAGATTATTACCTTTAAGAATATCACTGTGATGGAGGGGGACTTTGAGCCTGCTCCCAGGCAGTAAGATCACTCTCTGCATCTGAGACCACCCCGGGCCACACACAGGGACGGGGCCCAACCAGGACACACCCAGTGACCGCCAAGCAGCCAACAGGACCCAGATTCCAGCTTTAGGCCCAGACTCCATGTTCTGGCAGAATCCTAGTGCACTGAAAGGGACTCTGAACCTGCACCCAGGCAGTAAGACCATGTGCTGTGTCCGAGACCACCCCAGTCTTCACACAGGGATGGGGGCCAACCAGGCCATGCCCAGCAAATGCCAAGCAGTGAGTAGGACCCAGATTCCAGCCTCAGGCCCTGACTGTGCACTCTGGCAGAATCCCAGTGCATGGAAAAAACTTGGAATTTAGCTCCCAGATGGCAAACCTTGGACTAGAGTGGATTAACTGTGCCAGTGTGGTGAGTATGCCCCTAAAATAGAGGTGTACGGTGGATAAATAGGGCTAGTAGTAAGGCCCCCTCCAACTAACTGTAAGAACTTGGTGAGTCTGAAAAGAGTGTGGGTGACCCCCTCCTACACACAGAAAACATCAGGCAGAGTGAAAATGGCAAAACGAAAAAGCAAAATGCAGTCTCCAACATCTAGTCCACCAGAAGCAAGTGCAGGAGATACTGAAAGAGAGGTCCCCAAAAGTAACACACCGGGAATCTCAGAAAAGATAGCAAGTGAAAAAAAACAAAACTCCATGAGGCTATAGAGGAAATCAAATTAGAAGTACTCTCCCACGTAAAGACAGAAATAACAACTTTAGTAAAGGAGTTGATGAGCGCAGCTAAAGAAAGAAATCGAGAAAAGAGTACAGGAGCATGGGAAACTGATTGAAACCTTGAATGAACAATATAGAAAACATGCAGAATTCATGAAACAAACTGAAAGAGACATCCAAGAAACAAAAAATTCTATTCAAAGCTTACAAAACCACTTAAATGAAGCTGAGGCTAGGATTTTGGACCTTGAGGACAGGATCACAATTAATGATCATGAAAGGATAGAACTTTTAAAAATAACAAAGCAGCATGAAGTGACAATCCAACAGCTTCAAGATGATGCCAAGAGAAAAAATAAGATTAATAGGCATCAGTGAAGAGGCAGGAGTCAATGCAAATGACGTAGCCAAAATATTCAGAGAAGTAATAGAAGAAAATTTCCCAAACATGGGGAAAGAATCTGATATGCAAATAAATGAGGCATATACAATACCCAACAGTCACAATCAACATAAATCCACACCCAGACACATAATAATTAAGATCTCAGACATGCAGCTTAAAAAGAGAATACTAAAAGCTGTTAGAGAAAAGACACAACTCACCTATCAAGGAAAACCCATTAGAATCACAGCAGACTTTTCAGCACAAACCCACAAGTCAAAAAGAGTTTGGACTAAGGTATTTCAAGGCCTGAAAGAAAATAACTTTCAACCCAGACTGATGTACCCAGCAAAACTTTCATTCAAATTTAATGGAGAAACAAGATACTTCCATGACAAAAAACAACTGAAGAAATTCACGTCCACCAAACCAACCCTAGAAAGAGTACTGAAAGACATACTAGACAGAGATAAAAATGACCACAATCCCCAAAAACAACAACAGAAAGAAACCACCAGGTAGGATAAGCAATTAAATAAGGGGAAAAGCAGAAAGCAAATAACTGCAACATAACATGGCAAAGTCAAGCCAGTACATTTCAGTGATATCCATAAATATAAATGGCCTCAATTCACCTATAAACAGAAATAGATTGACACAATGGATCAAGAAACAAGATCCCACAATATGCATCTGACCCAAAAGGAAACTCATAGATTAAAAGTCAAAGGATGGAAAAAAACAGTATTCCATGCAACAGGAACCCAGAAAAAAGCAGCAGTAACTATTCTAATGGCAGACAAAGTGAATTTCAAACCTAAAATGATTAAGAGAGATTAAAAAAGGTCACTACATACACATTAGTGGAAAAATTCAAGGAAGAACTAACAATTACAAATATATATGCACAAAATACAGGAGCATCCAACTATGTAAGACAGATACTAATGGACATGAAAAATCAAATACACAAGAACACAATTATCACAGGGGATCATAACAGCCCATTGTCACAAAGAGATAGATCAACTAGACAAGAAGTCAGCAAAGAAACAACAGAACTGAATCATACCTGTGAGCAATTGGACTTAGTAGATGTTTACAGAGTATTCCACCCAACCACATCAGAATACACATTCTTCTCAGCTGTGCATGGGACATTCTCCAAAATAGACCATATATTATCCCATAAAATATTCTTCGGTAAATACAAAGGTTTTGAAATCATCCCAAGCATAATATCTGACCATAGCACACTGAAATTGGAAATTAATGGCAAAAGAAATTGTAAAACCTACATAAATACATGGAAATTAAATAACAACCTTTTGAACAACCAGTGGGCTACAGATGAAATTAAAGAAGAAATAAAGCAATACCTACAATTCAATGAAAACACAGAAACAACACACTGTAATCTGTGGGATGCAATGAAAGCAGTCTTAAGAGGGAAATATATAGCAATAAATTGTCATATCAAGAAAACAGAACGAGAACAAATAAACAACCTAATGCTCCATCTCAAGCTTCTAGAAAAAGAAGAGCAAGTGAAACCCAAAGCTCATAGAAGAGAGGAAATTATAAAGATTAGAGCATAAATCAATGCAATTGAAACTTAAAAAAAATACAAAGAATTAATGAATCAAAAAGCTGGTTCTTTGATAGAATCAACAAAATTGACAAACCCCTAGCTAACCTTATCAAGAGAAAGAAAAAACCCAAATTTACACAATAAGAACTGAAAAGGGGTAAATTACTACAGATCCCATGGAAATTCAAAAGATTGTGAATACCTACTTTGAAAATCTCTACTCACATAGAGTGGAAAACACAGGGGAAATGGACAGATTTCTAGAAACATATGAACTACCAAAGCTCAACCAAGAAGATATAGCAATTTGGAACAACCCAATATCAGCTATTGAAATTGAAGACATAATTAAAACTTACCAACAAATAAAAGCCCAGGTCCTCATGGATTCACAGCTGAATTCTACAAGAAATTTAGAGAAGAGTTGATGCCAATACTCTTTAGACTCCTCAATGAAATTGAAAAGAAAGCAATCATCCCTACATCATTCCTGGAGGCAAGTATTACTCTGATACCAAAACGAGAGAAAGATGCAACCAAAAAAAGGAACTATAGACCAGTCTCACTAATGAACATTGATGCAAAGATTCTCAGTAAAATACTAGCAAAAACAATGCAGCAAATCACCAAGAAGATTATACATCATGACCAAGTGGGGTTCATTCCAGGATGCAAGGATGTTTTAACATAGGCAAATCAATAAATGTAATACACCACATCAACAGAGCCAGAAACAAAAACCACATGATCATCTCAATAGACGCAGAAAAAGCTTTTGACAAAGTCCAACACATGTTCATGAAAAAAAACCCTTCAGAAACTCGGAATACATGGTGTCTACCTCAACCTTATGAAGGCCATCTATGACAAAAAAACAACAGCCAACATTATGCTAAATGGACAAAAACTGAAAGCTTTCACTTTAAAATCAGGAACAAGACAAGGATGTCCATTGTCACTACTCCTTTTCAACATAGTTCTGGAAATACTAGCCAGGGCAGTCAGACAAGAGAGAGAAATAAAAGGAATAAAGATAGGAAAGGAAGAAGTTAAATTGTCACTAATTGCAGATGACATGATATTCTATATAGAAGACCCAAAAAACTCAATTAAAAGACTACTAGAGGTAATAAACATGTTCAGCAGTGTAGCTGGATACAAAGTCAATGCTCAAAAATCAATAGCATTCCTGTACACAAACAAAAAACTCACCGAAAGAGAAATTATGGAGATATCGCCCTTTACAATAACATGTAAAAAAATGAAATACTTAGGAATCAACCTAACTAAAAATGTAAAAGATCTATGTGCTGAAAATTATACTACGCTGAAAAAGGAGATTGAAGAGGATATTAGAAAATGGAAGGACATTCCTTGCTCTTGACTAGGAAGAACCAATATTGTGAAAACGGCCACACTCCCAAAACTGTTATACAGATTTGACGCAATCCCAATCAAAATACCACTGACATACCTCACAGATCTAGAGATAACACTCCTAAAATTCATTTGGAAACAGAAGAAACCTGGAATAGCAAAGGCAATTCTAGGGAACAAAGGCAAGGCAGGAAGCATCTCAATTTCTGACTTGAAACTGTACTATAAAGCCACAGTGATAAAATCAGCATGCTACTGGCAAAGAAATAGACCTGAGGATCAATGGAACAGATTAGAAGATGCAAGCACAACTACAAAGACACTCAACCACCTGATATTTGACAAAGGGGCTAAACATGCTCACTGGAAGAAGGATAGCCTCTTTAATAAATGGTGTTGGAAAAATTGGCTCTCCACATGCTGAAGCCTGAAACTAGATCCATGCCTATCACCATGCACAAAACTAAAGTCTAAATAGATCAGGGACCTAAATATCAAAACAGAAACACTAAATCTACTGGAAGACAAGTTAGGTAGAAGTCTTCGAGACATAGAGGTAGGCAGAGAATTCATAAACAAAATGCAATCTGCACAGGAAACACTTCAAAGAATCAACAACTGGGATCTCCTATTATTGAAAAGTTTCTGAACTTCAAAGGAAATCACCAAAAGAGTGAAAAGAAAATGCACAGAGTGAGAAAGAATTTTAGTCAGCAACCCCTCAGACAAAGGAGTCATATCCAGAACATCTAAAGAATTGAAAAACATCAACCTCCCCAAATTCAAAGACATTCTCCAAAAATGGGCATCTGAGATGAACACACAGTTCTCAGAGAAAAGATATACAAATGGCAAATAAATACATGAAGAAATGTTCACCATCACTGGTCATTCGAGAAATGTAAATTAAAACAACACTGAGATTTCACCTAACTCCGGAAAGAATAGCTGTCATCAAGAAATCAACTGATAACAAATGTTGGCGAGGCTGCGGGGTAAAGGGAACACTGCTCCACTGTGGGTGGGAATCTAGACTGGTGCAACCACTATGGAGAACTCTCAGAAGTCTAGGTTTGGAAGTTCCATTCAATCCAGCTATTCCCCTCCTGGGTATTTTCCCAGAAGAACTGACAAGTTCATATCACAGTGATATATGTGCACCCATGTTCATAGTAGCACAATTTGTAATAGCTAAATCTTGGAAACAACCCAGATGCCCATCAACTGCAGAGTGGATGAAAAAGATGTGGTATTTTTACACAATGGAATATTACTCAGCTATAAAAAAGGATGACCTTGAGGCCTTTGTAGGTAAATGGAGACAACTTGAAACTATCCTCATTAGTGAAATAAATAAGAATCATATTTATAAATATCACATTGTGTCTCTAGTGTAAAAAATGATAAGAACTATAAGACTAATAAAACCCAAAATGTGTAATTGCTATTGTAAAAAAGAGGAAAAGAAAGTGCTCTAAGGAATATAACTGCATGTATGTTTGAGTGTGTAAAATAGATGACCGTATTGCCAAATCTTTGTTGGATCTTTGAGCAGAACTGTTTGCAGTCTCACTGTTTGAATGTCTACTATATATCCTTTAAACTACATCCAAGATGACAATATGTAATTTGTCAACTAGTGACTTCTTAGTATTTTTTTCTTTTAGAATTCTATATTGTTGCTACCCTTTTTTCTTTTGCTTTTTTTCTCTTTAAATAAAATTAAAAAAAAAAGAATATCACTGTCCCTTGCTGTCTGAAATGCTTTCTTGATGGAAGCAAGTAGGTGTAGATGTGGCTAGTCCTTCCCATTGGAGTGTATCCCACTGGCAGACATCAACCATCTTGATGAATTGTGGTTAATCCTGGCACTTTTATCAAATTTAGCGCTTGGTTTATGTCTATGTTTGAAAAATCTCAGGACCAAAGTGGTGGAAGTTGGAATAGACTGCTTTCAGAAATGTTCTTAGTTTTCCTTTGTAAAGTGAAGAATTTGCTACCCCAGAATGACAATGACTCTGTTCTTTCTGACACTGGGGAAATGTTCATTGCTAGTATGCAAAAGTGCTATCGAGGTCAGCACAGGAGGAAAAGAGAAGATGTGTGAGTGAGGAAATGATGTAGTTGGGATGTGGTGCCAGAGATGTAAAGGGGCTTTGAGGAGGTCTGATGGCAATAAACAGATCATCATTGGGTGAAAGAGAGGAAGGGATGGATTGCTTCAGACATGATAGAAGTAAGACGTGATTGAAATATGGACATTAGAGAAGCTTGAATCCAAAGAAAGAGCTCTTCCAGTGTCTCTCATCTTATTATTCTACCTGGCTCTTCTGCAATCACAGTCAAACAAGTGACATTCTATTTAATAGAAAGATCAAGATATCGAGGTTGAACTGAGTGAAGAGTGGCATGACTTGACGTTGGGTGATGAATATGATGACTCAGCAGGTGGTTTTCTGTGGCTTTTTGTGCAGGATGGAGGATTCATACCATTTGGCCAGGTCCTGCTTGTGTGACTTAGCAAGCAGTCTGCCTATTAGTATGCCAAACTTCACCTACCATTACTCCCAGAAAATCTGTCCTCTTGGCTAAATAGTAATCTTTGAGGAAAGGGCCACATTTGCCCATTTAATCATACCTTTCCAGCATAGTACCCCAGAAACAGTCAGTGCTAACCAAATACTGGCCAAAGCAAAAGCCTAATATTAAAGCAAAGATCACAGCAGCTCAAATGAGATAAACCTGGGTTTGGATTCTATTTTTACTACCAGACATGGATTTACTTTATAGACATGTAACTTGAGCCAGTCACATTGCTCACTCTGATTTTCAGTTTTTTTGCTTATAAAATAAAGCTAAAATATGCTTTTTAAGAATGTTGTAATAATTAATGACATTGTATGTATAGAATTTCATTTGGTTCTGGATCTTAATAGTTTTTCTATAGGTGCTTTTAATTGCTTATAGTCAACAGTATTACAATTATCTTTCTCTCACTGTTGCTTGGTTGGTCAAAGGAGATCAATGCAATAAGTGATGAGGAATTAGCATCACTGTGTTTGAATACAATGTGTGAATGTGTAAACTACCTTAAGATGCTTGCTATGAACTCTTCATTTCAGAAGAATATAAAACAGTGCTCACACATTCTTAATGAACCCTTGCTTTAAACTTTTGGTGGCTGCCTTTTTCCAGCAAGCCAGAAAATCAAACAATGAAACCAAAAAGGATAACATTAACCATGGGAAGTGATATAAATATTTACACATGGCTTCCATAAGCATGATATATGTTTATACCTTTAGTATGTTTTGATTTGTATATCCTACCACCTCAACATGTAAGCTTCTAGCAGCTGGGACTCTTATCCGGGACATATTTTGTATTGGATTTTATTGTATCTAATGACTGTCAGAGTTGACCAATAAATATTCTAGATGTAGTGTAGATACATGCATGGTTAATTCAACAAGCATTCTTATCTGAAATTTTGTGTTTTTCACTTGGCTGCTGTATCAGTAGACTTGAAGACTCAGCTCCAGCTGTCCTGAGAGGCTATCTATAAAAGTGCAGGTGTTCAACATTAGCAAATAGTTCTTATTATATGGATCAACTTTTGGCAGCTAGTAACGATGTTTCCTGAGATTGAAAAATGATTTTCTACCTTAAACAGTGGTTTCACATTACTGGAATGCTGAATTTAAAAATACACCCCACAAAATTCCTCTCATCAAGTAGTACTGAGACTGTTTTTGTTAGTTGTATACATTTCGTGATTTGTATATTTTATGGTAGAATGTAAGCCTTTCTTTTTAACTGTTGTGGTTAGGTTTAGGTCCTTTGCCAAAAGAAGCAGACGATGAAGAATTAGGAAGCATAATGCATCCTGGGGTCTCTTCCTGGTAAATGGGCCTCAGGCCTGGCTAGAAGCCAAGGAAGGACCTGGGGATATAGATGTTTTCAAGGCTTTAAAATTAGAAGGACATTTTTGTTTTCCACCATTGGAGACTTGTTTGTATCATCAGATACTAGCAAATAGCTTTTTATCCCCATTTGCAAGGAATTCAAATGCCTGTTGTCATATAACTTTTCTCTTTAGCCTGTTGGCAGAATTTGAGGCTCTTTTTTTAAAAATGATTTATGGGATGCTTGAAATCCTTCTGTCTGCCTTCCCTCCACTTTCTACAGTTATACCTATCGATTAAGGTAGCTATGAGACATTTGGTTTGTTAGTTTCTTGATTAAAAACACAGAGCCAAAAATTGAAAGTACAAGGCATAGAGTTTTCCTTTTGGAACATTATAGAAAAATATGAAATTCTTTGTGGTAAGTTAATGAAACTTGTATTTAACATCTGAGTACTTTCTGCTTGAATAAGAGTTTGCTGAGCCAACAGAGAAACTAGTTATGCTAAGTAAGTAAATGACAAGAGGGTAATATGTATATTGCATGAAGCGGGGTTAGGGGACAATAAATGAATCCAATTTAAGGAAAGCTGGTTGTGTTAAATAAATTATTTCCATTACTTTGACAGCACATTACTGAATGTTGGAATCCGTACAAGGCAGGTAAGCCTTGATACTGAGGAAAACCAAACAAACCTAAGGCAACTAAGCTCTATGTTGGCAGATTTGAGTTACAGCTTGTGGCAGGGAAACTCAGAAATGTCCTGTGTGTAAAGGTTTCCCCTTTATCATCTTACCTCCTTTCTCCTTCAGGTCTTCGAAGTGGAGTACATTTCAGGTTTTTGTTCAACATGTGAAAGGCTCAGTTTCAAAGACTTGTGTTTTCACAACCATGTCAATATCACAGATTGAAATGTGACACCAGTACCTGGCTGCATACCTCCTTTAAACCTGAGCCAGTAATAGTGCAAAGCATTAGGGGAGGCACTCTTTCATCTCACACTTTAAAGTGAGGTTTGTTGATGTAACCCAATTTCCAGTCTGCAGAGGTCACCCTGTAATGTACTGCAATGATGATAAGCCCATCAATCCTGTTTGATGTTCAAGTTTCTCTGCCCCTACTTCTTACCTGCACTTGGTTTTGTAAAGTCAGTTTGGTAATAATGATATTCTGGCTTGCCAATATGTGGTGATATGAATTCCCTTGACACTTACCAAGTAACATTTTAGAAAATGCATCTGCTTTTGAGAGGACTATACTGTAGATATATTTATGAAAGGAATAATAAAAATACATACATACTTGAATACTTTTAATAATGTTTTCAGAAGGCATAAATGCAGAGATAGTAAACCCTGATTCTTGGCCCTTCTGTGACTTTTGGAAATAGTGAAAGTTGTTCCGTTGATGGTCCTAGTATTAGTCTTTGTGACATCTATGTGTGGGCATAAATGGAAGACGTGGTGGTGGTGGTGGACCACAGCCAGGGATAGCAGGGAAAGGGCATGGCATCATGCCTGAGACATGCTCAGTGGTGTTTGATGGACCACACATAACAATAACAAATATAGCAGTACCTTGGTTTATGGTTTTGGAAAAGATAGCCACATTTATATTTGTGTGGGAAAGATAACTGTGGTCCTGTTTGTCACCACTGCAGAGTTTGAAAACAAAAACAAAATTTTGCCAAGCTCTTCTATTTGATAACCAAGTGGTTTGTAAATAGAAGCATTTGCAAACCAAGGTACCACTGTACAAGGCCACTTTAGTTTTGCTGGTCCCTATCCTAACGGTTCAAATCAAGGATAAACTGGAATCAGTGCCTGTTATTTGGAGTACAGGAAGGTCCAAGTCATTTGAGAATTAGACTAGTAAACTACAAGTTGAGAAGTATAAAAGTGCCAGTATTTGGCTTTTTATGTTTCACTAAAACATATGATTCAATGTTTACACCTCATTATGTTTCGTATGACTCAGTTCTATATGCAGCTACCAAACTGATTTTATTCGTTAACTGCCCCTTTCTCTTGGAGGATCTGGGTTATAGTGAGGGCATTAGGTTCTATCCAGTGGCTGCTTATGGTGACACACATTGGTTGTCATTGTTGACTGGTCTATGTTGAACATACAACAAAAGAAAAGATGCAATATAATTCACATTATAGTACTCGAAGTGACCTTATAATCTTCATTAGTCCATCTCTTCTACTCTAATTGAACCATTCTAGTTAAATTACTTTCTTCTTGCATCAGCAACCATGGTAATAGAGGGTCAGTGTTCTTTTTTAATGGTACTTTTCAGTGTGAATTCCTTGGCTAGGTACAGCCTCCTCTAAGACCTCTGGGCATTTGTAGATGGGGAATATAGTAGTCTAAGAAGAAATGAGATCAGTGTTGTTGTAAGTCCCTTTCAAGTGAATTGAAACTGTGTTGATTTTACTCCCTTGTCAAGGTTTAAATACATCATGGTGGAGCCTGGCAGCCCATCTGCACTACTGGCTCAGCTGCACAGTTTAGCACCCATGACTTCCCTGGTTAACATTTTCTCCATGCAGCAGAAGCATTCAAAGCACAAGAAATGATAGTATGAAATCCTAGGTTCCTGTGAGTTGTCTTTGTGTGGCTTCTGGGTAGAAGAAAAGTGTCCACATTGCTTTACCTACTGCTTCTTTTGACCAGATCAACTCTTTCTTGTGCTTTATAAATGAGGAAAGAGTTCAACAGCTAACGGAAAAAACCTTTGAAAAGCAACTGTATCAAAAGATGGTTAGGCCTTCTTCTAGCTCATTGAGAAATTATAGATCTTTTTTCTTCTCTATCAATATATGCAATCTGACAGAATATGCCAGTACAATGCAAGGAAAATAATTTTCTTCCTTTCCAGGCATCCCTACCGAGGCCAATAAAATAAAAACATCTGTCTTTCTGGAAATACTGGAAAGAGAGGAAATTTTTACCCTTCCTGCCAGCCCCCTCCCAAACGAAAAGGGACTTATCTGATTGCTTGAGTTGGGGGGAGGGACTGACATTCTGTGGCTCAATTCCCTTCTGAGTTTTCTTTCTGCCCAGTTTACCTGCAGACAGGATGTGTTCTTTTTGCTTCCTTGCTGTTATCTTAAGGGGTGAGCTGGGCATTTGCCCTGGAGACATCGCTAGTTTGAGATGGGTTGAGGATTTGTGCAGCCTGATTGTGACCTCAGGTACTGGCCACATTCTCAGATCCAGCTTTGCTAGAAATAAAGCTGATCTCTTGATCTCTATCTGAATCCTGCATCAAATTCTCAGCAAGTTCAGAAGCCTTAGGAGTGGGGAAAGATGGAGGAAGTATCTTTGGAGAAATGCCAGCAAATTAAATACTTATTCCTTAGCAATTCATTCTTGCTTTCCTCTTATAGAGAACTTCCCCTCTTTCTTGTTTTTGACCTCACAATGCCTTCTACTTCCAGATTAAGAACTTGCCCTTTTGTGTTTCCTTCCCTGACTGCTTCTCATGTTCTGAACTGTGCCTGCCTCCTGCACACAGCTGCCCATTGGCTTGTTAACCTGAATCATCCATGACACTCTTTTGTCTGGGTATCCCTGTACCAGCACTTCAGTTTAAAACATAACCCTGTGAGCTACCATAGAAGGATTTATGAGAAAGCTATCTTTTTTTTTAAACTTCATATAGCAATATTTGTTAATCCAAAAAACCAGGCAGGGAGTTTAGCCCAGGTTAAGAAGGATAGCTCGCTTGATGACAAGTGTTTTGTTTTGAGACATGCTAAGCCCTTTAATCTTAGGATACCTTCCTCTGTCCTGTGGCCATCAGAAGTGTTAGTCACTTGCAAGCTGTCAAGGAACCAGGTTGCATGGCATGGAGTTCGGCAGCTCCTGCAATCCGTGTACAGAAAGGAGCTCTTGTCATTTCTGTGTCTTTTTATTTCTCTATCTACACTCCTTGTGTGGCATGTATCCTCCTAGCAACTTCCCCTACTCAGACCAGTTCCTGGGGTCTATCAGAGTCCCTTGGTGGGGCCATCTTAATCCCTTTACTTATGGCACTAGGCTGTTTCTATCTCCACTGTTTCCTGGAGCTTGGTGGTATGTTTCAAAGTATTTGTCCCAATGTCCACTAACTGGACACCCAGTGGACCAAAAAGGAAGACTTTTCAGGGCTCATCTTTTTTGTATATACCTGAGTTCACACCTCATGAACAATGCTTATTTACACATGAACAAGGCTATCTATCCCCAGACTTTGAAACTTTGTGAATTTACCTTCTGTAGACAGACACTGCCTGTCTTAGTTATTTTTCTCTCATTGCTGAGGCAAAATACTTGACACTCCAAGTTAAAGGAGGAAAGGTTTAAATTTTGACTCACAGTTTGTAGAGGTTTCAGTCCATAATTAGCTGGCTCTAAGGCAGGGTGGCATGACAGACAGGCAACTAACCTTTCATGGTGGTGGTAGACACAAAAGTAACAAGAATAGAGGGGAGAGGATCCTCTTTCCATCCCTTACATTATATGTAGCCTACCCACCCTCAGAGTGGATGTAGCACTCATACCTTTAATTCTAACATTCACCAGGAATCAGTCACAAACTCTAGATTCAGTTACCCTCAAATGCCCCCCATGACTGAATGAGCCTTTGGGGGGATATCCAGACACAAACTGTAGCACTGCCTTTCCACAAATATTCATTTATACTCAAATGCCTGGTAGAGTGCAGGCAAATGGTCTAGGCTAGTTAAAGTTGATTTATGAGTTTAGAAGAATGATTTGTGGGGGTTCTCTGGACCATCTCTGTCTAGATGTCAGCCAGATGAGAATCTGTGGGGACCCAGGGTAGACTTCATCTCATCTTATGGCTTCCAACTCAGCTACAAGGACTGATTGGAGGCCGCTTCCTTAGTCATGCAAGCCAGGGTCCAGGACAAGGATTTAGTGCAGTGGACACTGTCTCTCAAAACCTGCATAATTCTGACACTGACAATTTCCACATTTTCACCTTGAGCTCAGACCCTGAATCTCATAGCCAGCTGTGGACATCTGACTATCTCCTTTCATCTCCTTTGGAATCTGATATGCCCCAGTATTTGAAATATGTTTTCAAAACTGAACTCTGGCTTTCATGTTCAATTTCATCACCAGATCCAACACTCCCCAACAAGATTTTCTCTATTTCTGCTACCTCAATCAATGGACCATCATTCTGTCATTGCTTCCAGCAGGAGTGTTGGCAATGACTTTTTGTTCCTTCCTGTTCTAGTACAACAGTGTCGTAAGCTCTATTATTTCTTTCTAAACATAAGACTCAGTGTACCCAATTCTTTGCCATCGCCCAAGGCAAGGGCTTATTATCCTTTACTTATGTCTTGGTTACATTTTTCTCATTGTTGAGGCAAAATACCTGATAACCAAAATTAGAGAAAGGAAGGTTTATTTAGCTTTCAGTATTTTGGAAGTTTCAGTCCATACTCAGCTGGATCTAAGGCAGAATGACATGACTGAGGATCAGCTGTTCACGGTGGCTGCAAGCAACAAGAGTGAAAGGGAAGAAAAGGGGCTAAGCATATGTCAGTCCCTCCCTTATATCGTATGATGGCTCCCTGCCCCTGGGAGGGTGAAGCACTCACACTACCAATTTCATTGCTAGACAACAAACCAATCACAAACACTAGAGTCAGCGGCCTCTATGACTGCATGAGGCTTGGGGAGGCCACCTAAACAAGTCATAACAACTTTTAACTCTTTATAGCCTCCTATTTACCCTCCCAATATTTTATCTTTTCTATTTATTTCCAGAAATCAGCCACTCTCAGAAAAACACAATTTGAATAACTATTGTTCTTTTGCTGAAAACCTATCAATGCCTCTCAATGTGGTTTAACAGAGAAAAATGTACTTCTTGTGTCCTGAGAGACTGTATGCTGTGAGATGGCCTCTATTTAGTTGGCTCTCTCTCTTGCACCACTTTCTGGCTTCTTTTCTGCTATTCACATTTGTGTGGTGCTTTAACATGTTTACACATGCAACGTTACCTCACCTGGTCCATTCTTCCTGCTTTCTTAGCATGACTTATTCTTCTTATCTTTCAGGCTAGTTTTTCTATACTGGGGACTGAACCTGTGACCTTTGCACTGAGCTGTATCTTCATCTTCTTTTATTTTTTATTTCAAGACAGGAACTCATTAAATCACTAAGTTGACTGGAATAGGATGAGCTTATGATCCTCCTGCCTCAGCCTTCCAGACTGCTGGAATTACAGCCATGTACAACCATGCCTTGCTATCTATGAAGTTTTTAATTAATTGTCACCTCCTTAGAGAGGCTTTTCCTCTGGCAACCTAATCTTAAGTGGTTACCTCTTCTTGTTTTTCTCCATCTTTTTATCCCATCATTTCCTTTATGATGCTTTCACAATATGTCATTCTCCTATATACTGTGTAGTGCTTTACTTCACTAGGTTTCAGGAAGATAGGTGCAGTTTTATTCAGGATCAAGAACAGCACCTTGGACATAATAAATATGTGCTGCATGACTGATTCATTGAGCCTAGCGATAGTCAGGACAAGCAGGATGGTGGTGCTGGCTTAGAAATCAGGTATACCTGCCAACATGGTTGATGTCCTGGGTAAATCCCAGACACCTGGCTTTGGGAACACAGCCCTGAACACAATGGCCAGGGGCCAGCAGAGTTGGGCTGTGTATCTCTGAGGGTCACAGAGCTTGATAGGTTGAGGCAGGAACCAATAAGTGATACTATCACAACCTTTATCTCTCTGTGTCTTGGGGTCTGAGGGCTGACAAGTAAGTGAAGGTCAATAGTATCTCATTGTAATGAAAGCCATGCATTTGGAAGAGGTCAAGTGATATCTGAAAGTGCCTGCCTGCCTGGCAAGCGCAAGCTCATGAATTTGATCTGTGGTACAAAACAACAACAACAACAGCAAAAACAAAACAAAACAAAACTAAAAAGGAAAGTGTATAAGACCTAGCTGTGTATTTGGGATGGGAGGCACAAATCCCCATTTGGGCCACTTTAATACCTATATGCCTTAAATGTCATCAAAATCATGCTGTATTTCAAGAGAATGTCCTTAACCAAAATGTACATGTGGAACACTTAAAGTACATTATCATTTACACCACTTCTACTACTATCAGATACACCATATGAAATTGCTGGTCAAGTCTAGATAAAAAGCAACTGACTAACTATTGTTTTTGTTGAAGATATGATTGTAAACATTATTAAAACAATGTTCTCAGGCTGATCTTTTTCTATTTCTAGCTTACTGGTACGCCACAGAGACACACTGAAGTTGAATCACTTGCTCAGGTTCATGCAGTTATACATTAGCAGATCCTGACTATAATGGAAAATACAGAAAGTAACAAAAATGAAAATAAAAATCCCCTCTAATCCTACTACCCAGGTTAACCACTGATAACATTTTGGTGTACTTGTACTAAGATTTTTAAGGGTATGTTTTGGTCATTATATCTTCATTATATATTACCTATCTTTACTATTTTAGTATTTTTACTTTACATCATATCAATAACATTTTCTCACACATTTGTGGGTATTCTGCAATTTGTTTTAGTAGGATTTTAATATTTGAGTCTATTGGTGCATGCTGATTTGACTTTTTCCTTATGATGCCATATGTAAATTGTTTCTGGTTAACTTTAAGCATGCTTTTTATAAACAGCACATAATTTTACATTGACTCGTGTCCCTTACCAAAAAAAAAGATATGTCAAATTCCTAGCCTGAAACATATGAATGTACTTTACGTGGGAATGAATCGTCTTTGCAGATGTAAATGAACTCTGATGAAGTCATATTGTTTTAGTGCTGTGACAATCCAATCACCTTCCTAACTCCTGAGGATTTGGGGGAACATTTTACACTATAACAAAACCCCAAGCCCCTACATTTACTAATCAGTAGTTTTCTGGTTCTTGTTCTATGGCCACAAATAGAAAAGAGACACAAGGGAGTCAGGTTTATCCTGGTTCCGCTACAAGTGTCTTAGGGCCCCTTTTCTTAAATTTGGACATGGTCTATTGATACTGGCTTTAGGTATGTTTAACTTTTTCTATGTCTTCATGGATATTTCAACAAGAATTTGGGATAACTGCATTGGTGGCTTCTCCTAGATGTTTGTGTGAAAGACAAAGCTTGTGTTAACACAGCAATACTCACCTCTTTAATCTGTTTGCTATAGGGTTGCCTGGGCATCTTTGTAAATGGCAGAGATGGTGTCACTCTGCCTCAGTGCTCCTCAATGTCCTTCCTTTCTAAACTCTGATTATGAAATATTCAAACTTCAAAATATCACGGATGCCTAAACCTGAACACTCATCCCTCACGCAGTGCTTTGTTTGCAGACTCTGCCTGCAGAGTCTTTTCCTCATAGTGTGTCCTGAAATCGCCCATTCAGTTTAAAGAGATCCAGGCTCATCTCCTCTATGATGTGGAGACTTGACAATTCCATTTCGTGCCTCTGTTGGGTGCCATATGTGAGTTGCTGTTAGTGCTTTTGTTTCTTTATTACCTGTACTTCAACATGACTGGGCAGAGGAAGCTTCTAATTTATTTATATATGCTTAGATCCTGGTTTGGTGCCTGACATACATTTAATGTGTTAAAAATGGCTGTTGATTCAAAGAAAACTTTGACATGTAACTACATTTTCTTCTTCCTTCCCTGCTAAACTAAAAACTAAAAAAGCATGAATGTGAGGATAGTTCTTCTCTTTAGTTCCTCTTATTTCTTAAGGATTAGGAGATCTATCTCAGCAGTGTAAGCGCCTGCCTGGCAAGTGCAAGATCCTGAGTTTGATTCCCAGTACCACCAAAAAAAAAAAAAAAAAAATGTATTTCTTAAGGATTGACAACTTATTTCCTGAGTTTATTGTTTTTTCTTCCAAAATGAAAACCTTTAATACTATAAAAAATTATAAATTAAAAAGTATTATCTCCACACTGTGACAGTTTGGCTCTACTAACCTTCCTATTGGGAACAACAGCTTAGCACAGCAGCTTGCTCTTGAATAGACATTCCCTGCTGTGTTTGGAAAGTTCAGCTCAGTGGTCCCCTCACCTTTTCCCTTGTCAGCTCCCTCTCCACTTCCTTCCCTGGATGTTTACAGTTGCCTGGAAGTTGCCTGGTCAGCTAGGAAGAGCCCTAATCCTGGCCCGGATAGGCTGTGAATCTCTAAGGAAACCACTCACCTCTCTGGGTGCCTCAGCAATACTCCCTGGTTCATGGAGTCGCTGACCTGGTTCATGGAGTCATTTCCCATGAAATTTGTCTACTAGATAACAGAAAAGCAGTGTTCTTTCTCTCTTTCAGAATGCTAAAATTAGTGTCTGTGGAAATGATTTAGTCTTTGCTAACAGCATCCTGGTCTCCTGTGTGACACAGTCACGAGTATGTATCAGCTGTTGGGAAATAATCTTGCTTTCCTACCAGAGACATATGGTTAAAACCACAACAACAACAATAGAAGAATGCCAGGAAGGTATTTTGCGTTTACAGAAAGAAGTCGAGAGAACTGGTTTTAAGGAATATATTACTTACTTTCCCAGGTATCAGTATTTCACAAACACTGAATAACATTGATCCAAGTTTTTTTTTTTTTAAATTGATGTGCAATTAAGATGCTGGTTAGTTTAGCAATAGGGAGATAAATAGTGCACATTTAGGATTGAGAAGTAGTCTTTTGCTGTTGTCATTTGTGGGAATGAAAAGTATAAGAAGAACTAAAGCAAAAGAAAAAAAGAGTATTTCTAATTGCAGTACAGCCCACAAGCTTGCACATCCTCACAAGAAAGGCTCCTTGTTAGCTGCCAAAATCTGCCATCCAATCTGTTTGGTGGTTGATTTTGTTATTACATTTTGATGTGCCCTTGACAAGCTGTAGCACACAAGAACTCAACACCTCCTCCTAAGACCCTGTAGTACCAGACAGATCCAAGAGGGATGGCAGAGCCCCGCACTGGCCCTTGTATTATTCAGACATCTGGAATGTTTACAAACAGCGCCCAGTGTAAGGAGAGCCAATACCACACCCCATCCAGCAGTTTTCCTGCCTGGCGTGTCATTTAAATATCATTTGTATCTCATTTTGCACTACGTGCTTCATGAACATGAAGACTCCAAACTAAGTGCCTGAAAACTGTCTCTAGTGAGTTTCAAGCTGTGGATGAACAACTGTCTTTGATTTTGATAACTGTGATGCGTTGCTCCACCACTTTGGATCTGTAGCATCCCGTGTTTTAAATCCTATTTACATGTCACTCTGATCTCCTTGGTCTTCACAGGTCCACCATCTTCTAACTCATCCTCACAGATTTACTCCTGCACCTGGACTCAAGTGGAGGAAATAGGCTATTCATTTAGAAGGCATTCAGTGTTACTATTAACTTCATGAAACATGGTATAAGCCTCAGAGACGTTCAGGAGTGTGGCAGTGAAAACAACCAATGCCACAGTGCCTTTGCAAACATGTGCTCCTTCCCTTGTCTTTCTCTTTTCCATTCGCTGGTGTTAATGTGATAGAAATGTTTTGGCTAGGTTTCATTTAATAGGTCATAACCTGCTCTTTGGGACTAAAATGTTTCCTTCAGCATCATTCTTCTAAACTTCCCAATCGCAAGGCAGAATTCTCTCCTGTTATGAGCAAAGTATTTGTTTGCAAACACCCACTGCTAACCTCAATGTTAGAAAGGCATGAGTTAAAAGGTGGTGACACATTCTAGTGCAGGTTGTCCTTCAATCCCAGCCTGTGATTGCCCTGTTGGAGAATGAAAATGATTGTAATATGCTGCCTCTATTTTTGAAGTGAGGTTGCAGGAGGAACAAAGGACAGAGGTGAAACTGTAAAGGTTCAGTTTGCTGAATACATAAAAATGTGTATCAGAAGATATGTTTTGTAAACTGCATTTAACTACAACAGTAAAGTTTTTTGAGACATCCCATGGAGAATACTTTTAAATACATGTATATGCTTAATTCCTTATATTCTCCTATGCCATACTATTGATTTTTTGGTTATAGGCTACATATGGCTTTGTGTCACATTATATTGGCCAAAAAATATTACTTTTGGAAAAATGAGCAATTAGCAAATAACTTGGGGGAGGAAAAAGGGATACAAGCAAGTTAACATTTATTGAATGACTTCTATAACAGATAGTTTCATAGTTGGTGTTTACATATGTTGTATGACTATACAATTTAAGAATCATAATGCGGATCTCTTCAACATAAGAATTATCCCCACTTCCCAGATAAAGAAAAGATAAAGAAAGAATAAGTGACATTCCCAAAGTCACACAGTTAGTAAATTAAATTCCAGTTCCGTCTTGTGTCAAAATCTTACATATTCTTAGAGCACCTTTTTTAAAAAAGATTTTTTTTTAAAAAAAGAGACAAGATATATGAATACTTACATACATCTCTAACATACAGAAACTTCTAGGCAGAGTGTGTACCTAAAGGCCTTTCCAAAGTTTGCTTTAGTTGGTGAAAAACTGCTAGAAATGACTAATGGATATAATATTAATTGCTATGGTTGAAGAAAAAAAAATTAGGTTCACTGGACAGAAGTGGCCTCTTTGTTTTATGAGATTAGTTGGCATTCCTAGGTTAGTCTTTCTTGTTTTAAAACGTAATTAAGCCAATTGTCTTAACAAAGCTCTTCCTTCTCGTTCACGTGTAATCAATTCCAGATGTGAGACTATTTCTCTGCAGTAATTGATTAGTGTTTTACTCTGACTAGCTTGACCTGTCTTACAACCTTCTCCTCTCTCATACTCATTTAGATGCTAGTTCCCAGACTGAAATCAAATTTGGACCCCCAAAGAGGAATGTCTGAAAACCAAAAATTCCAACTTAATTTACATTGTCCTCGAAACGTTACAAGTTGAGGGAAGGAAAGACTGATGATCTCTCAAAGACCAAAGATCAACCCCATTCTTTGCTGTATTCCTGTGGCTTAGCCCTTCTTCCAGGCGAGACCCTCAACTGGGGCTTTCTTGGCTTGGAGTCATCTCACTGCAGTTAACATTTAGCTCTCACATCATTAGGTGAAGCCCCAGTTACAGAGATACACTGCTCTTGTCAGAGCAGAAGTATGCTGCGTGCACCTGCAGTTTGAAGTTTTTGTTGAGGGAATAGACTGAAATGAATGAAAGGATTGAAACTATTTACTTTTTTTGTACTCCACCTGCTGTGGTATATTTTTGTTGGACAGAATAACTGGAGGTGTGTTTATAGCTTTAGGGAAAGAATACATTAGGGGCTTACATGGTTTTAAGGCTTTTTTTTTCTTTAAAGCTATAAATCAAATTCCCATGAAAGTAGTTATATGCATGCAACTATAATAGATTTCACGGATATATAGGTGTATATATTAAATTTTTCTTTCACTTTGTTAAGAAAGAATGATTTCCTTTGTTGCTGTCAGCAGAGGATAATTTGTCCATGCTTTCTGTGTGTCAATACTATGTCTGTGTTGTATTTGACATTGACAATGAAGTCAAAAGAAAAGCTAGCATACAATACCTGTAAATTCACAGTTATAAGATCATGCTTTGGGTATCAGGACAGTGAATCCTGGTTCAAGGATGCAGCAATGTTCTGTTATATTTAATTAACCCTCATGAAAGAGATTTCATGATTCTCTTACTCTAGATAGAGGATGCAAAATCAAAGGAGATAAATGACTGCAAGATGCTTTTATACCTTTTCAGTGGTAGGGTGGGATGAGAATCTTAAGTCCATTCACACCAAATTCAGTAACCTGCTCTGCAGCCTCAAAGGAGGCAAGCACATTGTCCCTCTAGTACTATGTGTTAAGCCTTTAGTTAAACCATGCGTGTCTATGACTTGTAAGTGTTCTTTGTGTACAGCATTTCTTTTACTAACCTCTGAATATTTATAGGTCAGGCTGAGCATTCAAAATGTAACCTCTACTCTGAGGGAGTCTTAGCTCACTGAGACAGAAATGTGAAATTCTCTTGTTTTGAGATTGTGTTTTAAAATCTAGAATGTTATTAACTATGTAATAATCTCCCTTTCCAATCTCTTAATGTGTTGGATGACTCATAAATTTCCAACTGTTTAATATTAGACTAATATTACTTTGATCCCACATTCAATTCGATGCCTTCTCTTTCTTCCATCAAAGGTTAGACATCTTCTCTAGGGTAGAGGGGGAGATAGCCTGGCTCTGTCTTACCTTCTCCCCATCGTCTTCAGGCTTGGATCCCTGTCTACTGAGGTCTGTAGGAGGAATTGCAGAGGCATATGTTTTCTCCTGTTACACTGATTGCAGGTCAGTGAAGAAAGAGGCTCTGAAGGTACTCTGATTTAGTCCAATTGTTTGATGCTAGTGACTCTAAGGTGAAGAATTTTCTTGGGAGAGATGTGGTATTAACCCCCATTTTGTGAGTACTGTCTTACACAGAAAGTGTTTCGGTCTTTCTTTGGCAATTCCAGCCATAAAAGTCTCATCTCGCTGGGTGGTACTTGACCTGGTGGCTTTTGCATAGGTGTCTGGGTTTTGCTGGGCTTTTATTTTACTATTATTTTGTTGTTGTTGTTGAGGGAATCGAACTCACAACCTCACACTTGCCAGGCAAGTGTTGTGCTGATGAGCTGTATCTCCAGCCATGGGCTTTTAACTTCTGTGATTAATTACGTTACACAAGAAAGCTGCAGGAAATGTTTTCTCTGTCCTTAGAAGGCCTTGGGCAACTTGGCTGGTGTCAGGTTTGGTTCCCTTATTGTTCCTAGTAACACTACTGTATTTTTCTATACAAGTCCTATTGGCGTGGCTGTTTCAGTGAAATTGTCACTTTTAGAACTTTCTAGTCTTGAAATAGACACTGGGGTCTGTTTATTTATGTACCTATACTTCAGGAAACATATCAGATAGGCTTTCTCTGATGATAAGTTATCCAGTGCTACAGAAGATATTGTTCCAAAACACTGTAGTCAACCTAACAACAGTAATTTATTATCTCATAGTTTGGGCGGTCAGGAATTTTGGAGAGTCTTCACTGGAAAGTTCTATCTAAGTGTTCTTCAGGAAGTTATAGATGTCATCTAGGGCTTCAGCTATCTGAAGACTTTGTTGGGGCTAGAGTGTGCTTCCAAGGTAGCTCACCTACATGCCTGACACATTGCTGCTGGCTACAGGTGGAAGGTCTTAGTCCCTCTCCCTGTGCAACTGTTAATAGGGCTCCTGCAGTGTTATCCCAGAATTGCACTGGCTCCTTCCAGGCTGAGTGACTCAATAGACCAAGTCAAAGGCTGCATACTTTTAATGACCTCTGCTCAGAGTCACATACTGTCACCTCTGTAGTATTCACTTAATCACAAAGAATGACCCTAGTTCATTGTAAAAATGGACTATACACAGGATGTGAATAAAAGGAAATCCAGATTATTGGGGCCATATTTAAGGCTAGTTACCACAGTGGGACTGTAATTTACCTGAAAAGGAAGGAGGATTAGGGAAGAGAAACTAGACTATTCTTTTTGTGCTCATTCTCAGCTTGTATCAGTGATTTATTCCTAAATGGCTTTCTGAATCCCTTGCATTGAGGTAAGGGGCACCATGACTAGCTCCTTAGATACCATGTACTTCTTGTAAGCCTACAACTTACTCATCTGCTTAATCTTCTCAAGTAAACTAGGGAGGTCATGTTGGGTAGTGGTTACTAGGTATGGCTACTACATCTTAATACTTTTTTAAAATGAGGATGTGATTTCTAGCCCTAATTATGAGACAAGCTAGAGGGAATATAGGTTAAACAGTAGACCTTGTAACAAACTCCAAAATTTTAACAGCTTTTTTTTGACATGTTTCCCTTTTACTACATAGAGTCTGCTAACTGAGAGAATTCCTCAGTGTAGTCATTTAGGCTGAAAGAAGCTCTCTTACATTTGATAGGGCTTACAGCATCACTCTGACTTTTGATACCCAGCCAGTGAAAGGAGTAAGACAGAAAGCATGGGAGATTTTGATGCACCAGTCTGGAAGTGACATCCATGATTCCTGTTCACATTCTATTGGCCAGAACTTGGTTGTGTGCTTTCACCAAATTTTCTGGGGTTCATGTGGAACATAGCTGGGAAATGTAGTCCATGATTAGGCAGTTTACACATCTTCAGTAAAAAAAGGGGGAGATAGACCTTTTATAGACAGCCAGCTATCTCTTTCACAGGATCTAACAACACACACATGTAGCATGACTCCTTGCCCAGTGCTCTGGTAGTGAGCCCCACTCTGCAGGACTGGACCACATTCTCTGGTCTTTGATGCTGAGCATGACAGTCTCTGAGTAAGCAAACTCAAGACCAGTTCTTTATCTAAACCACGATACTCTTCAGGCTTCCCCATTATGATCTCTCATCATTCAGATCCCCTCCATCTTCAACTTTTCCTTGGAAAATTTCCTTCACTTTCTTGCTCTCAGTTCAACCTGGCTCTCTTCTGATAATACTGCCGCTTTTAAATCCTCTCAAATGATAGTTATTTTTTTCCTACCCCACATAACAGAACTGGGAGGCCAGAAAGACATCATTTTTTCCTTTTTATGCTTCCAAATTGTCTTTCTTCCATCCATTTTTTATGACCATGACATGAGACCATCCTACCTTAAACTCTGTTTGTTGCCATCTGTTGGCATGTGGGCGCCTCTTATTTATTGGAGATGTCATTATTTGAGTCATTCTCTCACTCTTGACTGCTCTTTCTTTCATTCTTGGCAATATCCACTTCTCAAGCTGATAATTTAAACCATCCAGTCTCAGTTCTCTAACTTCTTTAGCTTTGAGGATCTTCTTTACTATCACGTCTTGGCAGCTCACTCTGGCAACACTGTGTTTGATGTTCTAATCACTGGTAATCATGCCATTTTGGAAAACTTGATGATAGGAGCAGTCTTTGATGATTACTTTCTGTATTTCTATGTCATTTTCTCTGACTGCCTTTCCAAGAACTCTCCCCCATCTTTAGCTGTACCTCAGTCCATCACTTGTCCTTATTCCTTCAGCTGTTGTTTCCCAGCCTCTCAGCCTGGATACATTGCCCATCTGTAACCTTCTCCTATCTCACATTCCTTACATCTGTTTCCTTTCATTGTTCTTCACTGGAAAACCCCCAAATCTGGTCAAAACCAAACACTTACTTATGCCACACCTGCATTTATTCAGTTACTATTACTAGTAAAAAAATCCTTTATTGAAAGTTACTATTGATTTCCCACCACTCATTTTGTTAAACCGAAAAGTAATTCTTTTTCCTAAAACCGACCTCTTCATTTTGTTCTTAGAACTCACCCCTTGTGCTTTCTGAAGGATTTAGCTCTCACCATGATGCCTTTTCTCTTCTCCTATCTGGTCATTCCCAATGGCAAACTAACATACTGAAATATCATCTGCTTTAAAACAAAATAAAAATCCTCTTATGATAGATCTTTCTAGTGCCACCACACTTTTGTCTGTATTTCATAGAAAAAATGAGAATCTTATTCAACTTTATTGTTTTTATTTTTCACCTCTTACTTTTTTTTTCAGTCTGCTGAAATTGACATTTGACCCCTCAAGCTCCACTAAAGTGGTTGATATCAAATAATCAGTGATTAATGTCTTATCAATGCAGTGGTCCTGTCTCTCCTACACAGACCCAACATCTCAGTTCAGCATCCCTTCTTTGACATTGTCTTTTCTGGATTCCTGCAGCACACTATCCTCTTAGAATTCTTCCTTTTTGGTCTCCCTTGCTGGTTTATTTGTCTCTACCATGTTTTGCTTTTGGGCACCTCAGTTATGCTGTCTAGATTGGCAGTCTCATCCAGTTTGAGTCTTTCACTTCTCTGTTTGGAGCTAACAGGCAAAAAAAAAAAATTATAATTTTTCTAGAAAATATTTTCTCCTTATTCCAAAGTAAACATTCTTCTCCTTTGGAGCAAGTGTTCCTATCAAAGGCCCAGATTGTCCAGGTCAAACCTGAGGAACATCTTCTGTATCTTCTTTTCCAGTGCTTCACATTCAGCCCATTGACAAATAATGGTTCAACCTCTGTAATTCAACTCTGTTTTTTTATCACCCACATTGCTAAAACCTAGCAGGCACTATGTCTCCAGCCTGACCTACTTCTAGGGCCCCCTGACTAGTCTCCCTACATCTCTTGCTCTGTCCCTTAAAAGCCTGTCCTCCCTACCTAGAAGGCAGACTGCAACATAAAGAGGAGATTCTGCCATTTCTTTGCTTAAAATCATTTAACAGTCTTTTATTGTTGTTACAGCCCTCAAGGCCTCATTGTGAGACTCCGCCTAATTTTCCAGCCCCAAGCCCCTCTGGTTTCCCTCCTTGTTCACTTGTTTCAGCCACATCGGCCTTCTTCCTTGGCCCTGCTAACTCAGCCTCATCACGGGAACCTCAAACTGGCTATTTATTCAGCCTATATTTTTGTTTTTCGAGTTGTGTGCTTTCTTCTTCTGAGAGTATAATTTAAAATATCTCTTACACAAGAATCTCTCATGATCATAGAAGCTAAAGATGTTTCTGTTTGACATTTAATACTCTATTTTATCTTCTGCAATCCTATTAGGGAATTGAAATGGTATCAGTGTATTTTATTTTTCATGATTTCCAAATTTATTGGTCAGTTGCATTCATACCATAATATTTAAGCTCCTAAAGGACAAATCCTTGTTTTTAATTTTTTTTGTTTCTTTTGAAAATTTAGTGCTAGGAATGGAGTGTTTATATAATGGGTATTAATAAATATTTGCTGATGGAATGACTTTCATAATTTTTTGGCTTTTCAATTCAGAATTCAAAGTGGTAGTGGTTTTTATAACAGTAATCTTGGTTTCTAGATACAGGAAACAGGAAAATTTTGAAACTAAATGATAATAACAAAAATTTTACCATAACGTCCAGCTAATGACAATGTATTAGTATACTAATATGTCTCTATACTGGAGTAAAGAATTACAGCTCTCCTTCTTGAATATAAATAAAAAAGAACTGTTCAAGGTTATTGCTTTTAATTTTTAATTAAGAGTAATTCTTTTAAAAGATTAACTTTAAATATTTTCCTGCTTATTTATATAATATATACTTATTTTACTTCAAAAGCTTTGGAAAACCCAGGGAAAAGAAGTTTATGTAATTGTATTATTCACTTTTAAAGTTAGATGTCAAGATAAAATATTTTCTGTCCTTTTGCTATAATTCTTTAACTTTCTGTGTTCAGTCCACATGTCTTTGTCTCTGTCGCTTTATATTCTTTTCTCAGTATGTTCACCAAATTATTTTATTTTATTGTGTGTCTGTGTGTGTGTGTGTGTGTGTGTGTGTGTACTTAAAGGGTAATTTCCCTTTATGAGTCTGTCTCAGAGATGGCTTGTGTTAAGTTCAGGTAAAGACCATCTATTCCAATTTTCTGTAGGGTTTTTATCATGAATGATTGTTGGACTTTGTCAAACACTTTCTGTATCTATTGAGGCGAACATGTTTTTTTGTCTTTGGCACGGTTAATACAGTGTATTACATTTATTGATTTGCATGTGTTGAATTATCCCTGAATCCCTAGGATGAATCCTCCTTGGATATGGTGTATAGTCTTCATGATTTTCTGTTTGCCAGTATCTTAGGAGTTTTGCCTCAGTGCTCATTAAGGAGATTGGTGATAGTTTTCTTTTTTGGTTAGATCCTTCTCTGATGTTGGTATCAGGATAATGCTGCTCCCAGGAATGTATTTGGAAGTACTGTTTCCCTTTCAATATTGTTAAAGAGTTTGAGAAATAGTGGCATTCAGTCTTCTCTAAATTTCTTGTAGAATTCAGCAGTGAATGCATCACTGGGCCTGGAATTTTCTTTATTGGTAGATTTTTAACAACATCTTCAATCTCACTGACTGATACTAGTTTATTTAGACTTTTTATACTTCTTAACTCAGCTTTGGTAATTCATATATCTAGTTATCTGTCCATTTCTTCTGAGTTTTCCATCTCACTGAGAGAGAAATTAGAGAAACAACACCTTTCACAGTAGCATTCAAAAGAATGAAATACCTTGGAGTCAATCTAACAAAAGAAGTAAATGAACTTTATATTGAAAACTATAGTACTCTGGAAAAAGAGATTAAGGTAGATATCAGAAAATGGAAAGATATCCCTTGTTATTGGGTAGGAAGAACCAATATAGTAAAAATGGCCATCCTTCCAAAATTGGTATACAGATTTAATGCAATCCCAATCAAAATACCAACAACATATCTTACAGAATTAGAGAAAATGTTTCTAAAATTCATTTGAAACTGGAAGAGACTTACAATAGCAAAAGGAATTTTGGGCAACAAAGACAAGGCATGAGGCATCACAATCCCTGACTTGAAATCATACTACAAAGCTACCTTGACAAAAACAGTATGGTATTGGCAACAAATCAGGCCTGAGAATAAATAGAACATATTAGAAGATGCAGAAACAACATCAAACATATTTGGCCACAAAGGAGCCAAACACCTTCACTGAAAAAAAGATAGCCTCTTTAATAACTGGTGGTGGAAAAACTGGCTTTCCATATGCCAGAATTAAAACTAGACTATATCTTTCACCATGAACAATTGAAGTGGATCAAAGCTCTATGTACTAAAACAGAAACATTAAATCTGCTGGAAGATTGACTAGGTAGAACTCTTGAAGACAATGGTGTATGGAAAGACTTTGTGAACAAAATACCAATCTCATAGGAAATATGACAAAGAATCAACAACAGAGTTTTCATCTTACTAAAAAGCTTTTGCAAATCAAAAGAAACCCCTGAGTGAAGAAACAACCAACAGTATGTGAAAAATTATTTTGCTAGTTGTTCCTCAGACTTCTAATATTTAAAATATTGAAAGAACTCAGAAGAAAAAATCAACTTTAAGATACATTCTAAAAATCAGCATCTGCGATGAATAGGCACATTTCAGATGAAGAAATAGAAAGGGAAAATAAATATATGAAAAAATGCTCAAGATTGCTGGTCATTCAAAATATGCAAATTAAAACAACACTGAGAGTCCATCTCCTCCCAGACAGAATGGCTATCATCAAGAAATCAACCAATAGATTCTTCCTGGTAAGTGGCATGAATGAGCCATGGGCTCATCAGGGAGAGAACAAGTCAGCATCTCCTGAGAATCAGCCATGCTAGAACTTGGGGAACTGACCAAGAAAGCAATGAGCCATCCACCCTTAAGCCACGTGAGTGAGCCATGGGCTGAGAATAAAATGTCCCGTGCCCCCCTTCATTAACAGCTGGATGGTTTTGAGGTCAGCCAGAGTTGATAACAACTAAGGCACATAAAGCAACTAAATGCTTGTAGTGTTTGGTTGATTATGCTGACCTGGGGCCAGAGGTCTGAACATCTCTTGGGAGGATGACAGATATGGGGGATTTCTTTCTATCTTCTCTTTGAAGGCAAATATTGTTTTCACTGTTTTGCTTTGTTCTGATTAATTGTTTTGCTGTATTCAATATTCTCTTCCAATTGATTTTATAATGTTCTGTTTTTGGTTTGATTTTGCTATACCTGATTGAATGGACAACTATTGTGAAGATAACAAGATATACTATGGTACCTATTATTGTTATCCCAGCATCCTTCTCTGAAGTTCTATACCAATTTCATTGCATTGTCTTGATGGGCTTTGTTCTGTCTTGTTTTGTTATATTTTACAATCTTAAAAAAAAGGGAATCAACCAATAACAAATGCTGGCAGGACTGCAGAGAAAAAAGAACACTTCTCCCCTGTTGGTAGAAGTGAAGACTTGTACAACCACTGTATAAATCAGTGTGAAGAGTCCTCAAGAAACTAAAACTAGAGGTTTCATTTGACTCAGCTCTTTCACTTTTTGTTATTTTCCTGAAAGAATTAAAAGCATCATACCATAGTATGTGCATATATTATATGCACACTCATGTTTATAAGGCACAGTTTGTAATAGTTAAATCTTGGACACAGCCCAAAGGTCCATCAAACAATAAATGGATAAAGATGTGATATATATATATATATATATATATATATATATATATATATATATATAACTTTGCTATAAGAAAAGATAAACTTGAGACACTTCTGGGTAAATGGATGGACCTTGAGATCATACTGTTAAGTGACATAAATCAGAAACATGTTTAAATACTGCATTGTTTCTCTGACAGATAAACCAAAAATGTAAATAAGAGCCAAAATGTATGAGATTTTGGAAAATGGGAATAAAATGTTCAAATGAGAAGGGGAGCAAAGAAATAGACATGGAATGAAGGGACACACACAAAAAGGAAAAAAATGGACAGAAAGCTTTTGTAAATAAGGAGAGGAAGTGGGGAGGAGATGTTGAAGAGAGAGGAGCAAAATGGAGAAAAAAGGAAGCAAGATATACAATAAATGAAACAAAAAAGGTAAAAAAAAGATAAGTTTGTCTCAGAGGTCCTCTGTGAGTGGTGTAGTCTCTTGTATGGATATTATCAAGTTAACCTTTATTATAACCATGATCACTAACCTATTATTAGTACTTATACTGCATGCTAGTTATTGCTCAGGTGATCTAAAGGCAATTCATCTTGGAGTAGAAGAGCTTCAGTTTCAGGAAAGGTGCCATGCAGAACCTTCCTCTTCAAAAATATGATGCATAACCTAATAGTGTTTACATCAACTGCATGTATGTTAGAAAGACAATGTGTTTGCCTCTACATGTTATGAATTGAATTGTGCCCTATGTTGAAGTACTAAAGCACCTTGAAATGTGACCTTATTTGGATATTGTATGGCGTGGATCTAAATTGAGTTCACGAGGGAGGGTCTAATCTTTTTTTTTTTTTTTTTTAATACCTGGAATTGAACTTACCACCTCATGCTTGCCAGGCAGGCACTTGTGCCACTGAACTAAATCACCAGCCCAGGAGAGGGTTTAATCTAATATAACCTAGTATCCTTATAAAAAGAGGAAACTTGGACAATGAGCCCTGCATAGAGGCAAGATGAGCATCTGTACATCCAGGAGAGCTGCCTGAAACAGCTCTTCTTTCAAGTCCTCAGAAGGAATCAACCTTGCCTGTACATTGATTTTGGAATTCTAGTCTTCAAAACTAATTTCTACGCAAATTTCTGATGTTTAAGCAACCCAGTTTGTGGAAATTTGTGATAACATTCATAACAAACTAATATAATACCATAGAGCTACGAGTCAGAATCTGTATTTGATGAAACTGTCAAGTGATTTTTATGTGTGTTAAAGTTTGGAAACATGGAGGTAAATGCTTTCAAGAGCAAGTAAGTGAAAAATCACTTACTCATCAAATAGTCATCAACAATAAAGAGGATTTATTGCATTTGCTCTCTATCTGGAGACAGCTAGAATCACCTGGGGAGCTTTCAAAGAATATAAATGTGAGGATCCAACCCAGATCCCTTTAAGTAGAAATCTCTGGAGATGAGTTCCATGTATCAGTAAACTTCCCCGAAGAACTGAATAGGCAGCCAGGGATAAAAGTACTGATTTATTGACTTATGCAACTGAAAGATTCTGTGTCATCTAGACTCTGGGTGTGGTGAAACAAGGTTTTGATTTTGACTACCAGCTCTCTATGTGGCTTTGTTTGTTTGTTCGCTTGTTTTGTTTTCAGATGGTTTCCTTCAAGGTCACCAAATTGCTGCTGGCAGCAATGGTTGCTTGATGCTTCTTCATTCACTTCCAGAGGAGAAGGAAGGTGCTGTGCTTCATCCTGAATGAGTCTTGGGAGGACATTGCTTCTCCTTGTCAGTCACTGACTGTGGACAGCTTTGAGCCTGGTTTATGTGTCCTCTCACAAACCAGTAATGATGATGAAAACTGGAGGCAATTTGATTGGTTTAGGCCAAGTGAGGCTTATCTCTGAAGCTACAGCTGGCATTACTCCCATCTACTTTGTTGGGATTTTGCAAAGTAGGAGAAGTTTATATGAAATCTCTCGGTTTTGTACACAATTTTGATACTATGTATTTATGTGCTGATAGATATGTAAATGTGGAAAATAGGAATAAAGGGAAGATAAGAGGGAGAGAGAAGAAAATGAGTAAGGAAAAGACTGAGAAAGGAAAAACAAAGGAAGGAAACAGAGAAGAAGGTGAATAAATCATCTGTGGAAAGGGTGCTACATTGGACTGTGTTGGCAAAGAAGATATGTTTAAAAGGGAATATCTCAGTTGAGTCAGAGAATAAGAAGAACCTTTTTGTATAAAGAACAACCAAGGTAGAAGAACAACCAAGTCACACTGGAATTTACAGACAACTTTGGTGTTGTTAAAGAAGGTTGGCATAACTAGGGGTGGCACACAGACAGAGGTGTCTTCACATGGGCCTTATGGACCAAGATAAGGATGCTGGCTATTTCTTCAAGTGCAATGGAAATCCACTAGAAATTTTAAGCAGTATGCAATACTCAAATGTGTGTTTTATAAGGAAATTTCTGGCTGCTGCATGGTAAACGAATTATAAGAAGGAAAAGGAGAGGTAGATAAAACAATTTAGATATGGTAAATGTGATAGACTGGGTAGGAGATGAAGATTCCTTAAGTGAGGGTCTCATCTACATAGAGAAGGAGCAGATACAGGCTCTCTGTGTAGGATGACCTGATGAGACTGTCAACTTCCTTCCTCCACTAGAGGTTTTGGAACACATATCTTCTCTTATTTAAGTTTAAATTATGATGCTTATAATCTTAGCTTAATTGAAAGCTTTTCCAAGACATTATTTTCTCATACACATAATTGTAAATGGCTAGCTAATGTTTTCATATATATGTATATATATATATATTACAATGTTTAATCAGTCATCTATTATTGAACACCCTGAGGAATACCAGTGTGTGTAAGGGAATAATAAAGAAAGTAAACATCACAAAGCATGTTAAAAATAGCTGGCTGATGGGGGGTGGTGATGCACACCTGTAATCCCAGCATTCTGAGTATCTGAGGCATGAGGATTGAAAGTTTAAGCCCAGCCTGGGAGAGCATAATAACTTTGCAAGGTGTTGAATTTCTCATTTTATAAAAAAAAATTAGAAAAGGTGAGTATTTAGCTTAGTGAGAAGACCCTAGCTTCAATCCCCAATACCAAACAAATAAAAAATAAAAAGACTAACCAGAGAGAGAAGAGGAAAACTATAGACACCTAAAAATAGTAAAGCCAGGTGAAAACAATGTTTGAAGAAGAAACGGTTTTTGCCTGATCCCCTCCCTATTTGAAAAAATTTCTTTCTCTCTACTTTCTATTATCTATATTTTATTTTGTTTTATTTATATTTTCAGTTTCTTGTATAAGAGGAAACATACACTCTTTAAACTTGCTTATCTGATTTCACTTCACATTATGGTCTCAACATATGGGAGGAGAGAAAGGGAATGAAAAAGAATTGAGATGTGTTATGTACATGTACCAATTCCCCATAAGGAATGAAATCATTTTGCATTACAAATATATAATAATAAAAAAAAAGGAAGCGCAAGTTTTCAAGAAGGATGAGAGTTACAGAGAGGTCCAGTAAGAGAAGGGAAGAAAGGTAGCCATTGGTTTCACATACCAGAAGTTGCTGGGAAGAAAGAAATGCCTTTAATAATGTGGGAATCAAAGGCATCTTGTGTTTTGCGCTGGATGAGGGAGAATGGAGGCAAGGGTAAAGGCAGCTCTTTAAAGAATCTGGGGAGGATAAAGCAAAGATAAGATGCAAGCATAGGTTATGGGAGCCAGATTTTATTTATTTTGAATTTAATACTTTATTTTTACATAGGCCTGCTTACAAGCATAAACGTTGAGGTTGGTAACTGAGATGATAAGAACTTACTGATGGTTAGAGACCCTTGTGTAGCCTAAAGGGAATAAGATTCAAACCACAATTTGAGGAAATGAGCCTTGGAGGGGAAGGGAAATACTCTTACTTGTGGCAAGAAGGAGACATATAGGTGGAAATGCATAGAAGTGTTTTGCTTTGTTTCCTTGGTAGATGATAGGATATTGAGGGATTTTATGTGTCAGTTTCCCTTTTCTCCCAGGAAAGGTGAGCAAGGTTGTTTTCAAAGAATGAAGAAAGATGTGAGGTGGATAGTGGGAAGCCCACGGATGTTGAGGGGAAGCTAACTTTTGAGGAATGGAAAAGGAAAACAAACCAAGGAAACTGGCTAATTTTGGCTTAGTGATGAGTGTCTAGTGAAATGTCCATGTGCTAGATCATGGACTCTCCGTGGGAAGGAGAATGACTGATGGGAAAATAAAATGGGTGAAGTGCTTGCAGGTTTTAATAAAATAGGAAAACAGATGTGGAGAGTAACCAGAGAAAAAATAGAAGACTAATGTATAGAATATAAGTAAACTTGATATCTGTGAAATTGGGACACTATGCTCATGAAATAATTTTTATTTTACTGGAAATTGAACTTGGGACCTCATGCTTGCCAAGCAGGCACTGCACCTCTGAGCTAAATTCCATGCCCTATAAAGTAATTTTCAAACCATACATTTGATGCTCTTTGCTAACCTTGTAACTGTGATTGCTTTGTTCATGAATTAAGTTTCAAATTGTTAGAATATAAATGGCGTGTGTGCCGTAAAAGAATACTGCTGATCGGGTCGTTTGTAAAGGAAATATATTTATTTTTTGTAGTTTTGGGGGGGGAGTCTATTGCTGAAGACCTTGTGGCATCATCTGATGGCAGGGACCAAAAGGCAAGAAAGAGGGAGAAGGAGCTGACAAGCAACAGGGATCCAGGCTCACCTTTACTAGTCCTCCATGGTAATGACATGAACCCAACCATGAGGACTGTGGCCTAGGACTTTATCAACTCTTATTGGGTCCCTCATTCCAACACTGTTGTATTGGGATTAAGTTTTTGACACATTACCTTTCATATGATAATGTGAGGCATCTTAAATTGATTCATGCTATTATATATGGGTGGCTAGTATACTAACAAAGCCTTTCCACATTTTAGAATCCTTTTGTGTTGTTTCCACATTTTAGAATCCTATGAATGGCAATTTGGTTGAATTCAGAACTTTGGTTTTTTAGTTTCTGTTTTCTAACAATGCTGTGGAATTTTATGATTCTCTAGTATTTGTTGTTTCATTCATCCTGACTTTTGTTTTATTCCATTGCAGATAAAATTTTACATTTTACATGGATAGTTGTAGATTTATTATATGCAATTAAAATAGTTGTCAAAATATTTTTAACTTAGTGATCTTTACATTGATTTGTGTTTTGCAAGAGAATTTGTTTTTGAAACAGTCAACCTTGGAAAGCTCTGCTTCCACAAAGACAGAATAATTCCTTTTGCTAAGGACAATTAAAACCCCTAGATATTATATATAGATCAAACATAAGAAGGCTTTGAATAGTGAAGAGAAAAGGGAGGCTGACTAGGGCAGGGAATCTCAAGATGAAGAAGTGCTTTGGGTTTTCTTTTGGACTTGGAGCTTGAAGGTGTAGAAGGTGGTAACATGGAAGTATGAATGGGCCACAGACTACCAAATCTCAAAGAAAGGGCAGTTCCTTCTGGCCAAAGAACCAAGAAAGGGAAAGTCTAGGAAGGCAAAAAATTATTTTAGGTTTTGGTTAAAGCCAAACACCCCCGGCTTTAGCGCAGTCACCTAAGGCAAATTGGGAACTTTGAGTTCTATTCTGAGCAGGCTGCAGTGAGATGCTTAAACTCTGGCAGTGTAGTGTTGAAGAAGGTCAAATAGGGAGCCACACATATCACCTAGGTAGAGATCATTTAGGGATCCTGCATTTCTGCTATGATCTGTATGTTTGTCCCCTGCAAAACTCATGTTGAAACTTAATTGGCATTGTGACAGTAATCAGGAGGAGTGTTTTTACTAGGTGACTAGGTACATTAATGCTATTACAAATAAAAGGGCTAGGTACTGCCAGTGTGAGTGTTTATAAAATTAGCCCTCTATTTCCCCCTCACCTGCTTTCATGGGATAATTCAACAGGGTGCTTAGCAGATTCTGGCACTATGCCTTGCATTTTCTAGCTCCAGAACTATGCACTGAATAAACTCTTTTTTCACTATAATTACCCAGCCTGTAGTACTCTGCTACAGAAACTGAAAACAGATGAAGACATTTACTTCCACCCAATAGTAACAAGGGCCACCTTGATGGTTTCAGTGGAGGACACAGGAGGAAAGATAAAAAATACTCTTCCTCTCCCTTTAGTAAGAGAGATTGTTTTATTCACCTTCTCATTTCTGGGACAAAATATTTGACACCTACAATTTAAGGAGAAGTTTGTTTTGGCTCAGTTTCAGAGAGTTTAACATTTTGCCACCAGATTGAATCACTGGAGGTACATGCATAACTGTCGCATCTATTTCTCGTACCACCTGTTGGGACTGTCTCATGCTAGCTGATAGGACAATCATGCATGTGCCAATGGTGGTGCACAGTTACCTGGCAGCCAGAAATATGAATTCTGACCCTGTGATGAATGTGTTGACCATGATCAGCTGGGTCCCCAAGAGAAGTGTTGTGGCAGAAGAGCCTGCAAGGGGAAAGCTGCTCAAACCATGGCAGCCAGGGAGCAGAGCAAGAATGAAGAGTCAGGCAAGAAATACACCCTCTAAAGCATACCCTACCTTCTCCAACCAGGCCCTGGCTTCTAACAGCACATTCAGCTCTGGACTTAGCAATTGGTTAATCCACTGCATAGAGCTCTTCACGATCCAGTCACCTGAATACATGAGAGGCCCCAGCTCTCAACTCAGAATATGAGGAGCATTTTAGATCCAAACCATAATGAGGGTCTTAGTAAAGGACAACTGAAGAGCCAGAACTGCCTCTCCAACCCAGCATGAAAGTGCCTCCTGTCCAGCCAACAAAGGTTAAAATGGGGGAATTAGTCTTTTGGTCTCATCTGGAAATAATGCAGTAGTTCTATTGAATTAGAGAATATCTCAGATTTCAAGAAAAAAGATACTAAATGAAAGTAACTGAGATGCTAGAATTATCTGATAAGTATTTTAAAGCATCCATAATTAAAATTCTTCAACTAGCAATAATAAGCTTGAAAAAAAATGAAAAACAAGTAAAGAAATAGAAAAATCTCAACATAGAATTAGAAAACATGAAAAAGAGCCAAATACATATTTTAGAACTGAAAAATACAATAGTCAAAAAATAAAAATAAAGAAACAAAAAAGAATTAATGAATGGACTGAGCAGCAGATTTGAAGGTACAGAACAATAAGAATCAATTGATTTGAGGATAAAGCAAAAATCACTGTAAAGAAAAAAAGAGAGAAAATAATTGGACAAAAATAGAACCTGTGGGATTATTGTGTTTCTGTTATTGGAATGTAGGAAAAGATAGGTTGAAAAAACACTAGAAAATTGCGATTGAATTTCCCAAATTTGGTAAGGCAATTCCATGTAGAAATTCTAGAAGTTGAGAAAATCCTAGAAAAAAATCCCTAAAGAAATCCACGTCAAAAGGCATCATTCTTGCGAAAACTGAAGATAAAAATATCTTGAAAGCAATTATGCCTTTCTATATACATTCTTGAGATGACAAAGTTATGAAAATGGAGACTGGGTTAATGATTGCTGCAATTTAAGGAGAAGGTGCATTCAAAGGGGAATTAGGTTTAGGCGTCAAAGTGCAATGTGTGAGATCCTTATGGCCTTGGAAATGGGGCAAGGGATGAATCTTATCTGGTGGTATGATGCATTGTTGTGAGTGTTCTGATTTTGAAATTGAACTGTGGTTTTACATGATGTTTCCACTGGAGGAAACTAGGTAAGGCCTATACTGGGTCTCTGTATTATTTCTTACAACTGCAAGTGAATGCACAGCTATCTCAAAGTAAATATTTTCATAAAAATCAACTTCACTGAGCTATTGTTTACACACAATGAAATGCGCCTTTGAATGTGTGCAATTTGGTGAGTTTTGACAAATGTATACAACTATGTAAATACTACCACAATCAAGATGCAGGACATTTTACCCTCCTCAAAATTTTTCTCATGTCTGTTTTTATATTGCTTTCTCCATCCCAAACTTTGGCAACCTGCCTTCTGTCACTGTACACTACCTTTCCTAGAATTACAGTATTTGCTTTTAAACCACACATTGTAATCTCTTTGAGATCAGTGACATATTCTTCAATAACAAATAACTGTTTTGCCTATTTATCTTTGCTTCTTTTTGGAAAATTCTATTCTTTTACAGATTTTAATTGGGAATCTCTGTCTACCATATCTGTTATCTTTTCTTCCAGATCATTTTCATTTCTTGGTTTCTGTCCTCTGTGATGGGAGTGGACACCTCATCTTTGCCCTTAAATCAGATTTGCTTTTCTGCTGAGTGATGTGCTTGTTACTCTCACCAATATATATTCTAATACTGCTGTGCGTTAAATCTCTCTTGAAGACTGATGGTGTGCCCTGCCTCTCTCATTCTGTTCCAGTTCTTATAGAGTCTCTCACAATTTAGATTCTCCCTCTTGGACACCATTCTATCTCCTTGACATCCCTCCTCCCCACCAAACCAGAGTCTTAAATCTTGCCTCAAAGCCCTTTTTCCTTTTTTTCCCCTTAAAATTTATGAATGAAACTCTCTGTGAGAAGTTTGTGGTTCTGTTTAAGGGCACTCTGTAAATCCGAAGCGTATTATATAACTACCCATAAAATGTCTATGGCTGGAGTTCAACACACACATGGAGGATATACAATTCATAAACTTATTTTATAGTCACCTATCACATAATAAATATGAGAGGATTAACTGCATTATATTTTCTTTCATGTGCAAAACCAATCTCTGAGACCAAATTGCCTGTGCTTTGGAGCCAATGTTGTTTCACAGCATAAAGTTGTATGCATTGTATCTTGCTCAAGATGAGTAATTCCTTGTCAATTTTACAAAGAGTTTTTGCTACCTTAAAAACATACTATTGATGTCTAGAAATCTCTTCTGCAACCCAAGCTTATTTCCTGACAAAGTCATTTAAAGCAATGACAACAACCACAACAAAGAAAATCAGTCATAGATTCCAAAAATTCCAATCTTCTACTGTAGTGAGTGTATAAAGGAAGATAAAATGTTAAGTTACATTATCAAAACAACAACAACAACAAAAAACTAGCTTACAACCTGAGACTGTTTTTTGTGTTTTGAACTACAAGTTTGTTATAGTAGCACATGCTACTTCTTCCTGAAAAGAATGCATTTTCTGTAAGGAGTGAGTACATAAAATGAAGACTTTTACCGTAGGGTATAGTCCATGGAAAATTTCATTACTTGTAACATGCACTCCCTATTGAAACCTATTGCCAATCTAAAACTTCATTTCCAAGAAATATAGCCAGTTAGTGTCTCCTATGGCAGAACAAAGTTGTTTAAAGACCTACAGGGTCTTTTGGGACAAAATGGCATATGTTTACATTTTATGACATTCTCTTTCTCACATCTGTCTGGAAATGCTCATAAAGACACAGAAAAAGGCAAAAATATTATAAAAATCAAAGACAATCTTGAACCATGCCTTTCACAGGAATTCTTATCAACCACAGAAGGGAACAAGACCCAGAACTATGATTTCTGCATGAGTATTTCTGCTTCTGAAAAACAATAAGTTCATCCAATGGGAAATAAAGAATTAAGTAATTAAAAAATAGATGAATTGAGGTATTAGAAAAAACTGACAACTGAAAAAACAGATTTAGACAGGCTGAGTCTTTTTAAGTGGGAAGTAGTTGATATAGGGGTAGTTTTCAAAACATACTTAGGTATAATGCTATATTGAATATGTATTAATGATAAAGGACTGCAGGAAGTCAAATCGGTAATGTAGAAGATAAAGATAAGAAGTTTTCTTATCCACAAAGTGGAAGGTGTGATGCAGTGCTACAAAGAATGTATGTTTTGATTGAAAATAGTCTGCTTAGAAGACAGAGGAAGATGCTAGAGGACTTGAATTAGGCTGCTATGACTATAAAATTGAAGGAGACTATGTTCTGTTAAATAATTGTATTTAATTACATATATAAGCTTTTAATATAGAATTATATGTGTAATATATGTGTAAATATATATTGCCTACATGCACATACACCCACATGTAGACAAAACCTGGTGTATTTTGCATCATTTTTTATGTAAATACTGTTTCATTAGGGTTTTTTGTTGTATATGGGAAATGAGCTGATCGTGATCTGTAACTATGTAAGTGTGGACAACATGCACTATAACTTTGCCAATATGGTGTTAGATGTAGTATAAATGAATGAACAGAATACAGCCTCCCTTTCTGTTTCTTAGAAGGTATCCTCTCTTTTCAAGGGATGTGCCTTGATGGATATTTAAATCAGATGCAGACCTTTTTTCAAAGAATGATTGAGTTGAACATATCTTGAATACTAGTAACACAATGGTAAAAAAATATTTACATAGTCAAGCTGAGACAAAGACATAGCAAGGAATCCTGAATCAATAGAGGCCCAAGAAGATCTGAGAACACAAAGATGTACTACCTCACCTAGAACTGGAGGTCAGAACTGAAGTCCAAGAAGGGGGCTGTTTGGGAAGTATCTAAACCAAAGTGAAGGCCTTTGACTCAAGAAGCCCAGAGCTGAAAAAACATAAGGATATGGGAAAAATTCCAGGTAGGTTAGACATAGCGTTAGGAGATGGGAAGGTATGGAAACAGTAAGAAAAAGCTGCTGTGAGATGAGAATGGGGAGCAAGGGATGGAAAAATCACACTGAACACACATGCATTGTGTCAAGGAGTTTTAACTTAATAATTATAATGACAATGGAGGAACAAGTGCAGCCTTGAGGAAAGGATTCCTGGCTGTGTCAGGAGGAGAGAGAGACAGGAGAGAGGTGACTGAGGCCAGTCATACAAGGAAAGCAGGCAAAGGGAGGCATAATCAAAATACATGGTTATCCATATTTTGTGATTCACTGGGTATGGGTTGGGAGATATGCAAGGCAGAAACAGGAGGAGTCATTACAGCATAATCACATGAGCAGAAGCTCTGGAGCCCAACAATGCTGGTCCACCTTTGCAATAGCCTCGGTCTTTCCATCTGGTTAAGGGACTAGGAAAACTTACCTCATAGGTTTATTGTGCAACCTAGGCATAATAGCCAACACAGTACACTTGCAAATAGTATGAGGTTAAAATATGGTTAATATTGCTTTTCTCATAGTTGTTATTTTACCATCAAAAGCAAAAGTGAAATATGTTTCACGAGATTTTATGCCTATGTACCAATTTTTATTTCTCATTCTTGGGATAAATGGGGAAAAGAATATATCAGAATATACAAAGTCAGTTGGTTGTTAATTATTTATGTAGAGGACAACCAAGAGGGGAGCAATCTCCTATTTCCAACTTCTTATTTAGTTTCATATAAACATTTTTAAGTTTATGAAATTGAGCATCCAAACACAAAGCCTTCAAGAGGCCCGCTCAGTGTCCCTGGGGTGTACTGGTGTGACACACCACGCCCCAAAGTACCCATAGATCTTCACCTCCTTGTGGGGGTTTTCTAAGTCTTCTGAAACATACAAAAACAGGGAGATGCTTGGAGAAAGAAACTGCCACATTGGCTTTTCTGCCTTTTCCTCTATTATTCCATCTGTTCTTAGTAATATGTAGTCTGCATCTGACCGGCAACAGTGGAAATCTATGCTTCACCAGTGCATTACCTAGGTAGCCCTGTTCCCAAGCAGGAAGAATTGGAACCTCACAGCCTATGTCCAATCTCTTCTATGCAGCCAATTCTACACTTTAAGGGGCTACTATTGACAAGGTGAGTCTTAGTTCCAGAGGTCTGCATCTCGTCTACAAGCACTGTAATAGAAAATCTAGCTAATAGGGCTTTAAAAGCAAGTTAATTTTAATCACTTACCAAAGTGTTAGAAGGTTGACATCATGTGTTATTAGGGACCTAAGCACTCTACTATCACTCTAAACTCTTTTGCTATTAACCTTTTGATCTTAATATTTGCTGCATTCTCAAGCTGTAAGATAGCCGCATCAGCTCTGGACATCATGATACTGGGTCCAAGAGCAGCAAAGACCTGAAGTGATGCATCTATTTTAGCTTGTATTTCACACAGCGTTGTTTTCTGATGGCTATAGGAGAGCATTTTCATACTTTCTATACTCCTTGTCTGTAAGAATCAGTGAATGATGTGAGATAAATAAAAGCCTTGTTAATAAAGTTACAATTAGCTAATAAAACAGGATCATGCATTCCTCCTCACTTCATTGGAAGATCCCTCTAAATGACCAACCAGCAAAACAAAGAAAAGGGTTCACATATAGGACCTGAATGGTAATTCCTACTTTCTCTTCCTGAAAAATTTGTTGAAAAGCCAGACAATACCAGGTAATTGTTTTACAAAATCATTAGGAAAACTGCAATGCAGTTTTAGAGTGATTACTTAAGAGTGATTGGAGTGAATTTAGAGTGCAGAGCTCATATAGTATTAGCTGTGTGAGATAGAGGGAAGACTGTGATATTTTGAATACAATGCTGAACATTGGAATAGATATTTTCACATCAGATTTTTTTTCTGACATCAAGGTAATGTAGTATAGTTTTATCCAGTTAACCTCACATTGTAACCAATTTGATTTATGTGCTTTTAGTACAGTCCCCTGATCACTATTGGAGAATTGTTATAGGCAATAAAACTTATGTATATTGCAAAATATAAATAAAACAGCCAATTGGTTGACTGTGGTAACTGCTTACAGTTTCAGATAATGATTACAAACAGTTCTCCAAGTCACGAACTGGATAAAGACTAATTTGGAGAGCCAGGGTACCATTCTGAATGGTTCGGGATATTAGGTTTACTGTATTCTAATATTGTATTTATACAAATGTAGACTTTTTCCACCATATGTCTATCTGGTTTAAATACCTTGATACTCATTTCTCTGATGAGAGGGCATTTCTAATCTCTATTATGCTATGAACAAATCCTTAATATTTATCAGATTTGAAGATAGTTGAAGCCTATCTTGCAGAAACTATCTAGTGTTGGCCTTTTGATTATTTCCATGCTCGCTAACCACTTGCAGGCTGTGTGTTCCTGATTAGCCAGCCTAAAGGTGAAAATTAAAACTGTCACATATAGATAGATCATATCTCTATGTTGTAGTATTTTAAAGAAATCTAGACTCTTGTAACCATCACCCACTGAATAGCTGCCACACACAACTGCCCTTTCTTATCCCCATCTCTTATCTCCATCTCAGGGAAGTTAAGAATCTTTATTGACAGTGAGAAGTACTCAAGGCCAGCTTCCCCACCTTGCTTCTCTTTTGATAGTTTGACTGTTATTTTAGTCTGGGAAGCAGAGAATACTTTGACCTGGGTAATGGAAGATAACTAGAGATAAAATAGTGATCATCCATTAACATAGGAGAATTTATCACAGATAAATCCTGATGTTGGGGTTAGTTTGGAGTCCAAGGCCAGATCCCTCATGAATTATAGTTCCATTCATCTTTGTTAAATTTCCATTCTCTTTTTCAAGTTTACTTGCTATCTTGTAATTGATCATCTTACTTGTTACAATATTGTCTTATGCTAGGAAATTTATATCTAATCTACACAATATCTTAGCTAAAAGCCAATTGCTTTTATGGCATTATGTCATTATAAAAAGATATGCTGTTTTAAAAGCAATGTTGACTAATTTGTGCCCCTTATCATGTCACATTTTGGATCCTACAGCTTTTTAATAAACAAGTCCACATGAGAGCTCATCTGAATCATCACAGAAAATTTATTTTTACAGAGAAATGAAATCCTTTTCCTAGGAAAGAGTAGAGAGGAAAGATTTACTGTCTGAATCACCTAAATAAATAGAGCTCTTTTTTAAACTTTGGTAATAGATGGATTTTGTTTTTTAAAAAATTAAAGTCAGCTGTTTAACACCTGCAAAAGATTCAAGATATATTATGTTCAATAAGTGTTAACTTTTTAAAAGGGGAAAGATTTCAGCAAGCAGAAAACGGTTTTAGTATAGTAAATGCTAGCATCTGAGAATCTTTCTTTGGCTTATTCTTGAGTGTTACTTAAAAGTCTGTCTAAGGCTCATTAGGCAATTTAAAATCACAGGTCTATCCATATGTAGACCAAATGTTTAAGAAAGGATTGCACACTCACAAAAGAAGTACAGGAAAAATAAAAGGCCTAACAGCTTTGCCTGGAAAGTCCCAGGGGGCATTCTGTTGTCAAAAGGTAATTATACTCCACCCTTACCTGCTATCCAGAGGTATAAGTAGTTCTTCTTTTATGAAATTTTATAAAAAAAATTTTCTATTTTGTATTAGTACAATCCTTGTCTAGAGGGAATTTTGATGTCATTTGTAATTGGGAATTGCGTAGCTCTTATTTTTCATATTCTAGACTTTCTTTGATTATAGTGACCATGGTTATTAGATCCAAATCTGGGATATGTGGCTAATTGAGGTGTGGTTAATTTAACTGGGTTTGGTGACCTACAGGAGGTGAGGTTCTGGGGATGCTAGTGAGCAATGAGATCAGGTGCCATTTCCAGTTTACTTTTGAACTCATTCAACATCCTGATCCATTGTTACATTAGAAAGGCTTATGCACATTCTTCCTTTAAATTTAAACAAAAGTATTTTAAATAAAAGCATATTTCCACTAGCAAAGGGTACCTAAACTTCCTGTGGGATATTAACTTCAAAACATCTGGACTCTGTTATTAGTATACTATAGATACTGAAGACATGAAGGAGATTTTAGATACTGTAAAAAATTCACAGTTAATCCTCAGTATCCCAGGATAATTGACTCCAAATCCTTGTGGACATCAAAATCTGTATATGTTCAAACACCTTACATAAAATAGAATAATATTTGCATATAACCTAAACTCCTGGATACTTTACATCATCTCTGAATTACTTACAATACCTAATACAATTTAAATGGTATGTTAATTGTTGTTATACTATATTATTTAAGTAATAAGGACAAGAAACAAATCTTCATGTGTTTAGTATTGATGCATTTTTTTTTCCTCTAACATATTTTGATCTACGTTCAGTAGTTGATTGAATGCATGGAGGCTAAACTGTGGATTTTGTGTGTATTTGGTCTTTGTCCCTGTTACCTGGCATTCAGCTCTTGAATCTCTTGGAATCTCTGGAGCTATAAGAATGTCTTTTGTGAGAACTAGGCTGATTTCTTTAGTGAACATAGATGCAAAAATGCTCAACTAAATATTAGCAAATAGAATGTGGCACATTATCAAACAGATGATGCATCATGATTGAGTGGATTTTATCCAGAGATGCAAGGAGTGTATTATATTCAGAGATGCAAAGATGGTTCAACATGTGTAAGTAATATAATAAATATAATACATTACTTAAACAGGAGCAAGGTCAAAAAACCACATGATCATATCAATAGACACAAAAAAGGCTTTTCACAAAATCCAACACCCCTTCATGATAAAAACCCTGAAGAAAACAGGTATAAAAGGACCATACCTGAATATAGTAAAGACTATTTAGGACAAACCAATAGCCAGCATGATATTAAATGGGGAAAAACTAACAAGATTTCCCCTGAAATCAGGAACAAGACAAGGATGTCCACTATCACCTCTTCTCTTCAACATAATACTTGAAACATTAGACAGAGTGATTAGGCAAGAGAAAGAAATAAAAAGGATACACAAAAGAAAGAAAGTCGTCAAGTTATTATTTGATACTCTACATATAAGACCCAAAGAATTCCACCAAAAAACCTTTTAGAATTAATAACCAACTTCAGCACAGTAGCAAGATAAAGATCAACAAATAATAATCATTAGCATTTGTATATTCCAACAATGAATGGGATGAAAGAAATTATGAAACCAATACCATTCACAGTTGCTTCAAGAAAAACAAAATATCTAGAATTTAACCTAAACAAGGAAGCAAAAGACTTCTTCTTTGTACTCTAAAGAAGGAGACCAAAGAGGACATCAGAAAATGGAAAGATACTCCTTGCCCGAGAATAAGCAGAATCAATATTGTCAAAATGACCATAATTCCAAAATTGTCATTCAGATTCAATGCAATCCCAACCAAAATACCAACCACATATTTTACAGATCTATAGAAAACAACTCTAAAATTCATATGCTGCCAGAGGAGACCCAGAGTAGCAAAAGCAATTTTGGGCAATAAGAACAAATCCTCTGTTGGTGTGAATGCCAACCAATGCTACAGTTATGGAAATCATTATGGAGACTTCTCAAAGAACTGAAAGTAAAAGTTACTTATAGCAAGCTCTCTCCCTGCTAGCAAATTAACTGAACCCAAAGTTGGATTTTGGAGAATTTTGATTGATAGCTAGTCAGAAGCACAGGTCACAACCTGGGCCTTTTGAAGGGCATCTGAAGTGGGGAAGTTCTGACCCCTTAACCTGTGGGATCTGATGCTAATGCCAGGTAATTTCAGAATTGGACTGAATTAGTGCACAACCAATGGTTCACCGGATAAACTGAATGTTAGGGTTCAGAGAGAAATCTATGCATGTCTGGTGTCAGAAGTATTGAGTGGTGTATGAAAGTAGGAAAAACACTTATGATTTTTCCTTTTTCTATTAAGGTTTCACACAAAACTCAGACAAAACATATAAAAAGTTCTGTACTCTCTTTTAAGGAGGGAGGAAAAGTAATATTTTATATTCATCTAGGTTGAAGGTTGTCTTTATCCTTGTTTTTACAAGTTCAAACCTAAATTATACTTGTCTCTTTTCATTCTGATATTTTGGCGCCATTAAGAAGGAAAAATGTATTTGAAAATGAAAGGCCAATGTATAGTTTGAAAATTGAGAGAATCAATTCCATTTCTTCTATTTTCTTTCAATAGGTTTGAACCTTGTACCGTGTCAGTTGTGTAAATAGTATTTGTTTGTAATTTGTCAATTTAATGTTGTTGCTTTAAATCAGTAATTTATCATTTTAAATTTTACTTTAGATGACTTTTTTGCTTGGAATTAAATTTGTAGAATAAGCAATTTCCAAATTCTGTAAAAATTCCAAGTGGCTTTTTTGTTCTAGTTAAGAAAGCAGTTAAACTGTTTGTTTGCTGTCAGCTTGAGAGGAAAGGGAATTTTTCCCTTTCATTAAAGCCTGCATAGCCCTGACACTTTAGTGGCTGCAGAGACCCTTATTGGGGCAGGGAGATTTTTCACACCTCCTGTGCTGAGATTGAAATCATCTCCTTTCTTTCTACGGGACTAACACGGGAACCCAAGCCTATGGCTTTATCTCAGGTGCTGATAGGTATTCAAATTCCATTCTAAACCTGTCTCACTGGTTGAATGTCTTTATTTGAAGAATGGTTAAAGGAAGAAATTTGATTGTCTGAAATCCCCTTTTCTTTTGTAGAAGTCTTTAGACTTCCTCCTCCTTCTGCTTTTTCTTCCTCCTCTTTTGTCTCTTCCTCCTCTTTCTTTTCCTCCCTCTCTTCCTGTTGCTCTACCTTATCCCTCTCCCTCCCACTTCTCCTACCTTCTCCTCTTCTTCCTCTTCCTATTCCTCTTTCTTTTATTATTAGGGATTGAACCCAAGGCCTGGGTATTGAGCTAAATTCCTCTTTCTTTCTTTCTTTCTTTCTTTCTTTCTTTCTTTCTTTCTTTCTTTCTTTCTTTCTTTCTTTCTTTCTTTCTTTCTTTCCAGAGTCTCAATAACTCACTAAGTTGCTTAGGCTAGGCCTGAACTTGCAATCCTCTTCACTCAGCCTCCTAGGGTGCTGGGATTATAGGTATGGTTCACCATGCCTGGTTGAGATTTCTCTACCATGCTCAAAATGGTTAATCAGTATATGATGGGTAGCCCCATACTCTGGTGTTTCTCAGCTGACCTTTGTCACCTATAAGAAGAATTTTACATTGATATATTTGCTGAACCTAATGAGTGTACACATACACTCAGATATTGTCACTTGAACCAGTAACAGCATTGAGTACTTAGGATTTGTGAATCTGTATTAATTTTCTTTTGTTGCCATAACAAAGTAACAAAAGTATAGTGACTTAAAACACACAAATGTGTTATCTAACCATCTGATTGGTCGGAAGACTGACATGACTATCACCAGGTTAAAATCAAGATGCCAGTGGATTACATTCCTCTTGCTTGCTCATTTGGTTTATTGGAAGATTCAGTTCTTTATGTTTAAGAAGACAATGGTCCCTATTTTCTTGGATGATTGTCAGTTAAGGGCTGGCTGTTCTCAGCTCCTCAAGGCTGCTGCAGCCTTTGGTTCCTGGCAGCACCCTCCATTCATCTTCAGAGACCAGAAAGGGTGCTTGAGCCTTTTGGGGGGCATTTCTCTTGCTGCAGCCAGAAAAGGATAATCCAGAGTTGTTTCCCTATTTCAGAGTGGAAACCTCAATTACAGCTAACATACCCTGCAGGTTCAGGGATTAGGACTTGTTTTCCTTGGGGAGCAATCATTCTGGCTCCACATCGTCTCTGGGTGGCTAGGGAGGTACAAAGCAATGTTACATTTCATTTGGAGTCCGATTCTGAGGCTCCACCCTCCCCTTTTAAGATCCTTTATTCTAATTTTTAAAAACTGTTTTATCCAAGTAGCATATACATATAACTTGAAGAAAAGAGTAGTATTTGTAGGTTTATAATGAAAAGCACCATCACTTTACCCAGCAATTCATTTCCAGGTTCATGAAAACTCTTAAAGTTGTTTCTTCTGATAATTATCTATTTCCATATGAGGTTCAATATTGCTATTGTCTAAATTTTTATAATTTCTAGTGCTTATACATTTATCCTGTTCTGTAGCAAATGAGGATTTAGTGTATATATTACTTTTCACATAGCTCACAACTTGCTTCTCTATCCAATTAGTTTATTTCTGTGTGGGCTAAATCAGAAACCAGAATTTCATTATTGTGAGTATTTAATGTTCCTCATAATTGACATATATAGTACCCTGTGAGTATATTTTTTATGAATTCAATAACTGTCTCTTTATCTGTTGATTAATTTTTGTAGTAATTTGTACCTAAATTCTTCACTGGATCCATAATATGTTTAAAAAAAAAGGTTAGGTACTCTACCAGTTAGTATTCACCTAAAGATATCCTCCTGGAACCTTTCCTGTTGCTCCAATGTGTATTATTTCTCTATAGTCCTGCTTCCCCAATGTCTGTCTTGGGTATCTTTCATTCTCAACTCAGGACTATTTACTGGAACCCCATTTTCCTGTTGTGAAAAGACACTGTGATTTTGAGGGTTTTTTAAAAAAATTTATTTAAAGTGAAAAACAAAACAAAAAAGGTAGAAATAATACAGAATTTCAAAAAAATTAACAGTAAAAAATCACTAGTTGATAAATTACAATATTGTCCTCTTAGAAGTAGTTGTTCAAATTATAAAATTAAAGCATACAAAGTGCACGTTCAAACACTGAGACTGCAAACAGTTCTGTTCAGTGATCCAACAAAAACTTAGTAATATGGTTATCAATCCTACACACTTAAACATACATGCAGTTATATCCTTTAGAGCACTTCCTTTTCCTCTCATTTTTACAATAACAATTACACATTTTGGGTTTTATTACTCCTACATTTCCTATTACTTTTTACACTACAGACACAATGGATATTTATAAATATTATTCTTATTTATTTCACTTATGAGAATACTCTCAAGTTGTCTCCATTTACCTATGAAGGCCTCAAGATCATCATTTTTTGTAGCTGAGTAATATTCTATTGCATAAAAATACCACATCTTTTTCATTCACTCTGCAGTTGATTGGCATTTTGGTTGTTTCCAAGATTTAGCTACTACAAACTGTGCTGCTATGAACAAGGGTGCACATATATCACTGTGATATGACCTTTTCATGTTTTCTGGGAAAATACCCAGGAGGGGAATAGCTGGATTGAATGGAACTTCCAATCCTAGTCTTTTGAGAAATCACCATACTGATATCCATAGTGGCTGTGCCAGTCTACACTCCCACCAACAGTGGAGCAGTGTTCCTTTTTCCCCACAGGCTTGTCAACATTTGCTAACAGTTGATTTCTTGATGGCAGCTATTCTTTCTGGAGTGAGATGAAATCTCAATGCTATTTTAATTTGCATTTCTCGAATGACCAGTGATGGTGAACATTTCTTCATGTATTTATTTTCCATTTGTGTATCTTCGTCTTAAAACTGTGTGTCATCTCAGATGCCCATTTTTGGAGAGGGTCTTTAAATTTGGGGGGCTTGATGTTTTTCAATTCTTTATATGTTCTGGATATAAGTCCTTTGTCTGAGGGGTTGTTGGCTAAAATTCTTTCTCATTTTGTGGGGTTTCTTTTCAGTCTGTTGGTGATTTCTTTTGAAGTGCAAAAACTTTTCAAGAATATGAGATCCTAGTTGTTGATTTTTTGAAGTCTTTCCCATGCAGTTTGTGTTTTGTTCATGAAATCTCTGCCTACCCCTATGTCTCCAAGACTCCTATGTACCTTGTCTTCCAGTAGATTTAGTGTTTCTGTTTTAATATTTAGATCTTTGATCCATTAAGGCTTTAGTTTTGTGCGTGGTGATAGGCATGGGTCTAGTTTAAGTCTTCAGCATGTAGACAGCCACCATACAGAGGTTATCCTTCCAGTGAACATGTTTAGCCCCTTTGTCAAATATCAGGAGGCTGAGTGTGTTTGTAATTATGTTTGCATCTTCTAGTCTGTTCCATTGATCCTCAGGCCTATTTCTTTACTAATACCATGCTGATTTTATGACTGTGGCTTTGTAGTATAGTTTCAAGTCAGGAATTGAGATGCTTCCTGCCTTGCCTTTGTTGCCCATAATTGCCTTTGCTAGTTTAGATTTCTTCTGTTTTCAAATGAATTTTAGGAGTGTTTTCTCTAGGTCTTTGAGATATGTTAATGATATTTTCATTGGGATTGCATTAAATCTGTATAACAGTTTTGGGAGTATGGCCATTTTCACAACATTGACTCTTCCTAGCCAAGAGCAAGGAATATCCTTCCATTTTCTAATATCCTCTTCAATTTCCTTTTTGGTATAGCATAATTATCAGCATATAGAACTTTTACATTTTTAGTTAGGTTGATTCCTAAGTATTTCATTTTTTTAAGTGCTATTGTGAGAGGTTGTATTTCCATAATTTCTCTCTCAGTGAGTTTTTGTTTTTGTACAGAAATGCTATTGATTTTTGAGCATTGACTTTGTATACAGATACACTGCTGAATTTGTTTATTACCTCTAGTAGTCTTTTAATGGATTTTTTTGGGTCATCTATGTAGAGTATCATGTCATTTGCAAATAGTGACAATTTAACTTCTTCTTTTCCTATCTTTATTCTTTTTATTTCTCTCTCTTGTCTGATTGCCCTGAATAGTATTTCCAGAACTATATTGAATAGGAGTGGTGATAGTGGACATCCTTGTCTTGTTCCTGGTTTTAGAGTGAAAGCTTTCAGTTTTTGTCCATTTAGTATAATGTTGGTTGTTGGTTTGTCATAGATGGCCTTTATAATGTTGAGGTAGACACCATGTTTTCTGAGTTTCTGAAGGGTTTTTATTGTGAACATGTGTTGGACTTTATGGAAAGCTTTTTCTTCATCTATTGAGATGACCATGTGGTTTTTGTTTTTGGCTCTTTTGATGTGGTGTATTACATTTATTGATTTGTGTATGTTAAACTATCCCTGCATTCCTGGAATGGATCCCACTTGGTCATGATGTATAATCTTTATGATGATTTGCTGCATTCTATTTGCCAGTATTTTATTGAGAATCTTTGCATCAATGTTCGCTAGTGAGGTTGGCCTATAGTTCTGCTTTTCGGTTGGGTCTTTCTCTGATTTTGGTTTGAGAGTAATACTTGCCTCCAGGAATGATTTAGGGAGGATTGCTTTCTTTTCAATTTCATTGAAGAGTTTAAGGAGTATTGACATCAAATCTTCTCTAAATTTCTTGTAGAATTCAGCTGTGAATCCATCAGGACCTGGGCTTTTCTTTGTTGGTAAATTTTTAATTACATTTTCAATTTCAATAGCTGATTTTGGGTTATTCAAAGTTGCTAGATCTTCTTGGTTGAACTTTGGTAGTTCATATGTTCCTAGAAATCTGTCCATTTCCTTTGTGTTTTCCACTCTATATGAGTAGAGATTTTCAAAGTAAGTATTCATAATCTTTTAAATTTCCATGTGATCTGTAGTAATTTCCCTCTTTTCATGCTTGTTGCATGAATTTGGGTTTTTTCTTTCTTTTCCTTGATAAGGTTAGCTAGAGGTTTGTCAATTTTGTTTATTCTTTCAAAGAACCAGCTTTTTGATTCATTAATTCTTTGTATTTTTTTTTTTAGTTTCAATTGCATTGATTTATGCTCTAATCTTTACAATTTCCTCTCTTCTATGAGCTTTGGGTTTAACTTGCTCTTCTTTTTCTAGAAGCTTGAGATGAAGCTTTAGGTTGTTTATTTGTGCTCATTTTGTTTTCTTGATATGACAATTTATTGCTGTATATTTCCCTCTTAAGATTGCTTTTATTGCATCCCACAGATTACAGAATGTTGTTTCTGCATTTTCATTGAATTGTATGTATTCCTTTATTTTTTCTTTAATTTCATCTGTAGCACACTGGTTGTTCAGAAGGTTGTTATTTAATTTCCATATATTTATGCAGGTTTTGCAATTTCTTTTGCCATTAATTTCCAATTTCAGTGTGCTATGGTCAGATATTATGCATGGTATGATTTCAATACCTTTGCATTTACTTAAGAATGTTTTATGGGATAATATGTGGTCTATTTTGGAGAATGTCTCATGCACAGCTGAGAAGAATGTGTTTTCTGATGTGGTTGGGTGGAACACTCTGAAAATATCTACTAAGTCCAATTGCTCATAGGTATGATTCAGTTCCATTATTTGCTGATTTTTTATGTAGTTGATTTATCTCTTGACAATGGGCTATTAAGTTCCCCTGTTATAATTGTGTTCTTGTTTATTTGCTTTTTCATGTCCATTAGTATTTGTTTTATATAGTTGTGTGCTCCTGTATTTGATGCATATATATTTATGATTGTTAGTTCTTCCTCTTGAATTTTTCCACTAATGAGTATCTTGTGACCTTCTTTATCTCTTTTAGTCTTTTTAGGTTTGAAGTTCACATTGTCTGCAAATAGAATAGTTGCCCCTGCTTTTTTCTGGGTTTCTGTTGCTTGGAATACTGTTTTCCATCCTTTAACATTTTTAAAAATTTTATTAAAAGAGAGGGGAAAAATAAAGCAAAACAGAAAAAAGGGTTGAAACAACATAGAATTTCAAAAAAAAATGAACAGTAAGAAATGACTAGTTGATACATTACATATTGCCTTCCTGGATGTAGTTGTTAAAGTTACACAATCAAAGCCTACAAAGTGGACATTTAAACAGTGAGGCTGCAAACAGCTCCATTTTCTGATCCAACAAAAACTTAGCAACATAATTATCATTCTTACACCCTTAAATATACATGCAGTTATATCCTTTAGAGCACCTGCTTTTCCTCCTTTTGCTGTTTAAGTCCATTATCTGTTTAGTTATATCATGTTTCAGGTTGCTCAGTACCTTGCTGATCTGTTCTGTTGTTGTTATTTACTTTTTAAAATTTTTTCTTATTTATTATTATTATTTATTTATTTATTTATTTATTTTGAAGGTAGTAAAATATAGCAGAACAAGACAAGGCATAACCAACTGAGGCAGGGCAGTGAAATTGGCACAGAACCTCACAGCAGGCCACCAGGACAACAGCAATAGGCACAATAGTACATCTGGTTTTCTTCACAATATTTGTTCTTTCAATCAGGCAGAGCAATATCGAAGGAAATACCAAAGTTACAAGAACAGAATATTGAATAGAGCAATACCATTGATCAAAACAGAGCAAAACAGAGATAAAAATATTTTCCCTCAAAGAACTGGCAGAAGAAAATTCCCCTTATTTGCTATATCACATATAGTCAAACTCGCAAGACATGCTCAGATCTCTGGCTCTCACTTGCTAGCAGGGGGTGGGGTGGGGGATGTGGGGGAGTGGATGTTTGATTCTTAGCCCGCACACTGGTAGGCTCACAGCCACTCACCAAAGGGGTGAACTGGTGGCCCGTTTTCCCAGTGCCCCAAGGTCCAACATGGCACATCACAGTTCTCAGGAAACGCTGATATGGTTCTCACCCTGGGGCAGCAGTGGCTTGCCAAGCCACAGCTACTTACCAGAGCAGCATGCTGGTGGCTCCATCCTTTGACTTTTAATCTATGAGTTGCCTTTTGTTGTGTCAGATGTGTTTCTTGTATACAGCATGTTGTGGGATCATGTTTCTTGATCCATTCTGTCAACCTATTTCTTTTGATAGGTGGATTGAGGCCATTTACATTTATGGATATAACTGATATGCACTGGCTTGCCTTTGCCATGTTATATTCCAGTTTTTTGCTTTCTGCTTTTCCCTCTTGTTTAATTGCTTGTCCTACCTGATGGTTTCTTTCTGTTGTTGTTCTGGAAATTGTGGTCATTTTTATCTCTATCTAGTATGTCTTTTGATACTCTTTCTAGGGTTGGTTTGGTGGACATGGATTTCTTCAGTTGTTCTTTGTTGTGGAAGTCTCTTGTTTCTCCATTAAATTTGAACGAAAGTTTTGCTGGGTATATCATCTGGGTTGAAAGTTGTTTTCTTTCAGGGCTTGAAATACCTCACTCCAAGCTCCTCTTGACTTGAAGGTTTGTGCTGAAAAGTCTGCCATGATTCTAATGGGCCTTCCTTGATATGTAAGTTGTATCTTTTCTCTAACAGCTTTTAGTATTCTGTTTTTATGCTGCATGTCTGAGATCTTAATTATTATATGTCTGGGTTTAGATTTATGTTGGTTGTGATTGTTTGGTGTTCTATATGCCTCACTTATCTGCATATCAGATTTTTTCCCCCATGTTTGGGAAATTTTCTGCTATTACTTCTGTGAATAGTTTTGTTATGTCATCCTGCATCTTCACTGATGCCTATTAGTATTATATTGCTTCTCTTGGCATCATCTTCAATCTGCTTGATTGTCATTTCATGCTGCTTTGTTATTTTTAAAAGTTCTAGCCTTTCATGATCGATAATTGGGATCCTGTCCTTAAGGTCCGAAATTCTGTCCTCAGCTTCATTTAAATAGTTTTTGTCACCTTTCAATAGAATTTTTTGTTTCTTGGATGTCTCTTTGAATTTGTTTCATGAATTCTGCTTGTTTTCTATATTGTTCATTCAAGGTTTCAATAAGTTTCCCATGCTCCTGTACTTTTATCTATTTCTTCTCTAGCTGTACTGAGCAACTCCTTACTGAAGTTGTTATTTCTATCTTTACATGAGAGATTACTTCTAATTTGATTTCCTGTATAGTCTCATGGAGTTGTTTTTTATTTCACTTGCTATCTTTTCAGAAATTTCTAGTGTGTTACTTTTAGAATTCTCTATTCCAAAGTCTCCTGTACTTGCTCCTGATGGACTAGATATTTGAAATTGCATTTTGTTTTTTTTTGTTTTGCCATTTTCTCCTTTTGGGTTAATATTTGGTACTTCAATCTCACTAGTGTCAAACTTTTGGTAGTGTGTATCTTGGGGTCCTACTGTAAGGTTGATGTTTGTCAAATTGTTGGGTCCCACAATGAAGAGGTGAGCCAATCACCTGAATTCCCTCTGCAGGGCCTGTTTGGTGAGTCCTGTATTCTTTCTAGGCTGACAAGCCTATGAATATTGATGGAAATCAACCCTTAGTTCCTGCTGTTATTATGTCTTTAGTTTATTCAGAGTCATCAGATTTCCCTATTTATATTGTTTGTCTCGGCTGGGACCCTATTGTGTCTCTGGGTGTCTCATAAGCCCTTTTAGTTTTCTCCAGGTTGGGGAGAAAATTGGCACCCTCCTCAGCCTACCTGATATTCTTTGTGTGGAGGAAGGACTCACCTACCCACTTACCAAGCTTGCCAATGGCTTACTTCTGGTGGGGGCTTCTCAATTGCTCCTGTTTATCCACTGAAGGTGGCAAACACTATCCCTATTTTAGGGGCAATCTCATCTCACTGATGGAAGCCTGCTGAGTTCTGTTTGGATGAGGGATTACTGAGTCTCCCCTCAATACTGCATTATCCACTTCAGTCCAAGGTGTGGGAGCCAAAGATCAACAGCAGTGCTAGGTCCAGGAGGTAAGGGGGTCCCCAGTGGCAGTGGTGGGACTGCAGTGGTGCTTGTCACGGGTTGGAGTTCCTAGGTCCTGAGGTGGGGGGCCAGGATTGCATACGCATAGGAGGGGCCCGGTTCTTGATGGGACCACCCCCTGCTGCTGGCTGGAGTTCTGCCAGCAAGGCAGGGATTGGGAGAGGAGTCTGGGTCTAGCCTAGCCTTGTGCATGCTGCTGGCTGGAGTTCCTGGGCCCTGCGAGGTGATCTGTCAGGATGGCGGCGGGGGTGGGGGGTGTCCTAGGAGGAGCCCAGATCTATCCTGGCCTGTGCTCCTGCTGGCTGGAGTTCCCAGGTCCCTCGAGGTGGTCTGCTGGTATGGCGGGGGTCATGGGAGGAGCCTGGGTCTTGATTTTGAGGTTTTGCATGACAGCAAAGCTATTTTCTCTTCGCCTTTGGTATGTTGCCAGGTGGCACTCATCTACCTTCAAAGTTGCTATTGGTATACCTCGTGCCATTCTAAATCTTAATCTCTGGTGGTGGCATTTTCTTCTCTAGAAACTTTTAGAATAGTCTTTACATGTCTGACTGCCAAATATTTTTTGGTGATATGTCAATGTAGATCTCTTAACATTCACTGTGATACTTGAATACTCCTGGGTTCATTCAATCTGGAGTTTAAAAATGTTATTTCATTGTTAATTCCATATTATAACTTAATCTCTTGTTACTTTCCAGACAGTTCATCCTAGTTTTTCTCTTGTTTTTCATCTGTCTATCTTTTGGTTCTACAATTCTGTTTTATAACTCTTATACCCCTTTATTCTCTTTAATCTCTGAACAAGAAGACATTCTATTTTCATTTCATTATGGATGGCAGGGTCTTAACTGATGTTATGATTTAGGTCTTGAATATTCCCTAAAGGCCCATGTGATGAAGGCTTGATTCCTGGCTAATGGCATTATTGGGACTCTATGGAAACTTTAGGAGGTGGGGCCTGATGGAAGGAAATTGGGTGACTGAGGGTGTGCCCTTGAAGAGTATAGAGAGGCCAAAGCTCTACCTCTGTATTTTTTTACTTCCTGGACATCATGATATGGGACGATTTCTCCATCATATGTTCCTTATCTCAGGCATCCCGTTACACTAACACAACTGGATAAATATGTTCAAGTTGATTCATGCATTCTTCCATCTCTGCCTATTTCCACTGTTTTTCTTTTCTTTTTGCATAATATTTTCATTTTTGAACCAGTGTCATGTAGAAGATAAAAACATGGAATGTGAAACTAAATTGAATGCTTGCAAACTTGAATGATTATGAATTTAGTAGATTGAGAAAATTGCTTAACTTTTATATACCTCAGCTTACCTTACTGAAAAATCAGAATAATACTACTTACATATAAAGTTGAGAACTGTTATGATTTAAATATGAAGTATTGCTTAATGACTTTTGTAATTAATGTCTTGATCCACAATGCTCAAGGGCAAGGCATAGAGATGTAATTTGATCATGCTGACCCTAACCTAATCTATTCATGTGTTCACAGCCAAATGGGCATTAGGAGATTGGGTCTACTTAGGAGTAGGTCACTGAGGGTGTGCCTTTGAAGGGTATATCTTGTCTCTGGTCCCTTTATTCTCTTGCTGTCTTTCTATTGTCTGTTTCCTGGGTGCCAGAGCAGATTTCCTTCACAAACCAATTCCTCCATGATATTTCTGCCACACCAAAGGTTTAAAAGCAATGGACCCTTTTGGCCTTCAACAGAAACATATGAAATTGTGAACCAAAGTAATTCTTTCATACTTTAAGTTATATATGTCACAGCAACCGAAAGATGACAAATACAGGGAGTATGTGGAAACAATATGTATAAAGGAGCAAATGAGTTAATTTCATAAAAATCAAAATGCACTACAGTTGTTTCAGAATGTGTCACCAGAAAGCTGACTGTATCAAGAGAGGTTGTTGACTGGTGGCTCTTTGAATTTTGAATATAGACTGATTAGATGAGTTTGCCTTGAAGTCTTCAACTATCAAGATTTATGTATTTATTTTCTTGTGTTTGTTTAGTTCTCTAGAGACAAATCCTATAACTGTCTATGGAATGTAAATCTGATTATTTGATTTCTAGGAGCCTTGTGAAGGAAGGAAGCTAGGGAATCTCATGTTTGGTATGAAGATTTTAATAGTCTAGTTTCTGCATGGACTATCACTTTTCTTCAACAGTGGATAGTGTTCCAAACTCTGTAGATATATGTTTAACCTTTCCAGAAACTTTGACCTGATGTTCAAGTTTTCACTTTACTGTGGATTCCCACTCTTTTGAGTTTTGGGGGCCTCCAATTCCAATACTCTTCAATTTTAAGTAGTTTGTTTTTCCCCAAATTGTTTCAATTCATAGTTTATATTTCTTTTCTTTTCTCCAGAATCAATAATTTTAAATATATTTTTATGCTGTTGTCTGTCATGGTTGGTGTCTATGTATTCCACCAAAGCCTCATGCAGTCAGAGGAGTGAGTTTCTCAGAAGTGGATAAATCTAAATTGTGTGTTGCTGGGATTAAGGGTGTTTAATCAGTTTACTGATTGGTTTTGCACCACTCTAATCCCAGAAGCTCATAAAAGGAGAAGAAATATGTTGTTAGGATTGGTTGTTGATTTTGCCATCTCCTACATGACATGAACTGTTCTCCTCTGCAAAGTCACCCTGCCCTGGAGTCAGCTGATTATGGACTGAAACTTCTATAAGCTGTGAGTAAAATAAACGTTTCCTTCCTTAACTCTGGGCTTTGGATAGTTTGTTTCAGCAAGAAAAGTAATGAAATCATCATCTCTCCATATATCTTGTTTCTTCTACCTCTTCAAGTTAGTGAAACAGGAAGGATTTGGAGGCATAATTCTTGTATCAGTAGGAACTTACTTCTCATTAGCAGATATTCATGTTTCTGGTTTTGTTCATTTTCTTTGATCCTGATTGAGTGTTCATGTAATGGATGTGATGTCATAAAGTGACTTTCAAGTTTACTTTAGGACTCTCTCAGAAAGAAGCTGATTATTTTTCCATTAGCTAATAATTAATTCTAATAATTAATATCCTGGCACTTTTTTTTTTAGAAACTGCTATGCCATCTAGCTTTTTATGTCCACCTGGCAGTTCCATAACTTCCATCCTCCTCCAGCCTCTATTTCTTGAGGACATCAGGAACCACTCAGTTCTTTTTCTGATCCTTCAAAGTTCCTTGCAGAACCGGAATGAGTATGTCCATTCTTTTCTTCCCCCGAATATTACTCTATATACTGTAGTACTGTAGCTCTTTTATTCCTTATTGACATGGGCTGCTTTGATGGACTTTCTTCAGTAATCTGTAGGTGGGATGCAAGCAAGAGCCTCTATTTTTGATTTATGTACCTGCTTCTGTACATACTTTGCAAGACTGCAGTTGAAACTCCTTAAGACCTATTTCAGAAGGATTCCTTTAGCAGCTCCAGAGAGGCTTCAGGTTCTACAAGTCAGCAAAAGAGAGATAGCTGTGCTTGAAAATTAAGAGAATAAATTATTTTTGTCCAGTTGTTGTGTGTCTACTTGGAATTATGGGTGCCCAAATGATTTAATCCATGAATTTATTTATCCTTCAAACACCTTGGCAAGGTGGAACTATTCATCTTTCATTAACAGTCAGAATTTTAAGACTTAATTTGAAAGATGTTACAGAAATGCAAAATCTAACCAGCACCAATGTTATAGACTGTAAACATTATCTCCATGGTAAGTAAAGACTTTAGGCCTCTTATAGTACTATGAATCTTGGGCCAATAGTGATCAAGTCTCTCTCTTGTCCAAGTTACTGAATCTATAGGGGCAAGAGACAGTCTATTATTATATTTTCAATATCTACTAGATGTTGTATGTCTGAGTTCAGATTCATACCAAACGATGACAATCCTGTCTTCAGAATACTTATTATGACAATTCCATTTGTCTCAAAATTATATTTGTAACAATAAAAACTTAAATACAATGCTCACAGCACAAAAGCATCTTTATAAAAATGACAGGTCAGACCATTAAAATGTATGCAGTTCTTGAGAAAATGTCTAGCATACTTTGGTCAGAAGTATATTGAAATCTATATGAAAAATTTAAAAATATGAAAGCAATTATAATTAATTTTTTCTCCATTTTCCAAATTTATGTAGTGACATTTTATTTTCTTTGAGTGAGAAAAATAATTTATACAGGTACATGATATAATTTATTAAACTGAATTACAACTAGAATATTGGTGAAACGAAGTCTTTAAATTCTGTACTCATATTTCTAAAGTACTCTGGAGGGAGTGAAACTTCTAAGGTCCCACTTCTGAATTCTGATACAGAGTGGAGTTATGTAGAGGCCATCTTGAGGGGTGGTGGGATGAAGGGGAAGGGAGGGTTTTGTATATTTATCCTTTCTAGCATAGTTTATCAATCAAAGCACAAAAGTGAGAAAGATCTTTAATTCTGAGACAATAACCCAATTTTACTATCTTTGAAGGCTTATCTTAAGAAAGATATCCTCAGCAAACTACAAACCAGTACATGTTCCAGCTCACACTGGCCGGCATTTTTCTCTTTGTATTTTCTCATTTGTAGTCTATCTGGTAAATGGTAAAACAGAACTGGTGGGTGCAGATTTCTTGTTGCTCTACAGGTGTCCAGTGGATGGAAAGAAATGAACTGCTACCTTGTAGGAAAAATGAAATACTGAGAAGGGAATATCTTGTATTTTTGTGTCTGAATAAAGATAATTATTAGATTTTTAAGCAAAGAGAGAATTGCAGTTTGTTTAGAATATCACCTTCAAAAGAAAAGAGGATTAAATTATCATGAATGGTTTCCCAGTGAGAGTATCCAGCAACTTAAATGGGAGACTAATCCTTTCAGACTTCAGGCAGAGCTTTTCTGCTATTGATGACATTATATAACAATAAAATTTTCCTATGACCTCTTGCTCCTTTCTTCATATGTGAAAGTCACTATATGGCAGAGTCAGAGACTGTTCTGATGTTATACTGGTACAAATGATACAGAACCATGGCAAAAGGCTCATTTTTAAAGAAATAGACCAAGTCATTTTGCTCTGGCTCAAATTCCCATAGTAACCAAACTCTGTTGGACATTTCTCATTTAATTGAGTGGCAAGGAGTTGGGTGGATGAATTGGAAGGTGGAGAGTTGGGGGAGAATATGGAGTGAATCATGAGGATTAGCTGTGCGTATTACTTTACTCAGAGTAGTCTCTTCTTTAATTCCCATGATTTACCCCTGTGGATTTTCCACATTTAAGTAATAAGTAGCCACTGTAAATTACCACTTAATAGGATCAGTTCCTCATGTCAGAAGCATAAAGTGCTTCAACAGAAAGGGGAATTAATATTTTGCTTTTACTTTCTGAGAATTGATGCATATGGTCACCATACTAGAACGAATTTTAGGTTCACAGTTAGATAAATGGGTTTCTTCTCTCATACATTTAAATAGAAATAAAAAGAAAGGAGTTTTCATATTTAAGCCTTTATTATTGAACCAAGAAAGTTTGCCAAAAACATGTGGAGCTTGGGACATGGGCCAAGGTGGTAAGCCTAATGGTTACAATTTGGTTGTTTATGACTGTTGCCTTAAATAAAGTCTTTTTCAAACTTGTATTTACAGTTATAATCGCATGTATGAACAAGAACTTTTTTTGTGACCAGTTGACTTCTGCTCAGAAGACATCTTAAAACCAGAAAATGTTTCAGAACCTTTTGTAGATTTTCTATCCAGTTACTTTTAGATGTACCATATAAATGAAATAGTATCCTTCTTAGGCACTGACTTCTTACCCATACATAATGATATTAATTATCGCCTAATATATTATGCTGATATACACATTATACCTAATTAATTGTTGAAAAACTACATTTGTGTTGGTCATGCAATAAATCATGTTGATGTACTAGCAAAAGAGAAAAAGAGTGAGGGCAATTCATTCATATAAATACATAGACTGACTTTGAGAGGACCGAGATTGCTGAAAATTGCTGACAAGCTCTGGCAAGTTTTGTTTCTCCTCTAGTGGCAAAAGTCAGAGCCCATGAGGACCAAATATTCTTGTGCTTTTGCATTTGGCTCTCTGATTTTTCCTTTGGAACAGAAAAGGAGAACTTAAGGAAAAAATACATGGGGGCTTCCTATTGCTGTAGAATGGGGGAATCTCAGAATAGAGATGGATTCTGTAGGAACAGAAAAGCAAATGAAGGTGGATGAAATCTTGGTGTGATCTGGCCTTCTATATGAGGAAGGAAGAAGTAGCATTCTACATCAGTCAGAATTGTGTCATACTATGCTAAAGTGTGTGTAAGACTATGATATATTCCATACTAATGTATTAAGTAATTTACCTGGTACTTTTTTTTTGCTGATGCTGTTTTATCTCTCAGACTGAAATAGGACTAGAGGTCCCCTCACTCTGGAAGCAGATTATAATCAGAAACCATGTTGCTTACTAATTATGAGGTATTATAGCCACAGAGATCTACAAAGAATAAAAATCAGCATACTGTTAATTCTTAGAAGGCATATCCATCTTTTTGGAGAATGTGGGATCAGAACAACCATGTTGGATGTAGCAGCTGTTTAATGGAGACAAACTAAGAAAGCCTGCCATGTCTACACAGTGATGGTAGTGACTTTGTCAGTGGAGCTGCAAATTATCAAAGTCTTTGCTTAAAAGGCTGCATTCATCTATACTCTGGTACCATCCTTGATATCAGGTATATAGTGCTCAAACCCAGGGCACATCTCCTCTTCTTAGGGCCTACTTGGATGGACTCCCCTAAAACTTATCTCTATAGTTACCTTTTACTCCTTTTCCAGCAACCTTCCTCTGCTTATAGGAAGATAGAATGACATGAGGCTGAAGGGGGAAAGGATATACAAAGAATAAAATATATGCAAAACCTTAGAGAGACAAAATTTGCTAAATGTTCACTATGTAGCAAAAATGTTTATGACTCTTTTTCATTTAATTCTTTTTTTTTCCCTTACTGTTGTAGTACTGAGATTGAACCCAAGGGCACTGCAATGAGCTACAGAGCCACATCTTTTGGGAAAAAAAAATTTGAGACAGCATCTTGCTAAGTCATTAAGTTCCCTGGGTGGGACTTGAAGTTGCTATCTGCCTACCTTAGCCTCTTAGAACCACCACACTTGGCTTGTGATTTAATTCTGTCAACCATTTTGCCTAATTAATAGATGAACCAAGAGAACTTCATAGAGACTTTGCCACAGGAGATGATATTGCTGGATTTTGAACCTAGCTCTTTCTGATAGTAAAATTGCCTTTTCTCATCATATCATCTCTGCCTTACCTTTGCCTAAAGTGTGTTTCCATAAACTCTGTTGACTGTCTGATGTCTGAAAACTGGGCTAGGGATGCAATGGGAAAAGGTTATGACATTACATGCTTACTGTGATATTAGTGGTGTTCACAAAGGATAATGAGAAATTGAGAAAGTTTACAGCTCTGCCCGGCAGGGAACATGGATGATCATGTGGTCTGAAAAATGACAGAGAAGGACTGACATTTAAATCTTCCTCTCAGAAAAAGGGTTAAGGGATATAGGTTGAGAATATATAATGAGAAAAAGAAAAAAAAATATTTTAGGACCAAGGAGTAAGAATGTAAAAAGCAAATACTGAAAAGCTCACCTGATTTTATGGCTTTTTATGATGCAACCCCTGAAAATATAAAGGGTCTCTGATGATATGCAGTAAGAGAATAAGAGTCTCCATGCAGGGAAACCGGATGAGAGAAATGGAGCTGTAAAATGTGTTGATGGGGTGAATATGCTCTACAAGGGACACTCGCCCTAACAATTCTCGGAGCCTGACTCCCTGGGGGCCTGGGATAACAGTAGAAGAGAGGAGCTTCCATAAGAAAAATAGATACAGAAGGGGCTTAGACACCAACACTAAGCCTTATTTTCAAATTGAGCAGGGACCTGGTAGGCTTCTTTGTTTTCACCCAGAAGCCGGCTGAAATGGACTCAGACTCAGTGAGATTCTATCAGAATGAGACACTCAGCTGGGATGGGAGGAGAGTATTCTGGAGAAGTCTAATGGATAAAGGGAAGGATGGCTTTCGGACATTTATTCTTTGTGATGAGTGTCAGGAAAGAAATCTGTTAAAACCACAGGAAGAGAGATTTTTTGCTTGGGATAGTAAAGACCACATTTGAAATCATATCACTTTACCCTTCCTGTAAGAGCATAGGGGAGGCGAAAAGAGTTATGGGTGCCCCCGAAGGGTCATCCAGAGCTACTTCTTTCTTGGACTGGAACATCCATAATCTCTGCCCTAGCAGGTGTTATGTCTATTAGAAGGGAAGACTGAACTTTCTTTCAATCATTTCACCAAATACACTGCACAGCAAGTTGTTACAAGCTTTTTGGGCCTTTCCCTGTGGCAGAAGTTGATTCAAGGTGGCTCCATCTCTTCTGGGCTGTATGAAAGAGTTCATGAACCAAGCAAAGCCTCGCTTTCCTTATTTGTGAGATGGGACCAATGGGGATTATCTCAGGGGGTTCTAGGTGAAGATCAAACTAAAGGAAGAGAGCTAGAATTGATAGAACACTTACAGTGTACTCCCAGGTGATACTCTTCCTAAGTGCTGTATGTATGTTCACTCATTTTTCTTGTTCTTGTTTTTTCTGAGACAGGGTCTTACTATGTTGTTGAGGCTGGCCCTTCACTCACTATGTAGTCCAGGGTTGCCTCAAACTTGTGACCATCCTCCTCTTCAGCTTCCAGAGTGCTGGGATTACTTGTATATGCTACCGTGCCTGGAAACTCCTTTAATGTTTGAAACAATAACACATAAGATAGGTGCTATCATTATATGCATTTAACAGATGGGAAAGCTGAGGTCCAAAGAGATTAAATAAATTTTCCAAAATCTCACATGCATATAGGATCTAGGATTTGAACCCAGACATAGGATTTCAGAGATCACACTATTTTGCTACCCTGCTTACTGCCTCTGCAGGAATGTGGGAAAAGGCCCTAGCTGGGCCCATTAGTTGGCAAATAGAGTCATAAAATAAAGCTTAGCTGGTAAGGAAATGCTGGTTTTTATTCAAACATGATATTTAGTTTATTCTTCAGTATTAGAATTTGGAAATTTGATCTTACCTCAATGACATTTTAACTGATATTCACTTTCTTCTCTAATTCAATTATATAAATACAGTTAAAATATTTACTCTTTCCATGACCTGGGCAAGTACTAAGGAAAGACAATCCATTTAAATCACTGTTTTGAAACAATTTTATTTCAAACTCGCAAAACACTGTCCTGCTATCACAAACATATTGTTCTACCATGTTCTCACCAAGCTTTTTGAAGGCATTCCCACAGCTCAAGCAAATCAAACATGGCAGCATCTGCTGTGGAAACCAACATGTATCTGGCTGTTTCTCGGAGTGCATTTTCATGCACATATAAGTGCATTCTGGTTTTATCAGCCATTGTCCTTGAAAGTGATCTCCAGATGTTGTAAAACTTAAAAATTTTGATTCTGACTGACATGCATAGTCCTTTTTCCATTTTTGAACTTTCTGTCCAAGATCCCAAGTGTCAGTAAGGAAGACTGCCTTTGGTCCAAGCCCTACTGACGTTTTTTCCATCCTGCAAAAAGCTAACATGGGGAAAATTCAATGAACATGTCAGGGCTTCCCTAACATATCTATGGTGGTCTGCAAAGTGTGCAATCAGGCTCTTGGCAAAACCCTCAGGAGGGAACTTCTCCAGCTGAGCTCCAGCCTGCCATCTCTCTCTCTCTCTCTCAAACTTTGGCATTTAATGAATTGGTCCTTAGCCTATTTGCATCTCCATGTCATCCAGGGATAAGCTCCATTCTCAATGCAGGGCTTTTCAGTTTTGCCTCTAGTATTTCCTCTGCAACAGAAATTTTATTAACATTCATAAATAAAGTTTTCCACATACTGTCATCTATCTCTCTTCCACCTAACTTATCCCAGATTTTCTGGGGATTGTCTGAAAATGACTCATGTTGTTACTGAACAATTTCTACATTGTTCATACTGGTTTCTAAATAGAATCTTGCCTTTGGTTAAGTCAGTGAGGAAGATAGGAATTTGTCTTCATTCACTCCTATTAAACAAATAACTCAAAAAAAGATGTAAAATGATTCTTGGCATCCACAGTCAGATCTTTCCTTTATAATATTACTGTCTATGAAATTCTTCTGCATATTCTGCAGAAATTTAAGAGCCTTTTGGGACAAGTACAATAGTTGCTATTCCATTAAGACTGGAGTTTTCAACCTCAGCACTACTGACCACTGGGGCTAGGGATAATTCTTTCTTATGGATGCTGTCCTGTGTATCATAGGATGTTTATTCGTATCTAGATCTGTTTGCTAGCTGTGAGTAGGACCCTCATCCTCCCCATTTATGAAAATAAAAAATGTCCACATGTGTCAAGTGTTCTTGGCTGGGTGGGGGTGGTGGGTAGGTGGGAGTCTTCCCCAGTGAAAACCACTGCATTTAGTGTATAATAAAACTGAGGCCCAGAGGGGTTGAGTAACTTTCCTAAGGTCCTTAGTGGCACAGGTAAGACTACAGAACTGTTCTGATTATGAATGTTTACTACCCTACACTACCACCCTACCCAGTGATTCCCTTCCTTCTTTCCTCTTTTCTGATAGCTATGTTCAGTGGACATCTATGCGATATGTACACACCTCATGTTCAGGAACCCTCTGTTCATGTTTAAAAACACTCTGAAATGAACTAACCCTTCAGACAGGAATTGTAGAAAAGGAAAATGACAGCTGTGTCATCGTAGTGACTGTCTCTGAGCCCACTGGTGCTTATGATCAGAATTCTAAGCTTGGAGTTGATGTGATTTCGGACTGTGGGGCTCTCCATTGTAGGAGACCCTGTTTTCCTCACAGAGCTTAGCAGCCTGCAAGTTGAGTCATCCCTGCCCTGGCTGTGTCATGTGTCTGGAATAAGTAGACTATGCGAGTTGCTGAAGGATAAATAATGCTTCTCACCCATGTGCTGTTGTGAAATAGAGATGACACCCAGAGCCACGACGAGCCACATGTTGTCTTTGTTTTTCTGTCCATCTTATGGCCATGATTGAATTCTCCAAACTCCCAGTCAGCCTTTTCTGTCAGGAGCAACTAAGATCCCAGAAAGGTGTGAGGATGTTCATAGATTTTAATGCTACTTTATTCTCTCCTGACTGTTGACATAAACTCTTCCATGTTCAGCAACATTTTCTTCATTACTTCATAAATACATGAGTATTTATTACCATGGGGGGGGAAATACACTGCTGTTCACATGACCACAGCTGAAAAAAATGATATTAAACCTGAGAGATTAACAGGACTCAGGAGAGGCAGCAGTTCAGGGACAGCAAAGTAGGGTCTGTGAAATGTTAAAACCACTGTCATCCAAAGAAGAAATGGAATGTTAGAGAAATGAGAAAGGGTATTGTCTCAGCAACAAATATTTTGTCTGAACCAAAGAGAGGTTCAGAGTGTAGTGTTTAACTAGCATTTGCAAAGAGTCACACCACAGTATTTTGTGCACAGTAGTAATAGATATCAAGAGCATTCATGCACACATACACAGGACTAAAAGGCTCAGAAAAGTGAATATTCACTTATTATTTCAGACCTGACTTAAAACTCAACTGGCTAATTTTTTCCCTCAATTTTCTACAAAGAATAGGTGAACTTTTACTCAGATCACTATGGCTCTTCTCTGTCTATAGACACATTTTCCTTCTAGCACTTGCACCTCTCTACACTCTTGACTTACCTGGTTTTGTTTCCACAGTGACTAGTAAAATGTATAAACTAGTAGATGATCGATAAGTGATGGCTGAATGAATAAAAGTTGGTCAAGATGAAAAGTGTTTCTGTTTTATTTAACCAGGCAGGCTCTGTGTTAGGCACAGCAGACTAGAAACATCTCAAAAAAATGCAGCCCTTTCTTCACAGTGGTCTGAAGTGGCCATCACAGTACCTTATTACTCATTCATTTGATTAGTTGTCAGCCATTTGTGGAGCTCTGAACAAGAAAATAATAAGAGGTTACAATGTGATGTAATTCTTGTCACCCTTGATACAGGAATTTTGATCCTGCTGCTCAAGGACTTTCCAGATTCTGTGAGTTGAATCTGGAAGGAAAAGCAGGAGTTGCTTTGGTGGCATCGCATGCAAGAGCAGCACGAACAATCTTGGAGTTGGCAGGAGAGGTGGTGAGATGGAAGCTCCTAGCAGGTGGCATGGCCGAGCAGGGGTTACAGTGGGGTAAATGATGTTGGGGAGGTAAAGGAGGGCCCATTTAACCTATACCTCTCTATACCTAGCATTGTGCAGATATGCAGTTATCTTGAAGTGGCCTTATTCCAAGCTGTTAGAGGGATTAGGGAAAAGGAGGCAAGAGAAACTAGAAGGGGAAGGTGAATTAGACCAAATGCAGAGGCTGGTGTGGGTGAGGAGCTGACCCTCGAGTCACAGAAATCTTTCAAGTGTGGAATGTAGAAGCCTTACTCTGTGTCCATTTGTAAGCAGAGTGCAAGCCTAGAGCTGAAAGGAGGTTCAGGGAGAAGTTTAAGGAGGCTTTTTGCCAGGGCAGTATCCAAGAGGTGGAAGCAACTGTGTATGCTCCATTATTTTCTGTGGAAAGGTCACAGGTGTCCTGGGCATACATGCCAGGATATTAAGGTAATCTTAAATAGTTTTAACTTGATTTCAAGGTTAACTTTCACTAACTGGTTGCTAAGATTGGGCTTAGTATTCAGTTAGGGTGGAAGTATTATATTTTTCTATCCCAATAATTAGCAGTTAAAATATTTCCAGCAGTTTATAACTCATACTTTTCAAGTCATAAATTAAAAGCATCAAGGTGATGTGGAGGTCTGTGATCTTGGTATAGGCTCTAGTGTTGCTGAGTTGCAACCACTGACCTTCTAGAAAATCCCTGACACTCCTAGGTCATTGCAGACTTCCAGGACCTGAAACAGAGCCACATCCTTTTAGATTTAAGTTTATTATTATCTGTTGAGTAACACTTTATCTATCACAGTTTTTAAATATGTGTCTGAAAGATTTGGAAATAGATTTTGATAGGTGGAAGTTGAATGGAGAACAAGGGATTAAGAATGGAGAAGGCACAGAATTTATTTAATTTCATATCAGTCTAATTCAGTTGAATTCAATTTTCCAATTATTTCCAGAGTACTTACTTCATAAAACCTGTGGAGGCATGTCCTCAGGTCATCAGATATGCTTTTCCCATGCCCTTCATCATCAGCAAGGTTTCTCACCTTCTAGGAATATTAAAATATTAAAGTGACCAAGAGAACAAGCCCATTATTGGACACAGAGTGGGCAGCATGAGGATTTAGGTGAGAAAGAGGGCTCAGGCCAGAGTCCTGTTATGACAACAGCTCTGCCAGTGTAAAAATGTGAGCTTTGCTGAGCTACCCAGACCTTGGAGTTGGCTGCTCACCTGTGAAACAGGGTGATGGTTCAGAGGTCTGTTGTAAAGTTTGGATGAGGTACCTAATGGCAAAGAATTTAAAATAAATATAAATGGTGCATAAATGCTGTTCATTATTTAATGATTGACAGAATCAGAATCAAATCAAAACTATTTGATTTAACCTTCAATCCCTCAACTCTGTGAGCCTTTCTGGAACCCTTTTCCCCTTTGCACTAGAATTGGCTTCACTGGGAAAATCTGTGTGCTTGCTGTAGGCAGCTGCAAATGTCTCTGGATTTAGAGAGGAGGGTAGAACAAAGACATTGACAAGTGTGGGTGAAGAATCCTAAATTTTATGAGTCAATAAAATTCCATAGATTCCTGGGACCTCTTTGAAAACTGCCTTATACTCTGCATTTTAAGTTGCCTGGTATATCATATATTAGCTCAAAGGGCTAGCTTCATATTTCAAGTCCCAGTTTAGGACTGGAAGGTCTTAAAGCACCCAAGAGAACTTATCTTTTTCCTATGTGATGGATGTGCTCTAACCTTGCTTGAATGGAATTACACACTGTGGAATTTAAGTAATCATGGAATGAGAGATGGAAGCAGGGAATCCATAATGGGAAGGCTCCCCAAAAAGGTACTATTGTAGTATCTTGGAAACAGACTAATAATGGTGCCTGAGAATTTTGGGCGTTTTCCATTTGTTCTGCTTTCAAATTCATTATTCATGTTTTTGTTATGATTGAAAACTGACAAAAGTCAGAGGGAAGGCTCTTTGGCATTTCCTTATTCTGGAAATTAAATGAAAAGTAGGATTTCATTGACTATATCCATGGTTTTATGTTTGTTTTGGCTGCTGTTGGAATTCTAACTTTAGACAGCAAAACTTGAGAGAGGGAGAGAGAGACAGAGAGAGCGAGAGCCAGGATGTTTTCTAAGCAGGTAGTGTGTTTTGTTCAGTGCCACTAGGAAGTGTGTGGTGCAAAAAGAAGTTTACAGCTCTCGTTTGACTTCTTAAATGCATCTACTGTGGAAACATGGGGAGACTAGATATAACTGGTTTTACTCGCTGAGGAGAAAAGAGCCACCTCAGAAACCAAACCAAACCTCACATCTAAGTAGCTTTCTGTAGCAAAGCCACTCTGAAATTCCAAGCAAGGGTTAGTTAGAGTTGAGAGAGGGGCCATCTGTCTGTCCCTCCTCTTTGTTAGAACTGGTAGTGGTCCTGCCGAACTGCTGTCCCTTTTTATCATCTTTTACTTTTATGGCTTCCTCAGGAAAGCCCAGGCCTCCAATTTAGCCTCCCACCCTCATGAGAGATTATGAAGGAATCTCGGAGGCAGGAAACGTTTGTTCAGCTTTGTCATTTTATGACACTGATGCCCGCTCGTTCTCCTACGCATCCGCATTTGATGCCTCCTGACAGCTTCTGCCAACATTAAGCAACCATCTTTTAATGTGGCTTTGGCTAAGCTTGTTGTTTAGGAAGTCATTGTGCCAGGACATCCCTATCTCACCCGCCGTGGCCGCTTCAGAGAGCCTAGCTCATCCACCACCACAGCGTTCAGAGGGCCCTGTGCATCACACCACATGACCTGAGGGCCAAAGCTGCTTCTCCAGCACAGTTTGGCTGCTCAGGAGACCAGCCTTGTCCTTTTCAGAGGTAGTTGTGCCCTGCTTTGAAAAGCAGGTAACCAGGCAAGCATGACACCCTGGACATATACATAGCATTTTCCAGATGGTCGTCTGGGAAATGATAGAACCTATTCAGGAAGTAGAGAAATAGATCGTGATTAAAGGGATTGTGTAAAGTCTACAGTCATTTAGGCACTGAGAGGAAGTGAATTTCCAGATCTCCTTTCTGCCAAACTTGTTAGCCAATTTATTTACGCTGGTGAGAATCTCCAGGGCAATTCTAAGTCATAGTATAACATGCCATCCTGATTTGTTAAAATGTCACTGATAAGCTCTGTGAAGTAGGGACCAGGAGCGTGCTTCAACTGAAGAAGCTGAATTACAGAAGTTTATCTGTGGCCTGGAATCAGACAGTGAGGCAAGAGATATGTTCTGAAAAATGTAAGTTGAGCTGTGGAGCCCCTGTGTTACTCCTGGGCCGTGGATATGACCTTTTGCTTGGCACATGCCAAGGTGGAGCTGTGTAAATGGATGAGAACCTCAAAGATTAGTGTGCGATCCACCTGAGTTACATCATCACAGGATGCAGCTCTCACTATATCATTAGTTCTTTCTGTAAACCCAGTCAAATACTAGGTTCCAAAAATAGCTTCAAAGACCTCCCCAAAACTGAGCATTCTGCCTAGGGCTAGGCAGCTGTGAAGGCAGCCAGACCTTTCTCAGATTTTCTAGCTGGCAACGCAGAGATAATTATCAGAGGTCTGACCTCTTTTACATTCCACTCTTTGTGATCAATAGGCAGGCAGGCTACTAGAAGTTTAGAAGAAATTTAAAATCCGGTTTCTAACCTTTTACTCTGTTGAAGTATTTCTCCTAATGTGAAAGAAACTTGGAGCTGTTTCAGAAGAGAGAAATAATAGATGGGAAAATATACATTTTCATGTGACTTTTTTGGTAAAAATATCAAAGACAAGAAAACCACATGAAATAATTACTCATAACTTCTAAGAGCCATGAATTAACCTTCTCAGCTGCTTGGACCACGGGTATTGTCTGCCTGTTCCTTCCCTGTGCTCTCGACAGTGACAGCTACAACATATGGTCTTGGTGTTAGATTTATGTGTATTTTAAAGGCACCTCATTAAAGTGAGTTCACCTCACTTTAAACCTCTAGGCTTTAGGGGTCAACCTACTGTAAAGTCACTTTCAGCTTCATAGTGATCCATCAACATGGGTCTGCTCCCTGCATTTGGGGCCGGGAGAGCTGTGGAAGAAGGTATTCTTGCTAATACCCAAAAAGCCTCAGTGTAGGATTTCCAGCTCAATTCAAGTTCACTGGAATGCCTTTCCTAGACTAGTTTCTTATCCTTCACCTATAAAATAGAGTTAAATGTGGAGCTCTTACAATCAAGACCCGAGTTACTCTCAATCTGCTCACATGGTATTGGGTCTTTTCCTATGTGTAATGGAGCTATTGTGTAATTGTGATCCTAACTTGGTTATTCCAAGAAAAAGCACCTAGTGATAGCCATTTATAATATTGTGACAGAAGAAATAGACACCTTTTCTGCATGTATAAGAGAGCCCAACACAGAGAGAGAGACAGAGAGACAGAGACAGACAGAGACAGAGAGACAGAAAGAGACAGAGACAGAGAGACAGAGACAGACAGAGAGACAGGAGAGAGATGGAAAAAGAGGCAGAGAGATAAAGAGAGACAGAGAGAGGAAGAAGGGGCATAGAGACAGAGACAGAGAGATACAAGGGAGAAAGATAGATTGAGAGGGAGAGAGAGACAGAGGGAGGAAGAAAGAGGAAGAGAGAGAGAGGCAGAGAGAGAAACAGTGAGAGGGAGAGAGACAGAAATGGGAGGCATAGAGAAAGAGGCAGAGAGATAGAGTTAAATAGAATCAGAGAGAGGTAGAAAAAGACAGAGAAAGGGAGAGAGAAAAGTAGAAAAAAAGGAGAGCGATAAAGATATAGAGACAGAGGGAGGGGAGAGACAGAGAGATAGAGAAATAGAGAGAAAGAGAGAGTATATGCTGGCCAGCTTTTTTTTTCCTGTGAATGATGGTCATTGTCAGGGCCCAGTTGAGAGCATGATTCTTTGGAACAGTTTTCTCTAAGAGCTCAACATGCCTGAAGCTCGGCAGTGACCCATAACGTCCCCTCTGAATGTGGATTTTCAGTCCTCTTTTCCTGTGCCTTTCTCTATATACATTTTCAGATTTCTGTGGAGACCAGAAGGCTTGAAGGTGCTATTTGGTGGAGTAGGCTTTCTGAAAAGTGATAAACTACTTTCAAAAAGTGAGAAAACAGATCCAGTAAAGTTTAATCACTTGTCCAAGGTAAGACCGAATGGTGGTTTTGAGAGGAATTCATTCTTGGCTCCAAGAACAAGTGAAAAATATTCATCTTCCTTCTTGGTACAAGTAACTGGAACTCAGATTTCCATATTTGTAATCTCAGGTAATAAAAAGTGGACATTTACACAAGAGCTTCTAAAATAGAAATTTGTGATATCCCTGCCTTTGCATTGTTCCACGTTTTGGGACCAAAGAACCCTAACTAGGCCACTGTATTAATTTTTGGGAGTAGATATCAGACCATGAAAACCCATGGTCTCTGTGTTCTAAGAACCTGCAGTCTATCTGGGGAAACTAGTCTCTAAAGCAAACCAAGCAACAGGCAAAGGCATTGTCTGCTCACCCATAAAGTGTGGGCTCACAGAGGAGCAGCTGGTTTCTGTAGGGAAGGCTTCTATGATGGGTACTCCTTACTGGAACGCTGGTGAAAATCAGAAAGAAAAAAAAAGAGGGAAACATCATGTGGAGAAGCCAATGCTGGAAAATGTGGAGTCCTACAGATCATTTCTATGAATCTCTTTAGTTTGGATGTGATACTCATTATGTGAGTTACAGGGTTTCCCATCTTTCCAGGAGCATTCATTCTGGACTTTTAATTCAGACAAAAATAATTTTGGGGGTAAATGTTCATACTTGCCAGCTGAGTGAGTTGTATAGGTCGTTGATTTCTCTGAATTTCTTTCTCTACATCTGAAAGTGTATATAGTGAAATCTATTCCATAAGGGTATGGTAAAGAGTAACAGGGATGATGTATGGGAAAGACAGGTAGTAACAGCACTGGATCCTGACAAAAGGAGAGTCTTACAAACATCCAATGACTTAGCTACTTACTATGGACCAAAAGCAGTGGAGTTAGGAAGGAGGTAGGAATATTGAAAGGAGCAAGGAGCCCAGCTAAAGGATGATTACAAGGGTCATAACATGGATCACCAACTTTCAGGAGAAATGAACAAGTCTCACCTAACATGAGGAGATCATATTACATCTCAGCACAAGGCAGTCTCTCCTGAGTTATCAAGATCAAATTTACCCCAGCAAATTTTTGAGCAGCTGAAAACCTGGTATCATAGAAGAGTTCCTCTTTTTTAAATTGAATTGTAATAATTATAATAACTACAACAACTAACAATGTTATGGTTTGTGTCTAGATGACCTCTCCCCTTCTGAAGCCTCATACAGCCATGGAGGCAGGCTTCTAGAATTTTTGTGATTAATTCATGGTCCAATGCTAGGATTTTGGATGTGAGTGCTACACCCACCCTAGGGTGGATGACCTCTTTACCTTAAAAAGGACAGAAAGAGTCTTCTCTGCATACTCCACTCTTTTTACTCTTATTGAATTTGATGTTTTCTGCCACCTTGAACTGTTAATTTCTGCAGTGAGCCACCTTGCCTTGAACCTAGCAGATTATGGACTGAAACTTCCACAGACTGTGAGCTAAATAAACCTTTCCCTCTTTAATTTCAGGTGTTGGGTATTTTGTCTCAGCAACAAGAGAAAAGTAACCAACACACCCAATGAATATTGTATTCTAGATACTGTGCTAATCTGAGGGCTACAGATTAACTCATTTAACCTACATGATGACTCACTGAGGAAAGCACTACTGTTGCTCCCATTTCACAGATCGAAAAGCTGATACTCAGTGAGGGCAGCTTTCCCAAAGGTACACTACTATCTGGCAAGGAAGCTAGGACTCAAACTTCGAGTCTACACTTTTTTAATATTATAAATAATACTATATTAAGGCCCTAAGTTATATGACAAATTTATTTGTCAGATACACTGAAGATATGTGAATATTTGCTTTGTAATTTTACATTTTTGAGCATTCAGAAGTTTTCTTTATTCTTAAATTTATCAATCTCTTTTTAAAAATGTGATTCTTCCATCTTCACATGAAATCCAGCTATTTAATTTCACTTTAGTCTATTTCTTTTATGCTTTCATTTAAATTTAATTTTGACCCCTTCGTTTTGAAATAATTATAGGAAGTGGGCAGCCCAAGCCCGCCTCAGGGCAAGGCTGCCCTTAACCTCCACCTAGGGCCTGCCCTGCCACCAGGAACTCAGCGCAAGCACGCCTCAGGGGTAGGCTA
>PVLA01002884.1:0-241600 GCA_004027455.1 Hydrochoerus hydrochaeris | reverse complement strand
TTCTTCTTCTTCTTCTTCTTCTTCTTCTTCTTCTTCTTCTTCTTCTTCTTCTCTCACTCTCTCTGTCTTCAGGAGGTGAGCAACTTTTCTCTGCCACACCTTTCTACCATAATGTTTCTGCCTGGACAGAAGCTCAGAGCAATGGAACCATCTTACCATGGATTGAAACCTCTGAAACTATGAGGTAAAATAAACCTTTTTCAAGTTTTGTTCCAGCCACGGGAATCTGACTGCATGCTGGCTTTCCATACATCCTTGGGAGCAATGATTAAGACTCAGCTGCCCTCATCAGGGAGAAGCCACTGGACTCTGTCTCAACTCAGCTCAGACCTTCAGGATGAATAGCAAAGTTTATTCCAAAAGACACTGAAGAAAACTAAACAAGCATGTATTTACATCTATGCTTTAATGCATTTTTAAGCCAATTATTCTGAGGGTTGTTAAATTTTTTTGAGCAATCAAGAATTCAGGCAATTAAGTAGATTCTCAACATCAAACAATTCACTAGTCATAATTTATCACCACTCCTGTCTCTTGGTGTTTCAAGAAGAATCTTTCCACCTGTACTGTTATCTCAAATATGTTTTAAAATGAGCCTTAAGTGTACTATTTGTAAATAGGTGGCAAAATTATTTTAAAACTGCATGAATAATAGGCAAAAATGGCACACTTCTTAGAGAACAAAAAGGCCATAATAAAGTGAGGGATAATGTGTAAGAATGGATGTAACGGTAAGAACTAAAATGACGTGTAACAATTACTTTCAATTTGAACCAAGGTGAAGAAAATCAGAATTACAATACTCTTGTGATTAAACTTTGATGAGATGAAAATGTCATCATTGTTTGATGAGAATTTTTTATTAGAGTTCAAAGAATATGAATGATTTAACCACAATGTACCAGCACCACGGGGCTGAATAATCTATATCGGTTTTCCTCAACTCTTCCTTATTGCAGGTCACTGGAGAAATCTCAGCTGCTCTTGTCATGTTCTTCAGTCAACTGTTTCCATAACAGCGGCTTTTGGAACAATGAGATAAAACACAAGTCCTTTGTGATAAGTTTTGACATTGAAATCTTGGAGCAGCTTGATATGGTAAAGTATTTCCAGGAGTCATGAGCTGAGATTTAGGTTCACAACATTTTGTGGTTGTTGTTATTTTTTAGTTTTTTAGAAATTTTAGAGACTACCTTTCTTGAGAGAAATGGGAGATCTTGCTTTTATTTTGAATTCCTTGCTGAAAATCAAGATTCAGTGGGTCCTTTCACTCTACAGGAAGGATCTTTTTCCCTTGAGCCTGACATCTTGACAGTTCAATTGAGATAACGGTTTAGGTTTGTCAAAGAGGATGCGTGTTCCAATTCTCCCTGGGGCCCTCTAATTACAGGACAGGAGGACAAGAGCACGTGAAGTCAGCACGGGGACTTTTCTAAACGGTGCAGGAACAGAGGCTGTTTCAGGGATTCCGGCAGGGAGAGGCAGGTGGGAGAGCTGGGGGATGCTCTCTCGGGTCCTTCTCCTTTTTTCTTTTGCCTTTCTTTCTTCTCTGAAAGTCCAAAACTTAAATAAATAAATTTCTGCAGTTCTTGGTAATGTACTTTAAAAGATTTACTTTTTTCTTTTCTTTTTTACTTATCTACTTTTTGTCTTCTGCTAGTCTGGAGTTCGAATATTTGGGGACACAAGCTATATTTTTATATTTTGGAAATGAGGTGGAAACAGGTTTATTAAATCTCATTTTCTCCACACAAATCTTTTGCATTCTGTTGAAAGAAAAAGTATTAGCAACGGGTCATAATATCCAATTATTTCCCAAAGCTGTTGCCAGTGTGACAGTAATGCAATTTAGTTCACTCAAAAATACCTTTATTTTTTCCAGTTTTTAAAAAGCAACCTTTACCTCTATAGGCTGGTGTGGGGTAGGTGATATAATAGCTCAGATTATTGCTAAATTCTATTTGCTGACTCCCTTATTAATATTTTATTGAATATATATCTGATGAAGATATTTATTAAATTTTTCTATTGATCCTTGAACAAAATAGATACTGAACAATAGATCCTTGAACAAAATAGATTGGGTGACTAATAGGTAAATATGGATTAAAATATATGCTGCAACTAAAAATAGGATGAGGGGTTAACCCTCAATGAAGGGGCAACAAGAAATTGTCAGACTAGATAGACTGAAGAGTTAAGTTGGATTAAAACAATAGCAGGTATAGGTTTCTTTCCTCTCGTTCACTGAGGAAAGTTTTCTCGGCCATTCAAAGTCCCTTTTAGAACTACTTTGTAAGCTTAGCTGATTTATCTTTGTGGCATTTGTCCTTGAATGTTTAAATCCTCCTTCAGAGGTGGTCAAAACGATAATAAGAGATTGGGTCGGGAATAACAGAGAGCTGCCAGTATATTGCTATCTCGACTGGATATGAAACATCAAAGGCTTGCCAAAGGCGGATAACGAAAGTTAGAACTAGCGCACCGCAGCCAGGAGGCCATATGGGCAACAGCTAAGAGCAGAGAGCTGTGGACAGACTGCCCAGATGCAAATCCCACCTCCACCCGCGGAAGTGCTGTGATTTTTAATAAACTACTCACTTTCCTTAGATTTGGTTTCCTCATGTGTAGAACAGGGATAATGGTAGTACCTACTCCATAAGGTTTTGGTGAGAAAAGAGCCAACGTTATAGAGCATACAACCAATGTAGAGTCAGTGCAATGAAAGTGAATGAAGTTACTACTGTTGAATATAAAAAACTTTAAAGTTAACTTTGCAGTTAGTTCTCAATTTTCATATTTTCTGGATCAAGTGCAAAATTCATAGTGGTCTTGATAATATTTTCTCAAGAAAAACTAAAGCATAATTTTCCTAAATTATCTGAGGTACCAAGTAAATCCACTGTAGCAGTCAACTCTACTCTCTTATGAGAACTTATACTTACCTTATTGCCATGTGGTGGTGGTGTGGTACATGGAGTCTCCCTAGTTTGGAGATATGTGTGTCACTGAAGGGAAATGTGGCTGATGGGAAATTATAAGGAGAATCTAGGCTATTGGAATTAATTGGGATATGGGTTCCGACTTTTGCTATACTACTAGATGTGATATTTTGGGAAATAAACTCATTCCTCTTCATCACTGTGATTTTCTTTTGATGGTACTGGGAACAAAACCTAAGGTTTTACACAACTGGGCAAGAATGCTGCCACTGAACAAAATCTCCGATTTTACTTGTTGCCACTGATACAGTTTACTTACCTTTGGAGATGTGGACAAGAGTAATATTTACCTTATCAGAAGCTTTGAAGATTAAATGGTTGGGAACAATATTTAAATTCTAGACCCCCATGCATGTGTGCTCATAACTAATAGTTATTGTAATTATTCAACTTTATCCCTCCCTTTTTATCTGTGGCTCATGTTATCATAACTCTCTATCTCTTCAGTGGAAAATGATCCTTGAAAGGGAAGAATGAATTATTTCCCTTGCTCACAAGTGATCCTAATTTCTGAAGATTGGAGTATTTCTTTTATCATCCATTCATTTGTTTATCTCTTTACTTACTTTACAGTTATTGGATGCTTGCCTTGTGCTGCCACTGTCATGTGCAAAAAGATTATAAACATTAATATGACAGTTTCTTAGAGATTTTTGAACATGTGGAGGAAGAAGAATTCAACTCAGCTTTTTAGGGTCTTTGATATTTCCCTAAATCAAAATAATGAAGAAGTGGAAAAACTGAAAAAATAGTAAAAACTAAGTCAGGTGACATATTGTTTCGGACATTTTCCAGTGGGATAATTATCTGAAAGCAGGCTGACATTTATATCTATAGCTTTCTATGCTTGTTTAAAATCCTTGTCTTGCTGAGATACTCATAGAGCCAAATTTCATCTAACATCTGGCCATTGTACAAATATAGTAATGAAAACATGTCTCGGTGCTTACACTTCAGGTATAAATTTTAGAAATCCAATTAGTGTTTCATTCTTTGTATGCATTTGTCTTTTTCTTTAGTGTTTGAGCTAACTTCAAGCTCCTACCTGGCATTATAAGAATTCAAACACTTAGCACACAACTCTGCAGCCCAAAGCAACTAGATCGAAGAATAATTCTTTATAGTATTTCTTAACGATCGTAAGATACTAATTAAGCTTTTTCTTGTCCATACAGCAAGTGCTTATTAAGTAAAGTGTCAAGCCTCTTTTCAATGCCTAGGAGTAGTGGTAAGAATGGGAAAAGGTGTAGAATATGTAAGACACATTCTTAGCTCCTAAGGGGTTTAGAAACATTTCACTACGATATGATGCATATATCTATATCTATCTATCTATATCTATATCTATATATCCACCTGGATCCTAAGGGACCATTGACCTTTAATGGGATGAGTTTACTACATATATGATTGTCCTTAATCCTCTGAGAGTCTATAACCTCACAACACTGGGAAGGTCTACATACAAGAACCCAAGAGGGTAAGCCAGTACTCACTGAGCCTACATTATCCATCTGGGTAGGCAAAATCTGCCAAATGCCCTGAGGACAGATCATCTATTTAGCAATGCCAGTCGCAGTTGTTTGAGTCTTCACTTTCAGACTCACAATAATGATAGCTGACATCTCATGGCCCATTTTGCATGAATGTGGGTGTTCTGAAATAAGCCTCAGAATACATAATTTTCATTGTCTACATAAGCTTACCACAGTGCATACATTGCATGCTTTCAGAAAATACTTTTGATTTTGTGGATTCCATCATCATTTCATTTGGTGTTGATTATATTCAAATACCTAAACCTTCTGCTCATTCCAAAGGAAGTTATAAGCTCTAATTTGCAAAAATTGCATATGAATTTTGAACATAATCAAACACGTTTACCTTTAAAAATATTCAGAAGTTTATTTGCACAAGCTTAGTGGTATGAGATGCAATATAATTCATGGAAATCAACCACAGTGCTAATACTTTAATAGATTATTATAAATATTAGACATTACAGTTTAAATCTCTTTAACATGAATTCTAATGTTGGAATAACATTTCAGTTAATAAATAATTGTGAATATAACCATATGTTCAGTTTATTCTTCCTGGTTTGTCATGAATTACAATTTTATTATGATTTGGATCATAAAAATGATAAATAATTGAGTATATATTTTCACAAATTGCATGTTTATTTAATTAATCCTGAAGAGAAGCTGGAAATGCATTCTAGTGGGGTTAAACAAGTAGGTGTGCTTTTAGCTCTTTGATTTTCAACACAAATAGCTAACACTATAACTGCTCTTCAATTCAGTGTTCATTGCTCATACTATGTAGCATTTATCTGATATGGACTTTTTTAGGTCTTTGATAGTCTTTTGCAAAAGTGAGTGGCCACAGTTTCTAATCCTTAATTATGTACCTTCCATTTATTTAACAGGATCATAGGTTTCAAAAGTTAGTGTTGTTTTGGGGTGATCTGGTCAGCATTAAAACACATGTGCGAACTCATGAAGTTTGAGGTAAAAGAAGCGATTTTTGTTACATTATACTATCTGGGTAGTAACCATATTTTCTTAATGATTTTCATGCTATAACCACTCTAGGGAAGACAAATGTACTTTCTAGGTACAAAATGTTCTGAATTCACTGTATGGTGCTGATGGTCATGATTTTTATTGGCTTTTCTATATTTTTTGGATAAGGTTGTCTATTCAGCTCAGACTGTCATCTTTAGTTGTCACAAAGGCAATTTCTCTGTCACAGGCTCATAATGTGTGGGGACAGAGTCAATGTGCCGTAGTAAACACCCTTGTCAGGATTAAATTTAGCATTTCAATTTGCTCCTCTATTTTTGGAATTTCCCTGTCATTATCGAGTTTAAACACGAGTGGCTTGGATTATGGACTAGAAGGATATTCTGTTTGGAGTGAGGCCTCTAACATATCAAGTAGCTTGCTTCCATTGTATATATTTTTCAACTATTTCTACTATCCTTGTACAACAGTCAACACCAAGCAGTGATTCGAGCTAGCATCTATGAACTGTGGGTATGAAAAGACGTAGATAATAGAAAACATAAGAACTTGGAAAAGTGTTAAATGGCAGAAATACAGTGTAGATGCCTGAAATTCATCAACTATTTAGGCTCCAGAAAATATTTTCCTTCAGTGTAGAAAGCTGAGGATTTCTGAAAGAATATGCTATTTTCAAATATGGAAACACACTTTCAAAATCTGAGTATTAAGATCCTTTTTTATGAAACCCCCAAAACTTAAAAAATGATTCTTTCCCTCTTATACCATTTTGACAAACTATGTGCATTTTCAGAGGACAGACCACAGTGTAATTTGGGGGTGTTTGTGTACTCTTCCTGTGGGAAGAGCCAGTTGGCATTGTTCCATGACTGGGTATAATTCATTTATGTCTTCCTGGTTTTTCCTCTCTGATCTCTTCTCTGTGTATCTGTCAGCTGCAGTCTCCTGGGAGCGGCACTATGCACTTCATTAATAAGAAGGGATTAAAGAAAAAAGCCCTGGTCTCCTAATATACTTGGATAATTTGGTGCCATCCACCAGGCAATAGACCCCTGCTGCATAGATGTCATTAGAAAGGTACAATTTCATTACTTTTTACTGGCAGAGCCTTGAGTGAAATACAAAATATGTTGTCTCACATGCAGAAAAACAAGAGTGCTGAAGCTTCCATCCACTTCATGCCCCTAAACACAGTCGAATGCAAAAATATATTTTATGGTTTTCACATTTGTAATGCCTCCCTTTAGTAATACTCAAAATCATGCTTTTTATTAAATATCAAACAAATAAGAATTAAAACATTATTCCTATTTTTAAATCCCAAATGAGATGGCCACGTTTTGGCTAACTAACACACTTGTAAGGAAAACCTACTATGTGCCCAACACTCTGCTGGGTGCTGAGATGCAAACTATAGAAGTATCTTTAGTTTTAAAAAAAAAAAAGCCTCTAACTTACTGACTGCTAACATTGAAAATGAATGTAAAAGTGAGTGTATATGAAGTAAACCACATAATAGAATAAAAGTATCCTTTATAAGCATATTCAGAAATATATTGAACTCTTGCTTCTGAACTAAATTTAGTTTTGAACTGGCATGTTTGCTGACAGTTGATGTTACTTTTTGACCGGAACCACCCTTCGATCTTAAGCCTTTAGTGGTGTATTGTGCAAATATTTGAAATAAAGGGCACAAACCACCCTTGCAGATTTGCCCTGCAGTTTCTACAGGTGCTACCCATCAGGAAGTGACCCATATTGCTTGTGTATTTCTGATGGAAGGGCTGGGCATTAGGCACCTGCCATAAAAAAATGTGGAGACAGCAGTGACACTTGGAGGCGTGACATTGGTGTGATGACTCCAAAAACCTTGCACTCACGCACGTCACTCTCAGCACCGAAGAAAATCAGGTTTAATAATGGTCCATTATCTTGCTGCCACAGACACACAACTGCCATTACTGCTAAAAAGTGACACACAGTTGGAACTGTGCCGGGGAGAAGAAAGCCTTTGATGACCAGCTATTTACATGCCCACTCCTTGCAGTGATGGGGTTGCACTGTTTCTGACTACTAGCTTTTGTCCTGCAAAATTGACATTTGCAGCAGCTCTTTGTCTAAGATAAAGGCCAGACTAGACAGTCAGGATGATAGAAACCAGGGGTTTCAGAGAACATTCTCCTGACAAAAAGCAAAGCAGTGCAGAGAACACAAATTACCTTAATAAATATACTAGTCAGTAACAAAGCACTTGAAAATCAGGCTGGGTTATATACAATACCTTTACAAATGAAAAGTTTGAGAAGAGTGGGTGTCCTCTCCCTTTTATGCCTCAAGCATGACTTGCCTGGCCTGTCACACATTTCAACTTGCTCAAATATCATTACATTTGTAGTGAAGATCAACAAATGTCACAAGAAGTGAGAGAGCAGTGGAGGTTTGGACTGTGCAGGATGAGTTTGTGCCTTCCAGAGTGATTGGGACTTAAAGACAGACGAAAGGAAACAACTCAAGCAGCGACATGCTTGTTGTGAAAAGTAAGTCTCACCTAATATTGCAACTCAGACAACCAAAGTTACAAGCACACAAACTCCCCAGTTTTGTCAATAAATTAAAAAAAATAAGCAAAGTGGTTAAAAGCTTAGTTTGTTAATTTTGTGTGATACAGTCAAGTATGTGCACTGAAAACAGATTAGCCATTTGATGCCAGAATACGGATTTTCCCTTTTTCTTGTGATTTTTGTACCATGGTAACTGCTTCCCAATCCACTGTAAGATTTCCCATCTACTTGTCCTGAATCTCAATAGGTGTCACTAATGATTTAGATGTTTTAGAAGGTGGAACAAATAAATATTGAGGGTTTCTAAGTATTATTACCGATTCTCTGGGCCTTAGCCCACATTATCTTGACTATTGAGGAGGAAAAAATCAAAATGAATTGGAATTAAGGTTGAAAACTGGTTATTGGTAATAAAAATGGAGATGGTTGGTGAAAGATGATCATCATTCATTTTCTTTTGCAGAAGTAGTTTATAAGTAATGGCTGGGTATGAAAGAACTTACCATATTTCTTCTTTTGAATGTGCATGACTCTGTGACATACTGCATTTTATCACTGGTAAACTTGACTTAATAGAACAAATATTCAAATCTTATCATTGACCATACCAATGTCCTCATAGAGGAGGAATAAGCTAATAGATACGTCTCTACATTTTGTAGGATAAGACTTAATCAAATCGTGACACGCATTTCAAATTGATTATTAATAAACGGCAAGTAGGTAAACTCCATCTAGTTGCTTCGGGGGATGCTTTAACGAGAATTCTTTTTCAGATTTGAAATTTCCTCCTTGGTAAAGAATGAAATATTTATTGCTTAGACTTAGTAGTATGGCGAAAAATGATGAATCTGCTTGTGTCTAGCTTACAACAAATCTGTTTCCTTAATGGGCGAAAGGAAATCTGAGGACAGTTCTAAGGAGTCTCGTCTGCTTTCAGTGCTATCTTCTAGTCATACCGAAGACAATACCTCTCCGGACGGATCTTTCCCCTTCTTCTCTTCACCCCGGTCAATGTCAATCACGTGCACCACTCCAGGTTTCAGAATCAAGTCCTCAGTTTCCACCTGGCTCCTGTTGTCCTCCACCTCCATGTAACTCCCTTTGGTTTGCTGGGCAGCTTTGCTGAAGGCTTCCTTAAACCGACGTTTGAGCTCAACATCTGGACAGAAGACATATTCATAAAGGCCACCAGCTAGGACGGCTCCTATGATCGGTCCAACCCAGTATACCTGGAGGGAAAAAGGGGATCAGAAAGAATGTTAAAGGAAGGCTACTTCATTGAATGACTCATGATTATATGACTTAGCCTGGGTGAAATTAGGAACAATTATGTCACGCATGGAAAAGGGGATAGATGGGGAATGACAGGATATCCCAAATTCACACCAGACATCCATAAGCTATTAAATGACCTTTGGATGGGAAATATGAAAGTTGTTTCCTTTCTTCCCCTCCTTTCATTGACTACATTTTTCAATTTTCTGATAATTCTTAACATAAGGATAGCTTCTCTTTGGAAGTACTATAAATTGAGCTGACATTAAGAATTTTTGAACTAAAACTGAAAAGAAAAAGGATTTGTGGAAAGCACTTCTTTTACTTAACGTTGCCTTCCTAGTTTGCTTTTCTGCATAATCAGGATCACAGAAGAGCTTGTCACTGGGGACTCTTGTTATTGCGCACCACATGATAAATGGACTCCCACTTAGCAGTTTTGTGGCTGCTTACATTAATTGCTTAACTTCCTGTACCTGGGTTTCCTCATCTGCAAAGTGGGGATTATATTTAAACATATCTTACAGATGTGAAGATGAAATAACACTTGTAAAGCACTGAATAGTTCCTAAAGTAGGCTCTACTTCTTAGGAAATTTAAAGATGTGTGACTAAGATGGTTATAAATTATTGTTTTCTTTTTGTTGCATGTTTTTTCTCTTTAACATTTGGTGGTTTGATTCTACTGTGGTTCTGTGTTTGGCTTGTTTATCTTGTTGCAAAGAGTTTAAGTGGTGATTTGGTGAAAAAAGTACTGAACTGAAGAATGATGGTTAGTTATCACCTATAAAGTTTCAACATTGAAATTCCATTGGATTTCGATAAACGAAAGTTTTATCCAAGTGACTTAAGCATCTAGAATAAACTAAGTTTTGAGTTTGATTGAACTGTAACATTTATTTTTGAGTATATATATACTACAGAGTATTAGGTGCTAATTCAACAGACTGACTTGGGAAATAGAAACCTTGTTTATTTAGGAGTCTCTGAGCTAGCCATACTGAGCTCTTTTCTTGTATTAGCTCAGTTAGTTCTAGCAGCAACCTTTGAGTTAGATGTTACTATTACCTGTATTTTATGGATAAAAAACTGACATCTTGAGAGGTTAAGAAGCTCTCTGAAGGTTACAGTCTTAGAATGTGATCAAGCTAGGATTTCAGGTCTGTCTGGCTTGAATCCTTCTTTTTGAATCATTATACTATTTCCCACTATATTACATTTCTACTGTTTGGAAAAAAATATGAATGTGCTTGTTTAAAACACCCTCTGGAAACAAATCATACTAAACATCCCTATTGTAAAATCCAAACAAATTTGAATTTTAAGCCAAAGCTGAACACACATTCTTAACAGGGAAGCTGTTGGCATAGTGGCTGAAAGAACCAGGCTTCTTATCTTGAACATGAATGAACCCATAGGAGAGTTTATCTTCCCTATGTTCTTTCCAAGGAGAAATAAGAGTCTTCCTCTAAATGTTTGCTTTTTGCTCTTTTGGGAACATCTTATTAAGTTGGTACTATTCCACTGGATCTAAATCCCAGAAGGGAAAAAAGAGATTGTTAAATAATTGCTGTCCTTCTCCAATACATCTAAGAAGGAGACAGGTAGGTGCACGTTCTCAAAAATAAACAATCTCAGTGCCAAGTTGCTATTCCAAAATAAAGTCATGTATATTTTAAAGTAACTTAAAAATTTTACAAAGGCAAGAAATTTTTATTGTTTAAATTCAGAAAATAAAAAATACAGAAAACACATAGAAGTATAAAGAAAATAAAATAATGTCATACTCATAAAAATCACAATTAATATTCATATTAATATGTCTATCTCCATGCAAACTTTAACTTTAAAGACTGTACAATCATTGCTACACAACAAGCATTTACTTCTAAGAAGATTAAATTTGTTAGAGAACAATAGAAACATTTGATCCAATCAACAAGCTAAAAATTTTCCTACCATTTCAATTCTGTCAATTTTGTACTTTTTCCACATTTTCAAATCTTCATAAATCAAACTAAAAGATATTAGTTAAAAAATAGTTTGAAGTCATTATAACATAATATCTATATGCTATTTGTTAAGAATTTCCATTTTTGTTAGTGTGATAAATCTTTTGAAACATAAACTGAGTGGGTGGGACTTGGTCAATAATCATCATATGTATAAGATCAAAACACAAATGTTATATTGTGAGATTCATACATTTTTAAAAATTATAAAATAACATTACACCACGTGAGTGATAATAATAGCTCCACTGGTATTTCTGTTGGTTATCACAGGCGAGTATATGAGTGGCCTTCACAACTGCTTGATGACCATTTGAAGAATTTAATTCTTTTGCTATAAGAATCATGCAAACAAAATTGATTGTGAAAGGTAAAAATGGATATCACCACTCTCTGGAAGCACTGCCACCACATCCACAGCAGTTTAGGCCTGAGACTGAAAAGTGTGCCTTTCCTCATAGTCATTTATTTTTCCAGCTAGAGTTATGGTGATAATAGCAGAAACATTTGCACCATTTATTCTGTACCATCTGCAGTTCAAATGCTTCCAACTCACATACTATTAATTGGGTTATGCTTTTGTTACCAAAAAGAATTCTTTTTGCTGCAGATTATGCTTTTAAGTCTTTCTTTACTTATTGTTCTTAAATTTACTTTCTGTTATTGTCAAGAATGCTTTTCTTTCAATTATTTAAACATACATTCACTGCACCATCCTGACCTTCATTTGTTCTAAACTGGCAACCTTCACATATCAAGTATTCTGCTGCAGTCTGTCAGATATGTGCCCAGACTAGTGCTTATAAAAATAATGACAACGACAACTATTACTGAAAGCCTGGAACAGATACAAGATGAGAAGTTTCACAGCATATCTGTGGTAGAGTTTCCCTAGTCTTTATGAAAGATGTAATAAAGTAAGAGTCAAGGTTTGGGGAATGCAGCAGAAACTAGTGAGCAAAAGAGTGAAAAAGAAAGAGCCTCCTGGATAACTGTCTTCAACTGTTAGACAAAAGGAACTCTCAACATGATGGTTACCCAGTGGTTTTCCCAGTTTCCCATGATAACTGCAGGTCCAAAGGATCTGGCTGGATTCATACTGGCACCAGTATAATTGATCTACAGAAAAAGAAAGAAAGCGAGAAAACTTCAGATATTGCTAGGAGAGAGAGCTTCTAACACATGCCATTTGTCACCATTTGCCATTATTTGACAAGTCAGTTAGAGAAACCTGAAGATATTAGGAGCCATATCAACATACTCATCGTATAGTTAGTAAAACTACCACCCAGAATGAACAGACACATCTGGATGCTAAAGAGCTACAGCTATAACACACTCAGCATCTTCAGACCAGCACTAGGATGAGGATAAATGAGATGAATCAATTATTTAAATGGACTTGGAAACTTACTGCAAATAAATGTCCAATTGCAACTGAAAATCCAATTGCTAAAGCTATTGAACCAGTGACATCAGTCCGCTTGGAATCACAGCTGGCAAAAATAGTAAACACCAACTGAAATGTGATTATCAACTCCACCAGGAGACCATGACCGGCGGAAAGATTTCCATGAACCTGAAGAGAGGAAAAACACTCGGTCTGAATCACATATCAGTGGTACCTATCATTATGGCAGGCATATTTTATTTGTATGCAACATAATGATTAATTTAAGTCTTCTACACTACCTTTGGTTAAAACCTCTAGCCTTTCTTTTTTCCCAAAAGAAGAAATAAATTTACACTTATTTTGGGCTTTCACAGATAGTTAGTTACTTTTACAATGACTGAGCAGAGCTTTATGCCGAATTTCATTTTCTATCAAGGAAGCTAAACGTGCCACAGCGGCACTTACAAAACCTTCTTGAGAGACTTATAATTTTATAATGATGAATTCATTAATTAGGCTTAACTTAATATGTATCTCAATTAAAATTTAAATTGCGGTGGGTGCATGTGTGTGTTTAAATCAACTCTAGAACCCAGCTAATGATATTTCTAACCAGTTAAGAAATAGGATCAAATATCAATTTTTTAAAGGTATGACCCTTTTATGCAGATCATGTTAAATTTGGTGAGTATGAAAAGAAATCCAATCCTTCCTTCAGTTGAAGAGCAAGTTACTGTAGAAAATAATTATGATAAATATATAGCAAAGTTGCTACGATAGGAGAGGAAAAAAAACCAACAGCATTTTGTGACACTTAGACTTAGTTATTTTTTGTTTCTCAAGAGCTAACGATGATTTCCTGTGAACATTTTTGATGCTGCCAGACTTAGTTTTTACTCTATCAAGAATCACAAAAAAAAAAAAATCCTTGCGAATAAATTAGCAATTTTAAGACTCTGTCAGGGCTACAGGATATCATTTAGCAGAGTCTGTAGGCAGCCTGGAGTGAGTCCTCGTCTGAAGAGAAGAGAGGAAGAGACTACCGTGGTGACCCCCAAGCCTCCCACCACACTGGGAGGTGTGACCAGGTAGAGGATCCCGGCTCCTATGATGGCCCCCAGGCACTGGGCTGCGATGTAGAAGACGGACTTGGCAATGCTGATCTTCCGGGTGCACACCATGGCCACTGTCACGGCGGGGTTGATGTGGCCCCCACTGATGTGGCCAAAGCACTGCACCATGGTGGCAATGCTGAGTCCAAAGCAGAGAGAGATGAGAACCATGTCGACAGGTAAGGGCTTTTCTGCTCCACCCCAGTTAATGGTGGAGCCCAGGCTAAGAAGGACAAAGATAAGCATGGCCAGAAATTCTGCAGTGACTGCCTTCCAGAACGCTTGAGTCCAGACTCCTTTGAAAGCCACCATGATGTCCTCTCTGGTACACAAGGGTCCACACTTGCTGAAGAGAAAAGCAAATCTGCATCAGAAGCCACCAAAGCAGCCTTTCCATGGCAAGGGTGGAGGGGAAGGAGGCCAGCCCTCCACTTTTTCTGGGACCACGAGGGAGGCGCTGCCAAATATTTGCAAACCAAGAAAGAACGCTCTGCAAAACCTTAACTAGTAGTCAAGAGGGTGTTATTTTAGTCTCCTTTGAATTAAGACACAAAGATCATCCAGTTTCATTGACAGTTATCCCAGTGGTCCCTAGAAAGGAAAATGCCTCCATCATGTTGACCTGGTAGTTAATTCCCTTAGAAAAGTTTTAAAGTTTGTGATTTTTATACGGCATTTACATTTTGAAAATGAAGCAGCAAAGCAGGCAGGTCTTTTTCATTCCTGTGCTCTGTGGCTTCCACACGGCACATTCTGGAAATGGATTTGTTCCCCCCTCCTCGGACCCCCAGCATGGAGTGCGCACCTAGAGGGGGCTGCTACGACGCCGGCTCTGTGCCTGGCATCTGGCATCGGTGGTGGGAACCCAGGGTCTCGGCTGGGCCCATCACTCCCTCCCTCTCCCCAGTGCCAGATGTCAGCGCGACGCCAGCAGGAGGAGCCCGGGAGCTGGGCCCACAGGGACACCACGCACCCCCATCAGGGCGCGCTGCCGGGGGCTTGCAGCCGGGCCCCAGCGAGCCAGGAGCTCCCCTGGGGGGCGGGGCTGGGCTCAGGGCAGCTGCCAGGTGGACGGAGGGGCCCGGACGGCGCGAGCAGGGAGTGAGGGATGCTTCTGCAGGGCTGGGGAGGAAAGCAGCTGCTCCTACCGTCCAGCCCCCTTGTCCGTGAAGGGTGGGGTGGCACGCAGTGCAGAGGCAGCCTTCTGCCGGCTGAGACAGGGCAGGGGTGCGGCGGGGAGTCGTCCCAGAGTGGAAAGGTTGTTCTCCAGGGTTCGCCACGTGGGAGCTTGGGCCTGGAGGACAGTATGCCTCCTCTTGGGGACCGTGTGTGTGTGTGTGTGTGTGTGTGTGTGTCTGGGCACCATTGGGAGGGAAGACACCCCCCCCACACACACACCCCAGCTTTCTTCTCAGTGCCTTTGGAGCTGAGAAGAGCTGGGATTGGAGGGTGTTAATGTCGAATTCTGGCTGGGCCTGGTGGCCGCCTGCTGGTAATCCCATAAATCCGAGAAGTCTGTGGCAGGAAGAGTATGAGTCGAAGCGCAGCCCACACAACTTCAAACCCAGTCTCAAAAAAAACAAAACAAACAAACAAAAGAAAAACAAAACCACAAAAAAGAAAAAAAAATTGAGACAGTGGAATGTAACTCAATGAGTTCAAGCCCCAGTAACAGCAAAACAAAACAGCCAACTGCTCATTCTGGCATGGAATGGCTGACGTCCCCAGCTCCTCTTTGAGAGGGCAATTGCCCTCCAATCACCCCATTATCTAAGACATCTGCCCTTGCCTAGGATGGGCATGAGAGCAAAGGAGCACAGGGAACACTTAGCAGAGAATCTAAGCAGAGGCCTATGTAAAAAGTTTAGCCAAAAACAAAAGCAAAAAAACCCAAGTACTTTAAGAAATTTAAGAGATTTTTTGAAGAGTCCTTCCTGTATTTTGCCCAAGTCAGAGTGGCAGAATAATGAAGGAAGGACTGGCCCTAGGAGGGGGCAATCAGCTGCACCCCAAGCGTTCTCCCATGCCCAAGTGAACTCTGAGTGCACCATGTAATTATGGAAAACCCCAGCTGGGGTGTCACACTGACTAGAGGCTCTAAAGAGACAAAAGCAGCACTCAGAGGGGGAACGGAGGGTACCCTGGGAGAGACATTAGCAGTGTCCCCACAGGGACGGAAGGAGTTCGCAGAGGCGCCTGTGCACTCACCCGCAGCCCAGGCTGTAGCCAGCGGCAAAGGGGCGAGTTGCTATGACTGGTGCTGCAGGCTGTGGCCCCGATTTAGTGGGAAAAGGAAGAGGACAGAGCTGGAAGCCAAGGAGTCCGAGTGGGCAGGAAACTCTCCCTTTGCAGCAGCCCAGGGGAGGCGGTCCTGGAAAAGGCCGGCCTCCCTGGACACCCCTCCCTCCCCTGGGCCCGGAGGCCCTGGAGCTCTCTTGCTGCTCATCCCCACACCTGTCTACCTCTCCAGACACCTCATTTAAAAACAACAACAGCGGAACTCAGTTGTCGCTTCAGCTTCGCGTTTTCATCAGGCAGAGAAATTAGTAACAAAAAACCTTAAGCAAACAAAAAACACAAATGCACTTCTCAGGCATGCTTTTAGCCTTTTTAAAAACCTGCCGAATTGAGTCTTACTCCAGGGAGCAGCCTCTGTTGTAAACCCAGCTTGCTGGCATGGACCTACCTTTGGTCTCTGGAAGGCTCAGCCCTGCATTGTTCCAAGACCCTGTTGCTATCATCAGTGTTGTCTTATGTGTTCATACTCACTGGAGATTATTGACACAATTTATTTTGCTGCTTTTGCCCCGTAACAAAGGGGATTTGTTGATGTGACCAGGTTGTAGCAAACCGGACACATTGCTTGCTAACTGAACACCCAACTTCATCTGCTCCTAGACAACCGAGTCTCTGAGTGAGTAATTTTTCTGATGGAAGCTACTGCAGATAGACCTAACTCCATGCAGAAATTTCCTTATGCTTTTACAGGTCTTTGCATGGAGGATTTTGCAAAAAAAACATCCTCTTTTTCCTACTTCTCTCTGCCTTTCTTCTGAATATGCTCAATATTTGGATTTTAAAAGAACCACCCACCTGTCCTATAGCTGCCTTCCCCATTCAGAAGGAGAAGCCAGAGGGATCTGGAATAAAGGAATCTCATCTTTTGGCCCTGCCCATTGTTCCCTTAAGGCAAAGAAGGACTTACCCCCACCGCCTCGCTGCGGGTCTATCACTCATGCCTTCCCTGGCCAGAGTGCAGTGCTCATTGCCTGCTCCTGGGCTCCCAGTGTGCTAGGAGTCAGATTACGGCCACTCCTCTGATTGGGTTTTTGGAGTGGAGGGGTGGAAAGATTCTGCCCCATGTGCCAATGGCTAAGTTATATTTGAACTTGAAATAACTTCTCTGTACCTGATCACTATAGACACAGGGCATTTCAGGAATGCAAGAGATTTATTTACATCATGTTTCTCTAGCCAATCATCTTGGCAAAGGAGGCTTTCTCCCGATTTTTCTTTGAATTCTACCTCTGCAAGGAATTGCTGCGAACCTGTCTTGCTTTAGGTTGCAGTCAGAATTGGACAACTATTAAAAAACAGATTTGGATCATGCAGCAATTGAGATGAATTGTGAGCTAGACTCAGCACATTCATGTTGAGTGGTAAATAACCAGTGAGTTCTATTTGAAGGTTTTGATTCCAGAAGAAGCATAATATATAAGCTCCTTTTATAGCATAGATAGTATTGATTTGCACAATAAAAAATAAGGGAAAATAGGAAAAATAGGAAATGAGACTGCTCCAGGGTGCTCAATATTTTTTTTTTTTTTAGGTAAGAGCAAAATTTTTATTTCTTATATAGAGATTGGAAGGGAATGAAATTATTGGGTAGGTAAATTTAATATCTGGAAAACTAGGGATAGGACTGACTACATAATTTGCTGGTCTCAGTGAAAAATTAGTGCAGGACTCTTTGGTCAAAAATTATTAATGATTTTGGGACATTAAGCAAAAGGTGGGGTCCTCCTCAATGCAGGGTCCTGTGCAGTGGTACAAGCTGAGCACATATGAAGACATTCCTGTCCAAGGAGTTGGGTAAACTCCAGGAGGTCTAAGAATTAGTTCCCTGTGTCAGGGTTTCATTATTATTATTTTTTCTTTGAAGAATCCTTTAGTGTATAGATTTGAATTAATCATAATCCCTGGTTTATGATATTCTGTCATCATGGTGTATACAGGGTTCTCTTATGGTGATAGTTAATTATGACTTTTAAATAATATTGGTAGCTGTGAACCAACCACCCAACTAAACAATGAAAGCTGTGGTCATAACCCATTCTACCTGTGTTCACGTCACCACCTCATTTTAGATGGGATTTAAACTTTTTATTTTTCAGAACGAAAGGAAAGACAGAAAAGGAGGAAAGATATAACACTTTCACATGGCCTTGTTTGTGTGCTTCAGAGAAGGTGCCAAGATCTCTTTAGGACGGGGAACTAAAACTGCGTGAGACTCTCAGAGGAGCACCTGATTACTCCTGCAAGCATTTTCAGGTAACAACGGCCAGATTTAAATTCTTAAGGATGTGGCTGCACATTGATTATGACACTTCAGTGGTTCAGCCCTTTTAAAACATGTTCCCTGATAATCAGAATAAATTCTGATGAGGGAGGGAGGAGGGGGATTTACATCAATTCATAAGGAACACTTAGAACGTTTCATATTCTTAAAGCTGTTGACCATTTAGATTTAAGAATGGGATTTTAAAATAAGTGCCACATAGCTTTTTATTTATTTATTTATTTGGTATTAGGACTCGAATTCAGGACCTTGCTTTTGCCAGGCAGGCACTGTGCAGCTAAGTTCTAGCCCTGGTCTCCAACACCACTTTTATAATTTTGAAACCTTTGACTTCCTAGGCAAATGCAGTACATGCTCATTACTTTGACCCTAAGAGAATGGACTCTGAAGTGCTTGTGAAATGTGTGAACACAATGAGCCATACTATAGCATTCTGGTGCTTCTTTGGAGTCATGTCAACTGGAACCTACCAAGACCAGGCTCCTCAGGCTGCTGATTGGTGGGGGACATTGTCAGGGCCTCTCTTTGCAGGTCACCCCAGGTTCATTAGCATTCTCTGCATGGCAGCTCCAGTCACCATCTCACAATGTGCCAGCACAACTTAGTTACCAGAGTTTCTCAGACTCTTTCTTTCTGCCTGGCTGATGTGTTGACAGTCCTGTTCCTAAGAGATCACTGTTCCCGTCAAGGGATGGCCACCCCCATTGCATCAACTCACACACTTATTAGTACTCTCAGCAGAGGGCCTTAAAACTGAGCAGGGATTAACTCTTCATCTACCAGAGGTCATTTTTCTTATTAACTACTGCCAATTATCCTTTTCATAGTTGAGATGGTATTGCTGATCTTCCCACAGGACCGCCAGCTCCTCACAGTAGCCAGTGACTTGCCTGGTTGGTTTTTCTCTTCTCTAGAGACAGAAAGTGCCTGAAGGATTAGCTGTGGGGATGTGTACACAGAACAATGATCATAGTAGGGGACCATAATGTGCTTGTGGTGGCTGGTGGAGGGGGCAGCATGGGTAGCGGGGAGCCTTGGTGAATGTGAGTAATAGCTTCTGAGTGGAACTTTCTGGAACCAGACCTAGATCCAAATGAGAGTAGGAATCAGTGTATTTTTCCTTCTGGTAAGTTTAAGAGGGTGTGCTAGCTTTCTGTTGCTGTGACAAAATATCTGTGAAAAACAACTCAAAGGAAGAAAAAGCTGTGTTGGTGAAGGGTGTCAGAAGTTGCTGTCCATCTTGGCTGATTCCATTTCTGTGAGCCTGAGGTGAGACAGAAAGATGGTGGCAGGGTGTGGCACAGGACAGCTGCTCTCCTCATAGCAGCCTTGAAGAAGACAAGGAAAGAAGTCATGTACCAGATAGGGTCAAAAAGTGAAGCCCCAACTCCTGTTCCTGCCAACTCCCAGTAACACCAGCAGAGTCAGGATCTCTTCACTGTGTTAATCTACTGTGAAGTTAGAGCTCTCACAACCCCATCATTTCTCCCAAACCTGTCAGCAGTGAAGCCTGCAACAGGAGGCTCCTTCATACCCAAACCACAACAGAGGGGCTAGTGCATCTTAAAAGGAAGTAGCACTTTATTAATTAAATCTTGATTTTCTTATTACCTAACGCTATGATCCTTGGGAACAGGACAATTACTTGTTGCTTTAAAATCACTCATCCATGGCAGACAAACTTGTGCATGCTTAGTAAAAGAGCCCCGTGAGACTTTTGGATTCTGACATAGGAGGAAGCTGAGAGAAGACTCAGTGAAAGTGACTAGAGTGCCTGGCAAAAACCAGCTGATCAACACATTTTTTTTCTGAGTTTTTAATCTACTCTACTGTCCTGTTGTCTTTCTGTGCTGATGTATATCTTTGAGATTTGTGGATTTGCCCACCCCTGCCCTCAGAACTTTTAATATTTCTTCACTTGTTCAGAAATCGAAGACAGAAACAAAGGCACTAAAAAATGCCAGCAATGCCTCAATACCAGACGGAAAGTGTCTCCAGGCTGGAGGGGCAGAGTCAATCCCAACTCATAAATCTTATTTTGCCTTTCGTGAATCTTAGCATCATGAATTCCGCCCAGAGCACTTCTGTATCAGTATGTTCATTAACAGCAAACAAATAAGCAGAACAGCAGCAGCAGCCCAAACCACCCCAGCAAAGAGCTTAATGAGGCTTTGCTCCCCTTTCACAGAGGCATCACTTTATGGTTATAATTCAGATATGTTCACCACCAAAAGGGTGCAACACGCACAACCATGAAATGACTGCAAGGAATACTGGACTTAGCCTCCTATTCTTTACTGCACTGAACTTGAGGACATGGGATATGGAACCTTTCAAAATCAATTTCTCTCCTTGTGCTCACGGCGCAAGGATGGGTCTAGCTTTTTCCATTTGCTACAGTGGGCACATTTGCCTTGATTCTGATCCAGGTGGAGTCTGCTTTGGCTGGGGAGTTGTACTCTGCTGACATTTAAGGCAGGAATTCCCTGGGAAAATAGTCAAGAGATTCTTTTGGTGTTGCTGGCGGGGCTCCAGAGGGTTTAGGGTTCCCCTTTCCAGGCAAATCCGGAGAGAGAAAGGGAGGGAGGGAAAGAGAAACAGAAGGACTTTATTGAGTGACTGTATTTCATCTGCAGCTTGCACAGAAAAGCAGAAATGTGGTTGGATGACTGGGTACTTTTCTTACCCCTTATCTCTTACCTGGTAATATGACAGTTTGGAGTTCAGGCATTTTAAACGTAGCCTAGACATCTACAGTAGAAAACCAGATTTCTGGAAAACAAAGAGTTTAGGGATCCATTGGGCTGGATCAAACGTTTGAAATGGATAATCACCTAAATGCAGTCTGGCAGTAATTGTTCCAAATTTAAATTCAATTTGAACATATTTAAAGCAAAGTCAACATTTTAATGTTCTTTATCAGCTAAAATGACCAGTAGTACAGAAAAGCTCAGAATCCTCATATTTTTTAGGAGGCCAACAAAGATATTTTCAGTTTCAGGAACAGGTGTTTGGAATTCTGTGCACAGGGGAGTATGGCAGATAGAGCAGGCCAAAACAAACACAAACAAAAAAAAATGCCCCCAAAACTGGGTGATTAAAAATGCTTTCACTTGTTATTATTTTTTGCTTTCCACATATGCACAGAACATATTTTGGTCATATCCATCCTATCATTATCCTTCCTCATACCCCCAATCATGCCCTCTCCCTTTTTCTCTTCCTCTTGGCTAATAATAGTAACCTGTCCCCCACCAAATGCTGTCAGCATAATGCTAGACACCAAACATTTTGGCCTTAAGTCTATGACCTTCTCCCAAATATGACTGATCTACTACTGTCAGGTAGTCTAGGAATGCCCTCAGATGACCCTTACAGTAATGCAGATTGCTTTCTCTTGCTTCATCCTAAATGATCATACATACTTCCTTGAATGTGACCTGTGTGGTTCCTTTCTTTCCATGCACAGAATCGGAAGGGCACATCCGAAGAAGTGCACAGGACCCGGGATGTGCCAGGGCTCTTCCCCAGGGCCTTCCCCTTAGCTGAGCGTTGCTATTTCTTGCTCACCCTGGCCTCTGCTCCTGCAATGGGGATCACGTCTCTGCCATACGTTGCCTGCTCCTGCCTTTGTGGTTCCTTTAACTGTAGTGATCTTTCTCATCTCAGTCCATTTGCCTTTTCTATCTGCTGTGCGATTCCCTGGTTCTTTTTAAACACTCTTATATTTACCTCTTCCATGAAATCTGCCCATCACAAACTTGATTGGCTTCTGTCACTTCAAAAACCCACAGCAACCGGCAGGGCTATGTGACACTCTACAGTTATAGCAGACAATGTATTTGTGTCATTGCTGGGATTCTCATCATGCTTACTATTTTTTGCTATAAACTGAAGTTGGGTGCCGTATGTGTCTTATGGAAGTGATGCTGAAGATGATACAGTGACAGCAGTGATTCTGGTGATATGACTGTGTGGTGGAAGGAGAAAAGAAAGAAAGGTTGTCTTGACTCCATTACTGAATTATTTTTGGTTTAGGACCCCTTGAGTTCTCTGAGTCCTGTTTGCTTTATCTATGAAGTGGACCATATAGTTATCTCTGTCCTGTGTTTCTGGAAATTTATAGGGACTTTTTGATATCTTCACCCCATCCTGGCTTTGTATGCTTCCGTATTACTTTGTTTCCCCAGGTTCCATCATAGTCTTGTCCCCAGTATGCCACAGTTCCTTGTGTACTTTTCCAGCTCTGTCACTAATCTAGAAATGGAGTAAGCGCCCAGAATGGTTTCCTAGCAATCTTGAAAGTAATCAGTGTTAGTATTGAATAGCTGTATCTCAAGCAACCATCAGCGGTCCAAAACACACTTAAAGATTAAGAAGTACAGCAGAATAAAAAAAAATAAGTAAATGAGATTTCAATAAAGCTGTAATGACAGGAGTAATTTGCATACAGAATTAATAAGAGTAAGTAATGAAAATGACTCTCCTGCTAAAAAGGGCATTTGATCATCAGTTAGGAGATGGACCCATGCCAAATCTTGAAACAAATGAAATGTTGAATCTTTCCTAGCTCAGGTAAGGACTTAAAAGTAGTTTCTGTACGAATGGTGTTTTGAAATAAGAATTTAGATAAAATCAAAATATTAAAGTGAACAGTAAAATTTATACATTTTAAATGGGTATCGATTACTTTATGGTTACATTTTTAGAGTTTAAGGCAGAAATGATGCTGTATAAATCGTTGATTTACAAAGTAGTCTCAAAGGTCTTGTAAATTTTTATTTAAATTGACATTGATTATTGTGATCCCTTCTCTAGCTCAGGGACTTTTGGGGGATGATAATAAATGACATTTATGTGGCTCTTACAGTTCCATTGCTGGGAAAAGTAACCCAATGGAGGATCAGTAACTTCACAGATTGATTGTGCCTTTCTAAAATAAACTTGCTCCTCACTGTCATCTGGCATCCTACGTAGACTCAGACTCCTCTTTCCCCCTTGTTCTCCAGTGAGGACTTTTGCTGAAAGAGAAATTGAGTCTAGCATCCATAAGTAAAGGAGATGTTATTGAAATTAAAAGGAAGCTGGGAACCTAATTTGCAAGACACAATACCTGGCAGCCCCAGAAGCCAGAGACTGTATTCAAGCCCTGGAAGATGGGCTGGGTGGCCTCCACCTGCCTTCCTGCTTTTCTGGTGCTGGGCCATAAGGTGTAAAAATTCCAGGAGTGAGCATCTGATACTAGGTCAGGGAGAGAGGTGATTGGCATAGAGGGAGACGTCACCAAGAATAGACTCCTAGAGTCACACTTGGAGTGTGACAGGCAGTAAGAATGAGTGCTAACTCTTGCACGATTGTATTTAATCCTTTTAACACTACTCTGAAGGTGATGTTATTATCAGTCCTGTTTACAGATAAGGAGTAGAGGCAGAGAGAGAGAGGGCACACTCTGAGATCACAGTGCTACATCTGGCAAAGCTGAGTCATTTTCTCCTGCTGCTTCTAAAAGGACCCTGGAGCATAATTCAGAGGGAGGCTTGGTAGAGGCAGCTAAAAAGTAGCAGAAGTTCCTTTGTACTTCCAATTTTGAATCTTTCTGTCTCCCCCTTATCCCAGCTCAATGTGATGAAACAGACATCCGCAGAGCAGCCTCTTAACTTCCCCCTCCTCCCACAAACATGGCCTTGACAGTTAGAGACCCAAAGCAGAATTGCAGTTTCCCTCCATATCAGATACCATCTTCATGCACCTGGTGACACAAGCCAGAAATCATTCCTGAATTCTCCTTATAGCTCACACTCCAGCCAGTCATTTGGTCCTGCCACTCTAACCACGGAATTATCCCTGGCATCCATCTCCTTTTTTTACCCACTGACATTTTCTCCATTCAGATCTGTAGTGAATGGCACTTAGGTCATTGGCCTCCCAGAGGGTCTCCCCACAGTGGTGCCAACTCCCCACAGTGGTGCCAACTCCCCATCCCAGCCCTTAGCTGCTGCAGGAAGGAGCTCTCCGCCCACCCTGAGACCTGCTCCCTTCAAATCCTTCAAATGTTCCCCTTGTCTTCCAGGTGCAGTTCAAACTGCTGAGCTTGACAGAGCCCTGTGTTTGGCTGCAGGGTGCCTCCTCTGGCTGGCCTCTTCCCATCCCTGGTGCCCACTTCTCTGGAGTCCCACGGCACTGTGTTAGGCTCCTCCAACTTCCATAACAAAATACCATTCCTTCTGTGGCTTAGAAAACACAACTACACTTTCTCATGGTTCTGAGGGTTAGAAGTTCAAGGTACGATGTTGGGGAATTCGGTTTTCCTGAGGCTTCTCTCCTTGGCCTGCAGGTGATGGTCTTTGCTCTCTGTGGTTACATCTCTGGTATCACTATGTTTACTCTGATGACTTCTTAATATGTGAGGTGGGGGTGTGTGCACAACTTAATGCATAATAGAGGCTTTTCCAACAAGAATTCTGGGGTTCCTGGAACATTTTTTTTCCTATTCCTGAATATATGCCTCATACTTTTTACTTTAAGATTCAATTTGATTGACTTTCACTGTAAAACCTTCTCTGTGTTTCTAACTGTAGATGTTGTTTCTCTCCCTCTCTCAGTCTCTCCTATCACTCTTTAATCACAGAAGTCTTCTAAAGTACTTTCCTGATTTCTAATCATGCAAATATTAAATTCCTTTCATATCCTTCCTTGTTAAAAAGGATGAGTGTTGCTCCCATATAAGGGGTATAAGAATGAAAGGCTCTCAACATCAGTAACTGACAAAACAGTAAGAATTGTGCACACTATTTCCAAATAAGTTTGCATTACCTGTAATGGAATGTTCCACAAAGAATGGAAAGGTTTACTTATTTGTCTGTATCTCAGTTGGTTTTTTTGGTCACTGCAGTTAATAACTGAAATACACAACTTAAAGGAGGAAAGGCTAACTTTGGTTTATAGTTTGTAGAGGTTCCAGTCCATAGTTAGCTGGCTTCAACGCAGAGTGGAAGGGCAGAGGAGCAGGGCAGAGTAGGAGTGCCCACAGCACAGCAGACAGGAAACAAAGTGAGGGATCAAGGGAGGAGGAGGGAGATAGACCCTTGCAGGCCACACCTCCAGTAACCCACTTCTTTCCACCAGGCTTCACCTTCCAGTGTCACATTTAGCTAAAACTTATCAGTGGACTAACCCACTAGTGAGTATCACACTTTCCATGATCCAGTCACCTCCCAGACCCAGACTCCTACACAGGAGAGCATGGGGCTTTGGAAGGACATCTAGAAATAAAGCATACCACTCTCTCCTCAATAAATTGCTCAGGGGAGAAACTGAATGTTAGTTGTTTTTGTGGTCTTGTTTAGGAGATGATCAATAGATTTTGGTTAGCTGAATGAATAAATGAGTGTTTACAAAGTGGCTTTACTCATTTATTTATTTTTATTTTTATTTTTTATTCTGAAGGTAGTAAAATACAACAGAACAAGAAAGAACAAAGCCAATTGAGACAGTGCGGTGAATTTGGTACAGAACTTCACAGCAGGTTACCGGGATAACAGTAATAGGTACCATAGTATATATCATTATGTTCACAGTAGTTGTCTAGTCAATTAGTTACAGCAAAATCAAACCAAAGACAGAACATTATAAAACCAATTGAAAGAGAATATTGAATAGAGTAAAGCAATTAATCATAATGAAACAAAACTGTAAACATTTGCTTTCAAACAAAAGATAGAGGAGACCCCCCTTTATTTGCTATATTGCTTACAGTCATCCTCCCAAAAGATGCTCAGACCTCTGTCCCCAGTGGCTAATGGAGGGGTGGTTTGGGATGTTTGATTCCAAGCCTGTGCACCCATAGGCTCACAGGAGACAGTACTGGATCTCCCCCTGGCTCACGCTGGAGGAAGGCGCTTACCAAGAGGGTGGCAAATTGCTTCTTCATGCAGCTGCCTGGGTTCCAGCATGGCCATGGCTGGATCTGGCTTTGCACATCTTTCAACATGCTTATGAGATGATCAGAGTGCTACTTTGTTGAAAGAATTGATGTACTTAGACAGAAAATGTATTGCATAATAATATGAAGAACTCAGTTTGATGAACTTTTTCATTAGATCTGGACCAGGAAAAAAGCCCCATTTGTTGAACAGACACATGAAAGAAACTGTGCTGTGATCTTCTTTTGAAAGTAGCGTAATAATTTGTAGGGAAATTGGCTAACTTCAGGTCATTCAGTAAAGTCTTTTAGTAAGCACAATGATGATATCTCAGAGTTATTAGTCAATAGAACCTTATAACAAGACCAAAATGCTTTGGGGAGAAGATACTTAATAGTTTTATTAAAACAGTTTCTATCTGAAATTCTTTATTACCATCCAATAGTCATTTTATAAACTTTTAAGAGCAGGGCTGGGGATTTAGCTCAGTGGCATAAGCGCCTGCCTGGCAAGTGCAAGGTCATGAGTTCAATCCCCAGTATTGCAAAACAAACAAACAAACAAACAAACAAACAAACAAACCCAAAAACTTTTAAGAGCAATAAAACTTTTATTTATCATTATATTTTTATTTTTTTTAGTTATTGGTACTGGGAATTGAACTTAGGTTCTTGCAAATTCTAAGCATGGATTCTATGACTGAAGCATACTGCCAAGTCTTCTATTCTATTTTTTTTGAAATGAGGGGTTATTCTGTAGAATAAATACAAGAATTCTGCTATGTTGGTGGGATTGATATTACACCCTTTAATATTATATTGCATGCAAAACTCACAGAGTAAGTATGCAAATGTCATTTTACCCTTCTTGTTTTGCTATTTTGAGGTCAGAAAGTACTCCCCCAAGTGGCTCATGGCTCTTGTGGTATTAGTAGGGCATAAAAGGATTACTGGTGTCCCAACTCAGTGATTCTCAACACTTTGGCCTCAGCTGAGATTAATAGATCTAACCACAATCCAATGCGATATGACTCCCCAAAGCATGGTACAAACTTTGGGGCCTTCCATCTTGGTGGAAAACAAATGCTTTTAGAGTTGGTGAGGACAGACTCCTGAGGGTTAGTTGTCCGTCTGGACCATACAGGAGAGACCATGAGCCAACTCTGCAGTTTGATTCTGACTTAGCTTTAGTGGTTGCATTTGTTAAGGGAGCTAAGCTTTAATTATTCTGCTGTATCCATTACTTACTGTGTTATACACTGAGGGAGCAGGCTATATGGTAGCTTTTAAAGCTGAAAGTAGAAGGAACTTCACTGTACCATTTTCCCTGGGAAAAATTGTTATGTGCTCTGTGATACTAAAGTAAGATGGTAAGGTTGTCAACTGTCCATTCTTACAGAATTAGATTTCTAGATCCACATCATAAACAGAATTTTAAACTGTATATTTGTAAAGTCAGACAACAAGTAACCAGTAAAGCATTTAGGACATTTTATAGTATCTAGAAATATATTAGTCTAAATGTTCAGTCTGTTACCTATGGCAGAACACTAAGGGTGTTCAAATGTTTGTTAGTGGAAAGACAGGTGTTTCCCATAACATTCTTTTTTTCTGGTCAAAGTACCAAGAAAGTGAGAAATTAAATAAATGCTGATTTATGTCATAGCACCAGTGCTGATTTATGTTATGTTCAATGTGCCTGCTAGCTGCTTTGGCAGGTAGTGAGCATGAGTTCACCACATTCAGGAATACAGTTGTCCCTTTTTATCTGCTGTTTCACTGTCTGTGGTTTCAGTTACGTGAAGTTAACTATAGTCTGACAATATTAAGTGGAAAATTCCAGAAATAACTCATAAGTGTTACACTGTGCACCATTCTGAATGGCATAATGAATGCTTATGCTGCTCTGATCCAAAATGAAGCAGGTGGTCCTCTTAATGGATGGTCAATAGCAGCCCAGTGCTGCATTCCAATGCCTTGTCACTCACGTCAATTATCTCATCACACAGGCATCATATCATCCCACAATGAGAAGGAGAGAGGGAGGGAAGGAAAGATACAGAGACAGAGACAGAGAGACAGGCAGAGACAGAGAGACAGACCAAGAAGAAAGATTACATTCATGTAACTTTAACCTTGATTACAACATAGGGATATAACTGCCCTATTTCATTATTTTTAATCTACTGTGCTTAATCTGAAAAGTTAACTTGATCATTGCTGTGTGTGTGTGTGTGTGTGTGTGTGTGTGTGGAAAGCATAGAATATAGATGGAAGGTTTAGGAATCTTTAGGAATCCATCCTGTTGTAGGTAAGGAAAGACTACTGCACTCACCGTACTGGAGTGTCCCCAGCATTTCTCACTAGTCCCTCTGTGCAGCTCTGGCCTGTAGTTTTCCTGGCCTCTAGACTTGCATCACAGATTGTTCAAACTCCATACGTCCCCGTGCCATTGACCCACTGCTATGTCGCAATGAAACAAATCTGCGTGGAAATTTGCCAAACTACACATATCTGAATTTGCTAAATACTTTTCTCATTCTACTTTCTATGGGAGAACTATAAACTTCTCTTCCTCCCCAGTAGATTCCTCGCTTTTATTCTAGGTCTCTCTCTCTTGCTCACCTCAGGTGCTGTTCCCTAACCCAACCATCCTCAATCTTTCTGTTCTCTAATTCAGTTATCCTCAAGCTTTCTGGTCTCGGGAGCTCTCTATGGTTCCTAAACAACCCAGTGGATTTTCTGTTAGTGTGAACTTTTAACATATTAGGAACTGCAACAGAGAATTAAAAAAATACTTACTAGTATTAACATAGTAGCAATAAACTAATATATGGTAGCTAAATTGTATTTTTAGATGAAAATAGACACATTTTCCTACTAAAAATGAGGAATGTGCAGAGCACTGTTTTACCTTTTTGAAAATCATGTTCAGCCTGGCTTATTAGAGAACAACAGAGTTTTTGCATCCACTTCTGCATATAATCCATTGTTGGCAGTATGAGAAGACAGTTTTGCCTCTTACACACATGTAGTTGGAAAAAAGAGGACTACTTTAATAATCTGTTGAGATAATTGTGAATATTTTCACTCAATACTACACCAGAATTCAATAATAATTTTGTGAAGGTTAGCCACAATGTAGAATCTGAAGGAATGTTAATGAATTTTTCATGTCTTTTCACTTTAAAATCCATTATTCTGTTTTGTTTCTTGAATTAATGTTTTGCTTTGACACAATTTTTAACATTCTGTATGGTTATTTGAAAATTAGTGAGTCACTGGAGTTGTGCAAATCTTGACTGTTGGTACATTTTATTTTATAAAAATATTACTTTTATTAATATTGCCACTAATCTCAATCAGAAAAGTAGTTAAGTATTGAGAGAAATGTCAAATTCATGGAAGCAGATATAAATTTTCTGAAATTATAATTTTTTTCTTCAAAAGCTCAAATATTATTAAAAACACATACTGTTCAGCCATTCTTCCAATGACAGTTCATTTCCAAAAAACGTTTTTGAAACATTCATTTTGAAAATCCATAGTTTGTCAGCCATTCTTTATAGTAAAAAAAAATTTAGTATGAAGCACTGTTCAGTTTTTCTTGACAGGCTGATAGTGTTCATTTTCCAAAAAAATGTTTTTCAAGCATTCAATTTGAGATTCCATAGTTTGTTAGACATTTTTTATAGTAATAGTATTTCTTGAAAAAGGGATCTAGTTCAGCTTATAGTGTGGTGTGAGTAAAACCATCATACTTGGTCATCTGGAAAAGTGCTTTATGTGAATTTCTCATTTTCCCACATGAAATATTAAAAACATGTGAACTTGAGGACTGAAATTAAATGAGATTAATACTTCTTAAGCTCCATCAAGGATGTTCTTAAGTGGTGGAATTGGCTTTGTTTCTGTAATGTGTAACAGAGAAGGGTCAGTTTCAATCCTCTGTATTGATTCCATGCCAAGATGCCACCCGTTTTCACCCACAATTGTTCTGCACTGACACTGCAAAGGTCATATAGTGAAAAAGGCAAGTATCATCCTGTGATTATGAAAATAGTTTTTATTTCAGGGCCACTAGCAATATACAGTTGACAATTTAAGACTCACTGACCTAATTAATAATCTCCTTTTTCTGTATGTTCTCAAGTTTTTCATTTTATATAAACATACTTCCATCTTAGGAAGAATAAATTTTTTAATTAATTAAGTTTATTGATACATTTTAGGTATATGTAATGATCAAATTCATTACATAGGGAATTTGTACCTGTACTGGGAACAATAAATTTTATTTATTTAACAGTAACTTCATTTTGTCTACTGAAGACCACTAAGGCTGTTTCCTTGTGTTGTGGCTTAGATCTGAAATATCTTACAAAAGCCTCATGTGTTTGGAAGATGATCAGATCATGAGGCACTATACTCATCAGTGGATTCATCCACTGATAAGCTCAGTAGCTGAATGTGTAGTTAGGGAGCGGGATGTGGTTGAAGGCTGGTAACTAGTGGCATGAGTTAGAAAGGTATACTCTTGTCCTTGGCTCCTTTTTTCTTCCACTTCTTCCTGGCTTCCATGAGATGAGCAACTGACCTCCACCAGGCTTTTTCAAGGTCCTCTTTCTGGTTGGAGTCAGTCAACTTTGGGTTGAACACACTGGCAGCTGCAAGCAAAATAAATCTCCCCCTTTTAAAGCTGCTGGTGTTTTGTCCCAGCAGTGGGAAAGTGACTAACACAGAAATTGGTACCAGAAAGTGGAGGTATTGGTATGAATATATCTGACTGTGTGGTTCAGAAGCCTTCAGACCTGGTTGTGAGAAGTGTTTGGAAAAGTTTGGAGATATAGTCTAAATGAGTAACACTTTTGCATAATATTTATTGGAGCTCAGAAGGCCACATACTGTCAGGAATTCAGAGAATAAAGGCCAGACTCAGGAGGTTTCAGTTAGGGAAAAGAGCTCCATTCACAGTTAAACTGGAGGTGATGGGTGTTGCACTTTGGCAGTAAACCTGTATTCTTTTTGTCTGTATCCTGAGATTTTGCAGGGGACAGATTAAGGATGGTGGACTAATTGATCTGGCAGAGGAAATTTCAAGGCAGCCCAACTTTTAGGCTGTGGCATGAATATTGGTGGTTGCTTTTAGTAGATCTACCATAAGAAGCAGGAGCAAGACTTCAAGTTGAATGATTTGAAAATTTTGCAGTGTTGTCAGGAAGGAAGACACAATACATCTAGGTCCATGGACAGCATGATTACTGAGCTGAGCATTAAAAAGAAGACAGGTACTTAGCATCAAGACAATAGGAAAAATGGCTTAAGGAACTCTCAGAAATCAGCAAAACTCCACTTACATTGCTTTAAAAGTGCAAAGATGTAAACCTTTTATTTGAGAAAAAAGCTGTGCTGAAGTAGGTGCCTAGGATGGTCGTTTCTTGGAATTTATTGCTCTGGGCACAGACATCCAGGCACTTTGAGAACATTGAAGCCAGAGTCCAAGACGATCCAGCAGCTACTTGAGATGGAGGCAGACGTGGATGTCATACATATGGTACCAATTTTTCAGGTATGTAGAACTCAAGAGTTTTGGGTTCAGAAAGGCTTCCACCCAGATTTCAAAAGAAGGCTGGTTGTTTTGTACATCTGGGAAGTGCCATCTGAGGTCACTGGCATATGAACAATGTCCTGAATGCTGTGTTTGTGATAAGAAGTGACACTCTATTTTGAGAAAGGAGAAGAGAAAGTTCAGGAAAAAATATTTTATGTCAGGATGAAGATGAAGATTTGTGTGCATCTCATTTGCAAGTGGTTAAAAACAGTCTCTTAAGGGATGTTTGATAGGATTTCATAGAAATTGTTACCAAATTAATTACTTTAGAATGAAGATTTTATACTTCTCAAGTGAGGTTGACTTCTGCTGTCCACTGGAAGCTCTTATGCAGATTGGCTAAGAATGACTGCCATTAGACCTGAGCAACACTGTCATGATCTGTAAGTTCCCCCTGCCTTAGTGACCAGGCCTACTTGGATCTTGCTGTGCCTCAGCCACAAGCAAGCTCTTGTACTAGGCCCAGATAGGAAAGAACTCATGCCTGCACTCAGCTTCTGCTGATGGTGATATGCCCCCAAATCCATAAACTGACATACACATAAATAACTCTCTCATTGTTCTAATTTACATGATGGGATACTGCTAAACTTTAAAAATACAGCCTGTCATTCATGACAATATGGAAGAGCCAAGATGACATTATGTTAAATGCAACAAGCCACGTACAGAAAGACAAACATCATATGATTTCACTTGTTTCCAGAACCAAAAATTTTGAGTTCACGAAAGTAGAGAGTAAGATGATGATTTATAGATACTGGGTGGTGAGAGCATTGGGAGATGTTGGACAAGGCACCCAACATTTTAGTTTGGCTCGGAGAATTGAATTCAAGAGATTTATTGTTCACGGCAGTGACCATAGTAGATAATACAGTAATATAAATTGTGTTTGGAAATTCCTGAGAGTAGATTTTAAGTGTTGTACCATGTGCACACAAGGAAATAGGTAAGATAATGTATGTGTTAAATATAGCTTGAGTTAGCCATTCCACTGTGGATACTTAAATCAGAACATCATGCTGCATATCACTAATATACACATTTTACTTGTCAATTAAACTTCTAAAAGTTTAAAAATTAAAACAGCTCAAAAAGAAATAGCAAATTCTATAGTTTAAGAAGGAACAACTGAGACAGATGCTACAATCTGGATCTGGAAAGTGTCCCCAAGGCTCCTGCGTTGACACCTGATCCCCAGGCGCTGGTGTGATTGGGATGTGGTGGACCCTTCAGAAGGCAGTGCCTAGAGGGAGGAAGTTAGGTTATTGTGTCCTGATCCTGCAGGGGATGTTGGGACTTTGACTCCTCCCCCTTTTGTTTTCACTTCCCAGCTTCTATGAGGTGATCAGCTTCTTCCCTGTCTATTCTTGCCATATGCACTGCTTCAGCACAGGTCCCAAAGCAGTGGGACAACTTGCTGTGGACTGCATCCTTTAAAACTACGAGCCCTAACAGTGTTTTCTTCCTTCTTAGTTTCTTACTTCAGGTATTTTGTTACAGTGACAGATAGCTAATGAATACTAAAGTAGAGTGATCTTACAAGCTCACTAAAAACTTCTTTGTATTGCTGTGGCAGTTTTGGAGGTGACATTGTTCGGAAACATGGGGATAAGCAAGATGATCACTCCAAACCTCTTCCTATCTTCAGGGACATGAAATCAAGTTTAGTATGTTTTTGTTTTGAGTTAGGCTTCTACTGAGAAAAAGAGTGACAAAGAAAGGAAGAACTTAATTCCATCATTATTTAGAAATTTAAAATAGATTTCCAGGCAAAAGAGTTTGTGTGCTGTGAAATTTTCAGGTCAAAATGGAATAATCTTTCATGAGGTTCAGATTTAGTAATGTGGCCATAGCAAAGAAGAAATTATCCATCATTTCCAGAAGTTAGAGTTAACTTTCAGACTTTCGTTTAAAGCACCTGGAAAAGGAGATGCAAACTTTAGCCCACCTAGCTTAATTGTGAGTATAGGGCAAACTTTAGTTCAGATATAGCAGAAGTCAGTGGGCTGTGTAGATAGAATCTTCAGTGAAGCTGATTGTTCAGACACAGCAAAACTCTCTTACAATTAGTGAAATCAATTTTTTTCAATACCTCAAAGCAGGGATCATTCTAAAACCTTTTTCACTTTATTTCTGTGTGAGCTGACATATCTCTACATTTACCTTGTAAGGGAAGAGCTAATTTAAAGCAGTGTATTAATGTCAGCTTCTCCTTATCTCCATCTCTCTGCCTTTCCTACCTGAGCTCTTGTGGTCTGTGTATGCTACTGTGACCTATATTAAAATCCTGGAACAGCTACCTAAATAGACAGGCAGTGGAGTGAGAAAATGGAGTACATTTATTATGTAACTGAGGAGATTCTTTCCCCATATCCGACCAAACCAACAGCACTAATTCCTTTGTAAGTTTCATCACTTCAAATATTTTGAAGAATTAAGAAAATTGCTTTAAACATTTTTCATTTTCTACATATATAGATTATCTATTCAAAATCTTATTTCCATTTTAAACTGTTTGTTTAAAATGCGCTTTCCCCAGTAATCTCACAATTCTTATGAAAAACACATTTCCTTCTTCTAATGATAAATACTAAATTTCTTGCATTTCTCAGAGCACACAAACATTGATAATAGTAGCTTTTGTGCAATTTTCCCAGTCCTTACATGTGTATATTTGGCTTAATATGAAAATATTTGTGTGTATGCATGTGTATGTGTATGTGTGTACGAAAAGGAAAATCCAGTAAGACATATGGCTGGTTCCCCAAAACATTCATATTGCAAATTATAATTATATATATATAACTTTGGATTTTTAAGTTTATTAAATCTGGGAACTTGGCCGTTACTAGTTAGATAAATCTATCTCCAAGAACCTGCAAATGTGTAAAACTATTGCTCAGAGAAATATTGCTTGACTAGTGGTGGAATCAAGTGGAGAGCTGGTGGGATGGGTGGCAAGAACCAGGGACACAAGGGAAGGTCACTGCGGCTTATGTAGGTCATGCCTCTTCCTCTTGGTTCTGATGGTATCTTAAGATACATCAGCAGTTTCCCATAATTGCTACCTTGGTTCTCAGTGAGTATTCCAGGTTATATTTACAAAATTCTTCTTTTTTTTTGTATTGGAAATTGAACTCACAACTTCGCACTTGCCAGGCAGGCACTGTGCCACTGAGCTATATCCCTGGTCCACAAAATTCTTAAGAAAACATTTTGAACATATACTGGTGTCCAGCTCTGTGCCTAAAGGCTTATAATGTGTAGCTGTGAACTGTAGTCATAGACCAAAGGCTAAAAGTTGCTTTGTACTACTATGTTCGGTGACATTTGGGTTTTCAAGTTTTTGCCTTTCTAAGAAAATCACTACTACTCCCGTATGTAAATTTTATTGTTAAAAATGAGTATGGAGCTTTTGATGTGATTTTGGGCATTTTTCTTACAAAGCTTTATTTAGGACTGTAGGAGGCAAAAAGTCCATGACTTGGACTCATAGACTCACTGAAATTTAGAGATCATCTAGTCAGATTTCCTATTTTCAGAAGATGAAACATCCGAGAGAATTTGCTATTAAATGTAAAGTTGCAGTTTTTCCTAAAATTCATTTTTTGGGGGTTGGATACACAGCTCAGCAGCGTCACCACTTGTCTTCTGTGTTTGTGAGGCCCTGTGTTCAATCCCTAGCACTGAAAAAAAAAGGTTTTAATGAACACATAAAACCATACAACTGTAAGTATTAATGCATACCATGTAATATTTTGATATATGTTTACACTGAATAATGTTTTCATCAGGCTAAACATATTTACTAAAACATGTATCACTTCTTCATGGTGCAAACTTTCAAAATCCTTTCTTCTACCTTCTTTTGAAACATTATTGTACAATAATTGGACATTATTGTCATCTGTAGACACCCTACTGTGCAATAAAAGCCCACCAGAACCTGTAGCTTATATCTAATTAGAACTTACTATAAACTGATTAACTTTTCCCTCTTACTCCATCCCGTTCTGCCCTACCTTTGGCAATCACCACCCTACTCTGGACTTCCACGAAATCCAGTATTTTACATTCCACATATGAGTGAGATCAGGAGGTATTTTGTCACTTTGTCCTTCTGTGGCTGGCTTATTTTATTTGATGTAATGAACACCTGTTCCATCCATGTTGCTGCAAATGACAGGCACTCATTCTTTTTGAAGACTGAGTAGTGTTTTTAACTAGAAAGCTAAAATTTTTATTGCAATTTTTTCTTAGTGTTTCATTATGTTAGCATCTCCTATTCAGTGACTATGAGGATCATAAATAGTTTACTGAGTCAGAATGTTGCCCAGTATTTAGTAGAGGGACAGCCTGTTCCTTCTTCAATTGTCCCTGCTTTTCTTCCACAAACATCAGTTAATTTAGCTCCAACCTAGGTGAGAGCTTGTCTTCTGCTTGAGTATGAATCTGCCCTGTTTTATTTTCTAACATGCTGGGAGCTGTGAGATAAGTTTTTTCTTAAGCCATAATCATTAAATAAGTATTCTGTGAGCTTAATTCATGAGCAACAAGAGAAAATCAGACATGATTCTGACCCATAAGCTGAGTGCAGGTGAAACAGTGAAGAGGAGACCACTTCCTCCTTCCTGTTATATGATGCCATTGCAGAATAGTCATGCATTGCTAACAGTACCTAAGAAAACTACATCTCAGTTGATTCTAGCTAAGAACAGAATCTGTTGATGTAATAATTAAGCACTTGCTTTTATTGTTTTCCCATTAAGATTATTTATTCTGTTGAGGAAATGCAGACAGACAAGACAGACCTTTGGAATGTATGACCAGACAAAGCCAGAAACAATAAAAAACGTGGGTGGGTAATTTTCAGACCAGTTAGGATGGCTATAATGGAAAATCCAAGACAACGCTTGTCATTGCCTTTAGAACATACAAGTGGTCTTCAGGTGTGTAGTTGGTTGCTGGAAGCTGCTCATAGAACCCCACTTATTCAGAACAGAGTTGAGAAGAAGGGTGCATGTCACCAACGGAAGACACAACAAAGGTAGGGTTCTGGGGCTTACTGGTCACAATTCCAAATCTGGAATGAAAAGGTTACCCCTTATTTAGTGTTCAAGTTGGGACTTTGCCCTGCAAAAGACAGTCAACTACTGACTTTGCTTGAATGTCTTTGGAAAGAGAAGAACTCAATCGAGCCATGAACCAGAGAAGAATGCCAGGTTTCCTGGAAACATCGCCAAACCCCAACAATTTCTCAGAATTTTCAGAGGCGCCAGTAGACTGTTTGCATTTCAATGGATGACGTTCTGAAAGCTCTGGAAAATGTTCTCAGTTTTGCTTTCTCATTGAAAGGCAGAAACCATTGCTGTGAACAAGAGACAGAAGCACTTGTTACGGCTTTGTTAGGAGTTAAGAAAAAGGACTGCTGGGAAATTGTAATTGTCCAATCTTTGGCCATAGAGCCAGGACTAAGGAGATCAGGTCATAATGGCAAATAGAAAATAAAGGTACTGTTAGCTTTGTACAAACGTACCCAGTGTCTGGAGCCATCTTCAGCTAACCTAGTTTTGAAAGTAAGACACTTTCTAGGTTTAAAGAAATGTGGTTGCAACATCATTTCAGTAATATAATAATGCCCTAATTAGTAGGTATCCATCATAAATACTCAGCTTTTTCACACACTACAAATACCTTATAAGGGCCCCAGTGCTTATGGTATTTAAGAGAGACAACCCTGGAGAAAAAGAAAGTATCATTTCCACTCAAGCTTTAGAAGGACTTTAAGTGAATCTATAGTAACATTTAAAAGTAGAAAATCTTCAGTAAACAAAATTTTAGGTTTAAGTTAGACCTTAAATTTTAGATCTAATTCTACCACAGCTTTGAAGACAACACTGTCCAAAAGAAATATAATGTAAACCACCTATGTAATTAAAATTTCTTACTTGCAAATTAAAAATATAAATAGGTAAAATTAATTTTAAATACTGTATTTTATTTAATCAATGTATCTAAAATTTTACTATGTTGATATATAATTGATGTAAAAATTACTAGTGAAATGTTACATCTTTTTTTACTGCTTGAAACTTGCATGTGTTTTATACTTATGATATTGTTCCTTTTAGATGCTAAATTTTCATTGGAAATACTTGATTTGTATTCAGATGTCCTAAAGTTTGAAGTTGGATAAAGTAGATTTATAAGCATACGTCTAAAATTTTTAATAGTTGAATATGGTAACAACTTCTAATTTTAATCTCATTATGATTAAAACAAACCAGACTCCCAATTTCTGTTTCTCTAGCCCCATATAAGGTACTTGTGAGCCTCATAAAACTAAGTTGTATTATACTGATGCATCTTTAAGCATGGCATGTATATTTTTGTTATGTTGTGATTTTATTATTCCAAATGTCAGCTAAATGCGACCTTTTGAAAATGACTAACCCTCCCCTGTTTATGCAAAAATGTTTAAAGGGAAATGCAAATTTTCATGAGAGCTTTGACATACCCTTTGCTATAAGAGTATTTCCTCATGTAAAATTAAGCGTGCATATCTTGTTAGGACTCTTAAAAGCCTTAAGCAAGTGTGGCAGTGGGGTGGTGGTAAGCCACTTGCTGGTAGACTCCAGGGTCGGGAGAGGAACATGAGAAGGAGAAGGGAGGTCAGAAGAGAGGATGTTTGTCAGCCAGGCTCAGAAATGTGACATTACTTTTCAGGTAATATAACATCATCACATATTTTCTGACTGTTAAATAACGCTTACTTAGTTTAAATAATAACATTTGGATAAGCCTGACAAGATAAAACACCCATGACACCACTCTTAGAGGTAACCAGTGCTAACACTGAACGTGTTTCTTTTCAGCAATGACCATTTTTGCAGCAGATCCAAAAGCTCATATGGAGGCCTGAACCTGATGGCTGTGGGGAATTGTTAAAAAAATATGCCTTTAATCTTGATTTCCACCACGTATCCAATCTTTTAAAATCTTCTGTCATTCTAGTTTAAATCTCTCATGTTTGATGAACTGGCCTCTGTAGTCTTTCAGTTTCTTTTCCTTTCCCCTTCTCTTCTCCGAGACGGTAAATGGTTGCATGAAGTAAGCTACGTGCTCTTCAGGGGGAGAGGGTCTACTCCGGTCTGCTTCCTAACTGGCGCCTACAAGATGAGCCTGCTCCAGCAGCCCTTTTAAAGTGAGTGATTGGTATCCTCTCTTGGTCTTAGTCCTTGTTATTTGCTTCTGTTAGCCCATTTTCTGTTGCTGTAACAGAGTATCTGAGGCTGGATAATAATGTGTGAAGAAAAGAGGTTTATTTAGCTCACAGTTCTAGAGACTGGAAATGCAAGATAAGGTGGCTGTATCTGACTTTGGTGAAGATCACTTGCCACTCCTTGCATGGTAAAAGAGCAGAAAAGCAAGCAAGTGCATAGAGAAAAGAGGAGGACAGAGGAGCTGTACTGTGTAGTTGGGGACTAACTCAGTTTCTTGAGAACTAAACATAACACTGCACCTCTCAACACTATGATTTTGTCAACCAAGCCTCCATAGGTCATTGTACTACCAATCATTTCCCTTCCAGAATGTAAGTGGTCTTCCAGCTCTTTGTACCACTGGAGAACTCGCGAAGTGTTTCCATTTCCCCGGGACTGAGTACTTCCTTATTCTACTTCTCTCTTCTCTTTATTCCTTGAAATGTCTGGGCAAGGAGGGTGGGTTTTATTTCTTTGTGTCAGTAGTTCTCAAAGTGTGGTTGGCAGTCTCTGTGTGTCCCTGAGGCCCTTCAAGAAGCCCACTGGACAGAAACTATCATCGTGAAAGTTCTGAGACATTGTTTTCCCTTTCTGCTGTGTGACATTTGCATCGATGATGAGAAAGAAATGTGAGTGTGACAGCTTGGTTCTCATCACTAATCAAGGCCATGATCCTGAACTATACCAGTAGCGACTGTACTCTTAAACACACACTTGCAGTTCATGTGCACACACACACACACACACACACACAAACAGACAACAAATCAGAACAATAATAATATATTAATTACCAATATCATATGACAGCATCCTTGATAAAGCAATCAAAATGATTAATGATCTTAAATATTGACTATATTTATTCTGTGTACCTAACTGCGAAGTACAAGTGTAGTACTTCTGACTCAAAGGGAAACACGACAGTCATTTTAGGAAAAGCACTTACACACTTATGTGAGTTGTCAGCCAAACTATTATTTTTTTCATGAAATACCATTTTTACCTGAAAGAATGATGGATAAATAGACAAGCCAATTGTTTACACTTGCATATTTGCCAACATTGTCTCAGAAGTGAATGAAGTGAGACCGTCATTTCAAGAAAGATAAACACTTGTTACCAATAATAAAATTTCAGCTTGCAAGAAGAAATTAGAAGTTTAGAAAACTTGTATATGCTGCCATGAACATCTCAATTTTCCAAAATGTGGTGATTTTTCTGATGATATTTGGGATGATGGTAACATGAGAGGATGGTAAAAGGTGTTATTTTTTGATATTATCTAGTGAGATGTCAGGAGTGAGAAAATCTACAAAACCCCATGAACTGTTAATCTCCACATGATAAATTCATCATGCTCAAATTAAGCATAAACAAAGTATTCATTCAGAGTATAAGATAAATGGACTCCAACACAATAGGATATTCACTTACACAGTTTCAGATTATAACCAAAATTTAAGATAGCATTACTTGTTCAGTTTTGATATGATATTAATAAAGAATACCCATGGTTATCTGAAAAAAGTATATTTAAATATTTGTTATTTTCCCAGCTATATATCTATGTGAGGTTGGACTTTTTTCTATACTTTAATACAAAGACCTTGCATAATATATCATATAGAGAAGCAGAAGTGAAAATCCAGGTGCATTCCAATAAATCAAACCTTAAGTAGGTGTGCAAAAACATGCCAATATGAGTTTTCTTAATCATTTTTTGAGAGTCGGAATTTTTAAAACAAAATTTGCAATTATGTTAATGTTGATTAATTATTACGTTAGGTATATTAATAAACAAATGTTTTCAAAAAATAGGTAGGGCCTGGGATTTAGCTTAGTGGCATAAGTACCTGCAAGGCAAGTGTGCAGTCTTGAGTTTGATCCCCAGTACAAACAAACAAACAAACAAACAAACAAACCAAAAAACCAAAAAACAAAACAACAACAACAAAACAGGCATGGTGGTATACACATTCATAATTCTAGCACTCTGTGAAGCTGAGGGAGGAGGATCACAATTTTGAGCCCAGTTCAGGTAATTTAGTGACTCAGTGACACCCTGTCATCAATTGATCAGTTAATCAATCAAGGGTGGAGATGTAGCTCAGTGGAGATGTAGCTCAGTATGGTCTGAGTTCAATCCCTAGTACCACACCAAAAAGCTTTTTTTTTAAGAGTTCTGTTTTAATTTTTAATATGTTAATCTTCCTAACTTGTTCGTGTTCCTATGACAGAGTACCTGAGATGTGGAAAATTCATAAAGGCAAGAAGTTCATTTAGCTCACAACTCAAGAGGCTGGAAGTTCAGAATCAGGTTGCTGCATCTGGTGAGGGTGGAGAAGCAGAGGGGCAAGTAGGCCGGTGCGGAATGATTTATTTTGTAATAACTTGCTCTTTTAGTAACTAATTCAGTCCCTAAAGAACTTTATTAGCTTCTTTAAAAGACCCGATCACCTCAGAATCCTCCTACTACCTCCCAACTGATTTAGAAGGGGTCAAATGAAAATACTAGAAACATTGGGGTCCTTGATCATTTTTAAGAGTTGGGTTCAGAGATTAGGAAATAGAATGCTTGCTGTCTGTCATACCCTGAGTTTTGTTACATGCAGAAACAACTCTACGATCTGGTCTCCAGTCTGGTTTCTTATGAGCTGCAGGCCTACACAGGAGCTAAAAGATTTCTTCAAAGTCTGCTTGTGATGTGGTAAATCAAATTTTCTGAAATACTTGAAAAATTTCATTCCCATATCCCTAGGTGGAAGTCACCTTTGAATATCTCTTTCCCCTTGTAGTTCTTGCTTGCTTTATAATAGGTCTGAATTCAAGGGCAAGTCCCCCATTCCCAACCAGACAGATGAAGCCTCAGGTAAAATACAGACAGGTCATCTGTACAGAAATGCAAGAATTTCACTGTTTCAGAAACATTATCCCCAGTGTACAAACATATTTCAAAACATACTTATAACAGATAAAGATTGAAATCCTACAGAACTTACTCACATGATTTGATTTACCTCATTTGCTATGAATACTTTCTCATGTCATGAAATATTCCTCCAAACATGCTTTGCAGAGGATACATGGTGGTCTATTGTAGGGTACAGCCCAACTCATTTATCATCTCCTGCCATCAGTAAGATTTACCTAGAGTGTGATTGTTTATGTCTGCATGAGTCACAAGGGCCTCCTGATCGCATAGGTGGAGCTTCTGGAAGGTGACTGGATCATAGAGGCTCATAGCTGACTTGCTGTGAGAGGTGGGGTTTGGTTGGAAGAGGTGGGTCACTGGGGATGTGGTCTGAAAGGGTTTAACTCCCACCCCAGCTCTTCCCTTTGCTCTCTGCTTCCTGGATGTTAGGATGTAAGCAACTTTCCTCTGCCATGCCCTCTGCCCTTGGAGCCAATGGACTGTGAGTTAAAATGTGGGCCAAAGTAAACCTCTCCTTTAAGTTGTGGGTGTTTGATATCTTTGTCCCATGAATGAGGAAGATGCCTAAGACACAGGGCAATGTTTCTGTTCTGGGGAGCAGTTTGAAGTCTATGTGAGACCTCAACAGTGATCACCTGGGATACAGCAGGAACTTGGGGGTGTGTAGGGTGTGAGCAGTCATACGTTAAAGTGGACAACTCAATGCCCAGTCCAGTTGGCACATAAAATGAATCATCAGACTGTTAGAGTAACTCCTCTTTTTGTGCACGTTTCCTCCATTGGTATGAAAATTTCAAAGTGTTCAGAAACTTACTGGGATTTTCTAGTGTCTAAAAGATAAAATTTATCCTTTTATTTTACCTTAGGCTTGGGAAAAGCCTAAGTTTCCAAGAGTGAGAAACAAAACTTTTGTAACTGCTCTCAGAGAGAGAGAGAGAGAGAGAGAGAGAGAGAGAGAGAGAGAGAGATCTTTCTACCACCCAGAGTCTTGTGTTGCACATAATGAGTATACAGCTCTGTTACTTAGTGTACACAGTATACCCTAAAGGATAGTGTCCCAGTCCATAAAGGTATTTTTACATTGATGCCTTAACTGAGTCTCTAATGGGCCTTTGTATCTTTTGTTAGCCGATTCTGAGTAATGCAGTAGTGCTTGGTCATTCCAGTGGATTCTATGGTCATGCACACATTGTCATACTTCATTTGCTTTAAAATCAATCCCTTGATGGAAGCAATGTTGGGTAGGATATATATTGGTATGTTATGCTGTTTGAGTTTCTTGCCTGGCTAGTGGTGCTGATCATGGCAACAAAGGGAAACTGTTTGGAATAGGCACACATTTCTGGTAGAACAAATTGCTGCTCCATCTAGGGTGAAAGGTCCAATGTGATCAACTGATATCAAGTAACTCTGGTGAAAGCAAGCATTACATTTGGAAGCAGGTGTAGCTAGATTTGTGTATTAGTCAGCTTTCTGTCACCAGAAGAGTATACCCAGTAAAATTAATTTATAAAGAGAAAAGTTTTATGTTGGTTCATAGTTCTTGAGGTTCTAGTCCAAGATCAAGTGGTATCATTTCATCAGGACTCCTATAAGGACAGAACATAGAAGCAGGAGTACATGGTGGAGCTAACCTCTTACTTCATGACTCAGAAAGCACAAGAAAGTCAGAAAAACTGAGTGCTATTACCTCCGTCAAAGGCACACACACACACACATAGACAGACAGACACACACACACACACACAAACACACACACACCTCTTGCTATGGTTTAGATCAAGGTTGTCCTCCAAAGGCTTCATGGACTCATAGACAGGGCTTTTAGAAGGAGACTAAATCATGGTGGCTTAGAGTGGACTTGCTGCTGGGAGCTGGGGTAGGTCAGCAGCGGTGGATCACAGTGGGTGTGACCTGTAATAATAAATATCCTTCCCCGGCTCCGGATTTATTTCTTTGCTTCCTGATGGCAATGATGTGAGTTTTCCTCCACACAGGCCCTTCCACCATGCAGCTTCTATGGGAGCTAGATCACCATGCAAGCACTGAGACTTCTGAAACTATAAGCCAAACTAAATTTCTTCTCTTTTAAGATGTTGAGTATTGAGTCTCATTGATGAGAAAGTGACTGGGACACCTCTAATGTAAGCAGCTGCTACTGGTCCCTTTTAAAGATCCCAGTACCTCCTAACAGTGCCACCCCAGAGATCAAGGCTTTAATACTTTGACCTTTAGGGGCCATTCACGCAAACTGAAGCAATCTGTGCTATTGGTCTTGTGCCTTACCTTCATTACTGTTATTGTGGCCACTCTGTTCATGGTCCATTGCACCAGAGGGTTGCAAAGACGAGAGACAAACAAATTTTGCCTTTCTGGCCATGTGGTTGTTGAGAGCTTCCCATGGGGTGGATGCTCTTGAGACACAAAGATATGTGCTCTTTGTTCTTATGGCCATAGGTCCATTCGTGAACTTCCTCCACTGGCTTTCTTTGCCTTAATTTTTTTAAAAAAATTTTTTATTTAAAGAAAAAAATTTTGAAATAGAAAGAGGGTAGAAACAATACAAAATCTCAAAAATAAAACAAAACAAAAAAACAAAAATAGTAACCAGTAAGAAATCACTAGTTGATAATTACATACTTTCCTCTTAGATGCAGTTGTTCAAGTTACAAAAGTAAAGCCCACAAAGTGGACATCCAAACAGTGAGACTGCAGTCAGTTTTGTTCATCCATCCAACTAAAACTTTAGCAACATGGTTATTAATTCCACACACTCAAACATGCATGCAGTTATATCCTTTAGAATACTATCTTTTCCTTTTTTTTCTTTACAATAACTATAATCCATTCTCGTAAACTACTTAGAAGTTCTACACATGTATAAATCTCTACACATATACCTAGCCTTTTTGTATTAGAGGGAGGAACAAATCAAAACAAGTCAACAATACAAATTCCTAGAGAAACATGAAATGAAAAGAACATACAAAAACACAGCACTAGGTGATCTACGTTAGTTACTATGATGTCTTTTGTTATTTTCAATAAAATTGTCTATATCATCAAATATAGTATAAACTTAGCATTGCATTACACTATTAATAAAATCATAACATTGGAGACATTATAGGACTTCAAAGGCAGTTAACAATCAAACCAGAATGGGATCCTATTGAATCCTGTCATCTTCAGAGTAGTTGCCCCTACTCTCAGACTTGACACTCTCAAGCATATCAGATTCAAATAAAATCAGTTAAGATAAAACAGTGATATAGCCAATCTTCTCTGTCTTATCTCTGACACGCTATTTTTCTGTCATTGTTTGTTTACTTTTGTCCTTCATTCCACTGTCTGCCCCTTTCTTTGAGGCCTTTCTGCCATTATTCCTGGAACCCTGGTGATTTTCTTCTTTCTCTCTAGAATGTCCTTTAGTATTCTTTGCAGGGTTGGATTGGTGGTCACAAACTCCCCCAGTTCCTCTTTGTCATGGAAATATCTTGTCTCTCCATTAATTCTGAGAGACAGTTTTGCAGGGTACATCATTCTGGGTTGGAGGCTATTTTCCTTCAGGGCTCAGAATATTTCGCTCCAAGCTCTTCTTGATTTGATGGTTTGCATTGAGAAGTCTGCTGTGATTTTGATGAGTTTTCCTTTATAGGTAATCTGTTTCTTTTCTCTGACTGCTTTTAATATTCTCTTCTTGTGATGGATTTCTGGGATTCTGATTATCATATGTCTGGGTGTAGATCTGTTTTGATTGTAGCTGGCTGTAGTTCTGTATGCCTCATTTATCTGAACTTCACTTCCATTACCTATGTTTGGGAGGTTTTCCTTAATTATTTCTGTGAATAGACTTTTTATTTCATTTGTATTTGTTGCTGCATCTTAATTCACATATTTTATTCTTAGGATATAAATCCTCTTGTCATCTTCTAGCCTTTGTATCGTTGCTTCCTGGTTCCTTGTTATTTTTAAGAGATCCTTCCTTTCATGATCATACTTTGCAAATATATCTTCAAGTTTTGAAAGTTCTTTAGTTTCTGTTAAAAGGTTTTGCCAGCTTTCAATGGAGTTTTTAATTTCCTGATATTCTCTTTGGATCTGTTTCATATATTCTAGGTTTTGTTTATATTCTTCATCAAAGGCTTCTCTCCTTTCTCTGGGTTCCTCTATTCTTTCATTTGTGTCTACTTGAGGATTACCCAGAACTTTTTATTAATCTTCTTATATCTTGCTTCACCTGAGTTAGAATTTCAGATTTAAATTTGACAATGAGGTCACGGATGTATTTCTTTATTTCCGATGAGGCTGTCTCTGACATTAAAGGTTTGCTGCTCTCAACCTCCTCTGTATTTACCTCTGCTGGACTCACTTTCCCTGTTTCTGCAGTTGGGGACCTTTTGCTCTTTCTCTGTCTTGTCATGTTTCTGGCCCCCTTCAGACAGGAGGGTGGTGGAGGTCTCTGGGTCTTTCGTTCCTTACAGTTTTTCTGCAGCACACTGGCTAGGGAAGTACCACCCCCCCCCAGTCCACTCTGGATCTGAGAGTTGCAGGCTGAGAGCTGGCTCCTCCCACTACGCCAGTCAACCAATTTATGCTTCAACAAGTTTGTGTGTTCCCTGGGGATGCCACTGGCCCAGAAAAGCCTCTTCCCGGCTATTGGGTTTCAACCAGGGGCATAGCCCAGCCCTAGCAGATCCCGACTAGGAGTCATTGGCAGATGCTGCTTCAGGTTTTGATTCAAGCCGGCCCTGCCCAAGTCCAAAATGTTGCCCAGCCAGTCCTCCTGATCTGGGGAATCCAGTTCCCACCACTCACCAAAGTTCACGCAGCTCAACTGGCTGTCTCCACTCCCTATCTCAGTGTCTCCTCCAGCTGAGGGTCTGGAGCTCACCAACTCCGCCTTTCGGCAGGGCCGAGATCTCAGTTCGATCCTGAGTCACCTGACTCTAAGATGTGCCAGTATAGCAATAGGGGCTTGCCCAGCTCCAGCCCTCTGTCAACGCTTCTTCTTCTTTCTTTCTTTTTTTTTCTTTTTCTTTTTCCTCAATTTCTTCCTGGGTCATGAGAATTCCTCTCTTTTTGTCTGGCTTTCTCCATGTTGCCAGATTCCAGTGTCTGAGTTGTTTTTATTTATTTTTTCTCAGAGAGGCTCTCTTATTGTGCCACCACTCAATCGGCCATCTTGCAATGAGACTCTTTGCCTTAATTTTTAAACCTTATTTTTATAGGCCTTTAAAAAAAAAAACAAAACAAAAACACACACTGGTTGTTGCCCAGAAACCCTCACATGTCTATTTCTCTGAATACCTTCTGTCCACATAATGACCTTTCTCAAGATTTTTGGTATCTTCTAGAAATTCCCTGTGCCACCTTCTTTAGAACATTTTCTAGGTGGCTGAAACAAGGCTACAATATATTGTTGACTAAAGCAAATATATCACATTAACTCATCTGTGAACCAGGCTTTGGTAATTTCCATCTCTCACAATTGTTCATAGAAAACCCTCTTCGAGCCAAAGTTCAAGTTGATAGAAAGTTATTTATGCAGTAGAGGCAGGTGACATTGCAATATGGGCTTCTTATTAATCAGCTACTTAAGTAGTTTATACTTTCTTAAATGGCAAAGACTGGCTATATATATGATATTTCTGTTGTTGCAGGATGGGTTACTGATGGGCATGTGTGATCTTATGATTTGGTGGTGATACTTCTTAATGGGAAGTTCTAATTATAGAGGCCCTTAATATCCTGTAGTTAGGTACAATTTTAGTTAGATACCCGATGAGGTGAGCAGCTTGTTCTGCCATGTGCTTCCATTGTGTACTGTTTGCAAAATGTCCAAAAACAATGAACCAACTGACGATGGACTGAAACCTCCACAACTGTGAGCAAAAACAATTTTTTTTTCTTTTCAAATTGATACCTTAGGTATTTTGTACCATGATGGAAAGCTAACTAATACATTTGGTCCGATGATCAAATAGCACAGTAGTTTATATGTAAGCCTGGACTTGATGCAGAGCCTTCTCTTGCTCTGGGTTTCAAATGAATTGGCAAACTTTTTAAAAAATTAATGTGGCTTAAGCCAGTCCTCTTATATGCAGTATTTACTACCTGAAAAGTCCAAAGTTGCTCTGCAAGAAATGTGTGTCTTTCTTGGATGTAGCAAACGTGAAGCACAAAACCTCTTAATTTACCATAGGAGGAATACCTTGTACCTTCCAGGCTGTTATGCCCCACAGCTTTCACTGATATGACAGACTCCTGAATGTTCATGGGGCTTATTTCTCACTCTTCAGCACATGTGTACCTTCCTGGACTATCTGGGGCTGTTTGTCATTTCATGTTCTATAAGGCAAATTAACTTGATGTTATCGATATAGTGGGCCAGTGGGATGACTTTCAGAACATGGAGTTAATCAAGATCCCTCTGGGCCATATTGCCACAAAAGACAAGAATTTGCATAACCTTGGAGCAAGACAGTGAATATTCTGTCTTCATTGTGAAGCTGATCTGTGTTTGATCTTTGCTATTGAAGGAGAAGAATCCTTTCAGCCAAACAAAATCCACAAACTTGCCATTGTAGGTTATGTTCATCTGTTGTACAAAGACACTATATCTGGTCAGCTATCATATGGCTCAGAATTTATGAACTCTTTAATAGGGATGTGACCCATCCCTATTAAATGATCACCCTGGTATCATTAATGTCTGAGGGCCACTCTAAAATTACTCCTGGGGCACAGTAGGGCTTATGATTCAGCACCATGGCTAGGGGTGAAGCAGTTTTGATGGATTCCATCTGGCTTTTCCTTATTAGAGTGGTCTTAACACCATGTCTAATGGGACCAGTGTAATGATTCTGCCAATCCTAAGTATGTATAATCCAATTATAAAAACAGAGACAGAGGAATAAATATTGAGTAGATCTGTGGACCTTTTGGAGTTACTGAGAGACACATATAGGTATGGAAATTAATGTCTCATGAGGCTTCCATAGTCTTCACTTTAACTGAAGCATCATATGGTATTTTGGATGTCCAGGTATCAGTGCCAATTCAGACACTATGTCTTACAGAAAAGTCTGGAGTTTTCCCAATTGTGGAGTTATGTAAAAAATGGTGGCAAGCTTCTTTCTGAGGTGATTGGGGGAATACTTTTAATATGTAATACTCTTGGAGAAGTTGTGTAGAGTCCTTCCTCAAGAGCAAATGATCTTCTCATCAGTCAAGGAGCTTTGTAAACCAACATAAGCCAGGGATCTTTTTCTCATGAACATTCATGATTTTCCACTGACTTGACATCACCACCTGCTCTTTTGCTTTTCAAGCTTTCTGATATACAAATTGAGCAAAATTGTGGCCAGCTGGTTAGTTATCCTGACTATAAACTATCTATTAAGCATTGCTATGATCCATGCAGGTTAAGTATTCTCATTTCATTCCAATCTTCTTACTCATTATGGAATCACATTCATCTTGTCTCAGAAAGTCTAGCACACACCTAGCTCCCACAATCCCACCATCTCTAGTAATATTGCAGAACACTGCTCTGTTACAACATCCACAACTGTGAATTTTACCGTTCAGACAAAGTTTACCAAGCTAGCAATCAAAGGTGGCCACTCATCAGTACATTCCACAGTGCCTTGGAGAGTATAGTGTTTTGGGCTTGTTTTGATTATCATAACAGAGAGTCCATTCTAATATCCTAAGACTTCTGAATCTTTCTTCAGTACTTACCAAAAGGCTCTAGCCTGTTTAGTTCTTTTTCTGTAGGCCACTATCATATTCAAGATTCAATGAAACATCACTGCCTACCATTAATATTAGTTCCAATAGATTTTGCCAGAACTTGAGTCCCAAGCACGGTAAGTTTTACCATGTCTATGAATCGTGTTCTATCTTGCTGTATTTCTCCTTGTCCTCACTTACTCAACATCCTCAAATTGTTCTTTCACATACATTTCCCTGATTTCTGCTGATACATATCAGTAACAACCTACAATGCTTTGGGAATGCAAGATATTTATCTCAGAATTTTTTTTTCCTAATGCTGTTAGTAATCTGGAGGTAGTGAGGGAAATTCTGGAAGAAAGTAAATGCTATCTTTTAACTTACCTGTCTCAGGTAAGTTTTGGGTGGTCTTTATGGAAGGTGACATTGCTTTTGTCTGGCAAGGAAAGAGTTGCTTTTATTAGGCTGGATATTCAAGATTCTTGGACTCTTCCATCTCAAGTATCCCTATCCCTACTTCCTTTTAATCATGGCCTTGATTTAGGCACAGAGGAGCTACTGAGGCTATGCATTCACCTCTGCCATGTTTACAGTTTGATCCTGCGACTGACATTCCAGCACAACCATTCTTGTAGCTTCAGTAGTTGAGAGTTTCTTAAAAGCTGTAAAAAGGCTCTCTGATTTTATTAGTGTGCTTTGAGTTGGAACTAAGCCCCTCTGGCCTGGGAAATGCAACCCACATTACCCTTTGATGCAAGGCAAGAAGGGTGAGAATGAATTTGAGAGCCAGCCAGCCTGGGACAGGCATGGCGGTGCTGGGAAAGGACAGCAGTGACTTCTGAGAATCTAGGCTGGCTGCTGCCAAGATCCTCTCATGCTGAGTGACGCCTTTGTGTTTCACTGCGCGAAGGGGCCACTGACACGCCCACCGACCTTTATGAGCAAGGGAGCATTAGGCCAGTGTTTTACTTCTTTTCCCTGTGCTGCCCTGTGTTGGGTACTGGGAAGAGTCCACTTTCAATACTAAATGGGTCTGGTGATTGTGCATAGAAATATGCTGACAAAACAATAACAGAGTTACGTCTGCCAAGTGGATGAATGGAAAATAAGAAATTGAAGGATTTTATAGACTTCATAAAATCACTCAAATTAGTGGAGCATTGTGAGGTTGCCCATTGCCTCGAGTGTGAAGTGTCACTCATGTTGTTAACTTTAGGGGAGGGGTGCACTGAGGTTCACAGATTACATGGGCCAGTGAGCATGGCAGAGTTGCTATGGGCAAGAAATGCCCAGAAGGATAAAAAATGAGATTGATACTTGTCACACAGGCTTCACACCAGAAATGGATGTAGCTTTTCAGGAATTCAGAAGGTGGAACTTTGGATCTAGGTGAAACACTGACCAACCATGAGAGCTGAGCATTTTGTTCTCAGGAAGGCCATTGTTCATTTCTATTTTTGGGCAAGTGCCACTACATGATTCCCAAGTTAAACTGGACCAGTTAGTTCTTTTGGTCAACATGGAAGTCACTTTTAAGTTTTTTGTAGTCTTTTCTGCTATAGAATGAATCTACCATTTTGTATATAATGTGATCTTTAAGAAGTTTTTCTTTGATTTCTTTTCTTTTACAGTATTGGGGTTTGAACTCAGGGCTTTTACATTAACTTCAATCCCCAAAATTTTTTATTTTTTATTTTGAGACAAAATTGTGTTATGTTTCTAATTTGTCCAGGCTGGGTTCAAACTTGCATTCTCCTGCCTCAGCCTCCCAGAATGCTGGGATTATAGGAATTGTATCACCACACCCACATGAAAAAGTCAGTCTTAAACACATTCTGGCAGAATAACTCTCCTGTAACCTTTTTTAGTCTAGCATTCACTAATATGATATGAGAGTAGGAAAGCCAGAACTCTGTTTATTAAGTCACCCTACACAATGTTCTAAGTGTCAACTGTATCTTTAATGCTGAGGTAAAAGCAATATTGAGACTGTTTGTGACTCAAGAAAACTTCTCATGTTCCAGTGGGGACATGTAACTTTGGAGAAGTGACTATGAATGACTCAGCCTGCTTTGAGGGTCAAGAGAGGCCTTTTCACACACCAATGAGATATGAGATTGTCCAGTAGAGTTTCAGGTACAGGGAACACCTTGTAGAAAAACTCCATGGCAGGCAGAAGTATGTTATTGAGGTCAGGGAAACTCCAAATGGAAACAGAGGGAGGCTGAAGATAGATGAGGTAATGGACTTTCATTGATCGGTTTCTCCATTTGGTTGTTCTGCTTGAAACCACTACTGTAGTAAAAGGAATCAACATTTGAAGGGTTCAAATTTACTTAGATGTGTGTTTATTAAGGCGTGGTTCTTACTTGCAGGTTACTTAGAATCTAACCAAAAAGTTAAGATGTATCTTTCCATTGTTATAACTGAAATCAGAATGAATCTTAAGAGACGCACAGTACCACGTAAACACAAGGGTAGGTACAAGGATCGTTGTCCTTATATTTATTTCTTCAACAGATACTTAATAAGTGTGTTCTTTGAGACTGAAAAGATGAGCAAGTCATAGATTCTTTTTTTGTGTGTGGTACTGGGAATTGAACTCAGAAAGTATTGAGCTACATTTCTAACTCTTTTAGTTTTTTTTTTTTTTCACTTAGAGACAGGGTCTTGCTAAGTGTCCAGGCTGGCCTTTAACTTGTATTCCTCCTGCCTCAGCCAGTCCAAAGTTTCACTTCAGGGATTTCAATACACTGAGGGAGCAAGATATATATATATATATATATATATATATATATATATATATATATGCAGAGACTATAATGGAATAATAAAAGTAGTACTACTCTACTGAACATTTTATATAGACTTCCTGTACTCCTTTTTTGAGGTAGGTACTGCTGTCCTTATTTCTGAGATAAGAAAATTAGCAGCCGGAGGAATTAAATCAGTTGCAGAGGTCTCAGGGTGTGAAAGTTGAAGACGTGGAGTTCAAACCCAGTCTCACTGATGACAAGCCCCTACCTCACTGTCATCATAGTTTTCTACTTATCAATAACATGTGGTTGCACAGAGCAAGGCTTCTCTTCTGAGCCAAGACAGGCAAGGAATGCCTTCCTCAGCTGGGTTTAGGGATTGGGAAAGCACTGGGGAGGTGAATGGGCTTAGGTGAATGCCTTACAGACAATAGTTTAAGGCCAGGAAGCAGGAAACTACCTAATGCCCACCCAATTATCATGAATCTGGGTCACTGGGGAACAAGCTGAGAGGTAAGCATTGGCAGAAAATATATCTGAGACAGTGCAGAGTCATGGAGGATGCTGTCTTATGGAATTTCATGATAGGAATTATTAGGAGATGTGAATGGAAGAACACCAGGATCAGGTTTACATTTTAGAGAGAGTCCAGTGACAGCCAGCTGTATGGAGCATGATGTGACCAAGAGTAGGAGAACAGGTGGAAATTATGATAGTACTGCAGAAAAGAGAAGGTGAATCTGATCGGGACATTAGCAGAATGGATGGGAGGGGAGGAGAAGATTGAGGAAGCTTCAAGCAATGAAATTAGTGAGCTTTCCTAAGTCTTTGGAGTCAGAGACATGCTGTCTAAAGACAGATTTGGGCATCACTGACCTAAAGGTGGAGTTAAAGCAAAAACAGTGGAAGAGATTCTCTAGGCAGAGTAGGTGAAACAAATTGAATGAGGTCAGGGGTACAGGCTCATGACACAGTCCTTAAAGAGAGAGAAGAAAATGCCACTTCAGACAGTGTAAGTGGCATGAAAAAAACAGGGGAAATGGCAAGAGATGTGTTCAGAGAACATTCTAATTCCATTTGGATAATAGTGGATTTAACTGGTCTAGGAAGTGGTTACACTTTAGAAAGCTTAGAGGGCAGGCAATAAGAAGCTTTGCAAAAGGTCTGTGATGTAGACTGAATAGTGCCCTTGGATGCTTATTTTCAAAATGTGCAGAATGCATTATAGGGGGAAATTATGCTAGAATGAAGTGTTGCTTACCCTTAGAAAGGAAGGAGATTCTGGCACACGCTACAACATTTATGAGTCTTGCAGATATCATTCTAAATAAAATAACCCAGAAAGAAGGACAAATGCTCTATTATTCCACTTAAAGTAGTCAAATCCATAGAGGCAGAAAGTAGGACAGTGGTTGCCATAGATTGCAGGAGAAAAAGTGGAGACATTGTTTAATGGGTACAAGATTTCAATTTTTCAAGATGAAGAGTTTTTGTGGATGGCGCTACAGTTTGGATCCTAATCGTGCTCCAGTGGTCTATGTGGTCAAGTTTCCAGCTTGGTGCTATCAGTAGATGGTGGAAACCTTAAGAGATAGAACTTAGTGGTAGGGCTTGAGGATTTGTCCTTCAAGTGAGTCTGGGACCCCAATGCCTTCCTGTTCCTCTCTGTTTTGCATCTTGGTAATGAGCTGAGCTGCTTTGCCATGAACTGCTTCTGTGATCTGCCTTCTCATCTTGGGTCCCCAAACAGTGTAACCAATCAGTCATGGACTGAAACCTCCAAAACCGTGAGCCAAAGTGGACTTTTCCCCTTTATAAGATCATTACCTCAAGTATTTGTTATGCAAATGAGAAGCTGACTCACACATCTGGATGGTAGCTATGTTTACATAAAATTTGAATGCCATTGCATACTGTGTTTACCAATGGTAAGGTGGTAATTTTTAATGATGTGTGTATTTTATGCAAATTAAAAATAAAAAAAAAAGAATCAGAAGGGAAAAGGAGAATTTTCAAAACTTAAAAAAAAGTGGAGCTTATTTTCAGAGATTATTTCCAATAGTTCAGGTGAGAGTTGATGTGCCTAGAATTGAGTAGGTGTCAGCAGAACTTTTAGAACCATATGGCAGGGCTGTGTTTGTGTGTCAGAGCCAGTCACCCTCTGACCATGTCATATGGTTTAATCTAATAGAAAGGCAAAGGGTGACATATTCTTTAATGAAGTCCAAGAAAATGTGCATTCTTACCATTTAAGTTAAATTGCAAAATATATCCTGAAGGCAATTGCTCTCAAACTAATAACCTAAATGGCAAATATTTTCCATTTTCAATCATTTTAAGTCAATTTGAAAACAGCTTTTTATTTTTTATTGGAGAAACTCATATTGTCTTCACATTTTTTTCAGTGTGAAGTTGAGTTGCCAAAACTGCCTTTAGTACACAAAATTGCCTTTCAGTCTTTTGTGTCCAAACGGGAAAGTTTCCATTTCCCCATTTCATTCTGAAAGCTTTCAAAAAGTTTGGGCCATGTCCAGCCATGTCCCCATAGCTCACTCCATCATTTCAGCACTACTTCTTGCAGTTGGCAGACATCAGACGCCAACTTTCTGCTTCAGTCCTGGTGAAAAATCCCACAGAAGATTTTGGTACCAATACTCACAGTCCCATCTGTGAGCTGAGAGTCTTTAACTTTTCAACAAAGTAGCAGACTGAAAAGAGCAGGCTCTATGCATCACAAGTTATTGACCAGGACTTAAATTAAAAAAAAACAAAAAACACCCACACACATAGTAAGGCTCAGTCTTTGCTGTATTATAGGAATCACTCCAGGGAGTGCTGTATTTTAAAAGGAAATTTCTAAGTAGATTTCACAGTGATTTTGATTTGGTGCATGGAGTGGGATCCAGAATTTGGTTTTTAGCAAAAATTAATCTAAGTGCAAAATAAGTTGCATGTGAAAGAAGGAAAAAAGGTGATTTTTGGAATAGAGAAAGGTACATCTTCTAAACAAGAAGAACTTTTGAAAGAAAAATACAGGGTAATAGTGTGAAGGCAGTAACTGGAACCAGAGTCTGCCCCCAAACCCTGAGATTCCAAGAGCACAAGAGCATGGCTCGCTGCGCCGAGGGGATGGAAGGAATGGTGTCACCAGGGGATGGGTGACCAAAGAAAGGTATTGGAGTTTCCCCAATGTCTTTGCCAGTGGTCAAAAGAGGTTTCCTTAAATGATGAAATGTTGTGGAGGAAGACTACCAGATATCACACGAAGGAACAGGAAGCATTCCGAGCAAGAAGGAAATTCCAACACCATCATTACTTGCACAATGCAAATACAGTCAATGAAAGTGTCCAGTAACCATTTTTTCTTTGGAAGCTTGGTGGATGGAAGAACACATCCTTCAAAGCAAGAATTGAAAAGTGAGGTGTTTAGGGGCCAGGCAAGTGAAGTGATGACCCATGGTAGCTTGGTGGAGTGTGAGAAATATGAGATTAAAAAAAAAAAAAAAGAAAAGAAAAATGAGAAATCGCCAACCAGCTTGCTGTGGCCAACCTTGCTTTTCAAATGGAAATGTAGGATGTGGGGTAATAAATCCTCCTCTATCTTAATTAAAAAGTTCCCAAATTTATTTATTTATTCATTGATTGAGTTCTGGGGATTGAACCCAAAGAGCTACATTCCTAGACCTTTTAAATTCTTTTTTTTTTTTTTTCTGAGACAAGATCTCACTAAGTCTCCAAATTGCTTAGGCTGTGTTTAAACTCATGATCCTCTAGCCTCAGCCAGCCAGAGTGCTGGGATTGCCGGTATGTACCACCATGGCCAGTTTGATGTTCCAATTTAAAAATATTAGCAGCTAAAAAAATATTAAGTAAAATGTCCTGTAGGTCAAACCATATTTATCTGTGTCCAGATCTGCCCCATGGGCTACTGGTGTGTGGCTGCTGCTGTAGAACCAAAGAGAATTTTCCTGGATTCTGGCTCTGATGATCAGTTTTCTCACTCATAAATTGGTGGGTGGAATAATGCCTTACTTCCTCTTCTTTTTCTTCTTATCTTTCTTCTCCTTCTTCCCCTCCTCCTTTCCCTTCCCTCTTCTTTTCCTTTTCTCTTCCTCTCCTCTTTTCCCTCTCTTTCCTCTCTTATTTCTCCTCCTCTTTTTTCTTCTTTTTATTTTGTCTTCTTTTTCCTCTTCCTCTTCTTCTCATTCTTCTTCTTTCTTCTTTTCCTTCACAAAGCATTAGGTTTGCTTCTCATGTAATTAAATGGGTGTATATGAAGAAATTTTCCAGTGCCTGCTACTTCACCAGAGCCAGTAAATAGCAGATGGCTCTTATGTTAAGAATCCTGTAGTTTTTAAATGTTTTCTTCCAAAAATAAGAAAATGCATTCTTTTAGAACAATAAAAATTTTCTATGTTCACAACTATCTTTAGGTTAAAGTGTGTCTAGTAGTGTAGCAAAGATACGTGACTGAGCTCTAGGTCTTTGTTTACCCTGGCTTGTGTCTTCTCTTTAGATCCTCTGGTCCTATAGAAGCCTGAAAACCATGAAGCAGAAGCATCTCTAAAAAAAGAAATCTGTACCTTCAGTTCCACAGGCATTTGTGGAAGTAGCTCTTTATGTTGCTGGACATGGTACAAAGTAAATCAGAGGCACAGTTCTTGTCCTCTTGGGAGACTGAAAGGGTACTCCAAAAGCAATGGAAAGTTTGTATCTGTAGGAGGTGTGACAAATGGAGTGAAAAAAAAAGGTAGAGGAAGATGTGCCTGCCTGCATTTATTTATAAGAGAAGAGTCTGATATATGTCACATGCAGGGAAAATAATTTTGCATTTTTCCCTTTCATCAAGTTGCTCAAGAATAAATGAGATTTCAGAATTGAAAAATTCTGAATAGATGCTTTGGTGAGAGAACATGAGAAATGTTCAGATATGTAGAAAAGAGAGAGTTCCATATACAGTGTATGACTTGAGTAGAGGCTTAGAGACGAGAAAGGATGACAGCGTAGATGGGTTTGGATACATTTGCATGGACACGGTCTGGAGGAAGGATTGAGAAGGGAGTGGCTAAGCGTTCTGCGACCTGCATGATGTGGGGTCACATCCTGCTGAGGTCCTTGCACGTGGCCCTGCGGAAGCAGTGTGTCCTCCAAGCTCAGGAAGCCCCCTCCCTGTGCCTATTTATCTCGAGCCCTCTTCATGGTGTTTCTAGTTGGTTAGGGCCAATGTGCTCTGTACTCCATCCCGAGTCAGCGTAGGCCTACCTGACTACTACCCTGTCTCTGAGGATAAGAATTCAGGAAAAACAGATGATGGACAATTGCTCAGTTCCACACAGCAATGTAGCAGGTTTCACGGCAGCTCAGCGGTTGAGCCCCGTCCATCACCAGTGACTTTCAAGCACCTACAGGGGAAAGTTCCTGGCTTTTCTCTCTCTTAGATGACTCTGTTTGACTTTGACTACTTTTGTCCGGGATTTCTTGAGAAAACGCTATTTTGTTTTTGTTAGGGTAAATTTGTTTGAGGGACTTTTTAATTATCTTTAAAAACACTGCATCTTAACAGTGGCTAAAAAGTGGGGAGAGGCAGGGAGGCTACCTTCTTCAAAAATCTTTGCATGTGCCAGTTAACTCCATGGAAATAAAAGGATAAAACTGAATTTAAGCATAATAACTAGCTACATACACACATGTATATGCATATAAAAAATTGAGATCGCGGTATGTAATTTTCACCTTTAGCTGTTGTGAACATCGGTAAGAGAAAGGAAATATAAATATTCAAACTTACAGTATTTTAAAAAAATAGTTTGGTAATGGTATTTGCTGCTGGATGACTTGCTCTCTGCTCATCCACTGTGTCTCTTTTGGCAAGTTACATAGTTATGCTTTATTTTAATTTCCTTTATTACATCTGGGAATGGAGGAGGCTGCTTATAGTAGCATCTTAGTTAGACGGGGTATGGATATGAAGTAGATTACTGCACAGAAAGTTCTTAAAGAGTCCTAACACACATTAAGTACTGAATAGATGTGAACGATGATTAGGAGTATGATTAAAATGATAATGACTGAGATTGAGATGATATGGCCGTAAAGGTATGATTACACTGAGTTAAGTGGCCTAAGGTTCTTAGGTGGCTGAGGGATTATGGAACACCGTTGGCCAAACTTCCTTCAAATGTGATACCACACTGGGGTCATCAAGCATGGGCAGGGGTTCTGTCTGTCTATTTCCCATAAACGCTTAGAGGCTGAAGAGGCCACAGGAGACTCCCAGCAGGGAGACCTTTACTGTGGTCCCAAGGTGCTAATCCCAGATTTGCTAACTCAGTGGGAGATTTTTTCAAAGGGAACTCTAATATTCAAAAATATCCGTATCTGCTCATATATGTTCCTCTGCTACAGCTTAGAGCTAAAAGGTTCCCTGAGGCCTCATGGGTTCACAGGCAAAGCTTTGGAAAGGAGGCTGGATGCTGAGGGGTGTACATAGCTGACCTGTTTGGCAGCATGATCTGGTTGGAAGAGTGGGTCACTGCGGTCAAAGTGTTGGGAGGGTCTACCTCCCTTTCTGGCTCCTCCCTTGACCTTTTCTGCTTCTTCACCACCATGACATGAGCCATTTTTCCATCAGGCCCCTCTGCCATGCTGTCCTGCCTTGGAGTCACCCAACTACGGACTGAATTGTGAGTCAAAATAAACCTGCCCTCCTTTAAGTTTCAGGGTTGGGTATTTTGTCCCATGAGGAATGTGTTGAAGACACTATATATTTTAGGAGATAACACCTTTTTTAGAAGAATAATTATTCATGAGTAAAGTATAAGAGTATTTATCTCCTTCTTCCAGTTGTAAAGAGCAGCCCAGTAGTTCTAGAATTGCTAGGCAATATTTTATAGACTAGAAAGCCAGTAAATACAGCATGTGGTTTCACAATATTGTTGACTTAATAGGTATTTCCAAACATCTGAGGAAATAGGAAAATTGGGTGTGCTGTTCATACACATGTATTGAAATTTTTGGCAGTTTCTGGGTGCAGTCACATCAGTAATGCACAGCCACAGATAGCCTGCCAGATTAAATAACTGTGGTTCTGGATTTAATTGGGAACTTGTTACCTTAATGGTAATTCCAGACAAGGGAATAACAAAATGAAGGGCCTGCCCATAGTGTTACTGCTGCCTATAAAAACGAATAGGTTCCTTTGGGTTTAATTAGAGGATGTATAATCACACCTAAGTATGCTAATGCTAAAATGGGAACACTGAACATCTGCAAGATGAGTCAAACTGGATTTGGTCAGTTGCCTTTAGAAACTAGGTTCATGAAACTGTGACTGTCCAAAGGAACAGTGATATTCCTAGCTGCGCTTATACTCAGGCAATTGTGAGCTGGCTACAAAGCAGAACAGTTCAGGGATTTCAAGCAGCAAGAAATCTAAGATGATGATTGGAATCTTTGGGAGCAACATAAAAAGAAGTCATCTAAAATGAAGAGCAAGTACATGAGCAATTTGCTCTTCTTTGGCCAGATATACCTACTCTCTGGAACACACAAACAGGATGTCAGTCAGCTTCAGAGGGGAAAAGAATGCATAAAGGACCATCCACAGTTACATAAGCTCAATTGAAAGGCTCAGAAAAGAACCACATAGAGTTGTCACCTCATCTACAGGAAGTATGTTACAAGTTTCATAGAAGATGACAAAAACTACGGGTGATATCTAACTGTATAGACTGTTTTTTTCTTACACATACATAGCTATGATAAAGTTTATAAAGTAAGCATGGTAATAAATTAATAATAATAACTAACAATTCAACAATTATGACAAAACATTATAGTAAGAGTTATATGAATGTGGTCTCTTTTTGAAGTATCTTACAGTACTCTACATTAGTGATATGAGATGGCACAGTGCCCCCTGAGGTCATACAGGCATTGTGATATGGCCTTAGGCTACTACACAAAGGTTAAATTGAAGCACTGGGTTACCATGGTGATCAGTCTAGTAGCTTGAATGACTACTAAGTGACCAGTGAGAGGGTAGCATATACAGCATGGACACGTCTGACAAAGGCTGTCTCATGTTTTAGATGAGGAGGAATGAGTAGATGAGAGATTTTTCTCTTCAGGGGTGTGCACAATTGAAAAATTATGAGTTATTTATTTCTAGAAGTTTCCATTTAATCTTTTCAGACATGGTTTATTACAGGTAACAGTAACTGTGGAACATAAAACCACAGATAAGGAAGGACTAATATGTACCAAAAAATATAGAATAGCTATCAAAAAGGAAGCATTGGGTATAACTTTTTCTTTTACTCTTCCATTGTCAAAGTCATCTATCTATCTATCTATCTATCTATCTATCTATCTATCTATCATCTGTTTATCTATCCACCCTATATCTCATCCTCCCTACATTGAAATGTCAATAAGAGAAACAGGACCTTTGTTTCCATTTTTTTCTTTCCAAAGGTATGAAAAGGAAGGTTTATGTTTTGTTTTATTCTTCATGAGTTTAAGTATACCTTTGATAAAATTAACCTTATCCTTCGTAGCAGATTCTGTCTGAAACCAGCTTTGTGTTTAGGAATAAAATTTCAGGTTTCACGGGATATTTTATATTCTTGTTTCATAAAAAGAGAACTCAATGTCTCTAAGTTGCTAGGAATCCACACCATATAATGTGGCAAATTATTAACTTATATAAATCAGATTACTCTGAAGTAAGGCATAATATGTGTGTGGTCTAGGGGCAAAAGTGAATGGAGCAGAAATGTAGCAGAGTTGATTTATAAGGGTTGTTCTTGTGATCCCTCGGTCCTTTGTGATCTCTTTGGTCCTTAGGAGGCACAGGTGAGACAGGTAGGTGACAGATAGGTGTGTATAGAGTAAAGCAATTCATAAGTACTCAGCCATGAATTAGAAAATCAAAGTGAAACAAGTATGATTATAAAATTCTTAGTATATTAATATGCAAATATTAATGCCTACTTTTTGAGAGATATTACTGAACATTTACAGATAAAATGTGTGAGTTTAGGAAAGGGAAAATATTCAAGAAAAGCATTTAAACCATGATTGACGGACGTATGGTTTACTAAGCTAGGGTAATAGTTGAGCAATTAAAATAAATTTCCCATCTAAATGTGTCTTGCAGTTTATTATCCTTTAAAAAATCCAAAATGCATGATAACTTTTCCTGGGGTGACACATAGTCTTATTTTTCAAAGACTGATTTAATATATGAATGCAATGATTTTTGACTATAGAATATTTAAACTTAAAAAGAAAATACCTTAATTTGCTTATGCATAAGCCTATTAAAAACATTTTTAGGGGCTCTTGTTATGTTTATTCTCTAGAACATAGCCTACCTTTGAAGTGGTGTATTAGTTTTTAAAAAGTCATTCCCAAGCTGAATAATTAGACTGCAAACAAAAGCTATTCTTAGAATATATCCCACATACAAAGCTATGCACATTATGCTTTGATTCAAATAATTTTCTTATAAAACTCTGTTATTGTTAGAGATCTATATTCAGAATGGCAACTTTTATTTTTGATTATTATTCCATCCTGAAGCAATTTCCCCTCTGTCCAATTAAACCAGAATTAGGAGCACATTTAGGAGGCTTAAACTTCTCAGCTGCTTGCTTCAGAAATGAAGAACTTTGGTGGTTTTGATTTTGTCTCTTCATGGAGGGCTCAAAAGAAAATAGAATTAATTCCTTTAAGGTTTTGTGACAGAAGAAGGTTGCTTTTGTTGCTTTAATCTTAAAATGCTGTGTATTTTTTATTGGCTGTTAAATATAAAAAGTCAGTTTTTTCTTCTTTTTTTGCTACATTTTTATATTGCAAATCATAAAATGTCTTCCTGCTTAATGTAAATGGCCCAATTCCAAATATCATTTCAAAATGAATTTATCATTATAGTTGATAGAAAGATTTCTGGAATGTAAGAAAACTATCCGATGGTCTGATGAATAGTCCACAAACTGCTAAAAATATATTCATGCATTTTAGACAATTAATTCCAGAGTATAGATACACATTCATGCTCTTCCAGACCTCTTATTCTATGATTACAAGAGGCTGTTTTAGTTACTATTGCAGCTGGTTAGGTTATAGCTTCAACAATGTGATCCATAATGCCAAAGCAGCTCCTTTCCAAACATTTAAAAGTAACTCAAGTTGTTTACATATGTCCGTTAGGTGATTTTCCTATAGCTTTGTGCCAACTGCTGTCATGGTATTTGGTAAAAATCATCATTAAATCAAGACAACTGCATTTAGTTAAATTTCCCTCATACAGAGGATTATAAAAGCACAGTAGCTGATTTGAGGCCAGCATTATTAAGTAAATACAGATTTTAGAAAATAAATGCAGACTACAAAAATGGAGTTGTATAATTAAACATCAAATAGTCCAAGTAATAAAAGTCATGGATTAACTGTCTCTCAGTTCTACTTAGATCCTTTAAATACTGTCTCACCACTTGAGCATTGGTTCTTTTATCAGAAGAGTGCCTATCCTTAAAATTTGGGAATTTAAGCTCTTTTGGAGCACCAATCATCTGTAGAAAGTAATTGGCATCTTCTTCCAAAGTTTCAAATTTCCCTATAAAATCATAGTTGATCAAACACGGATAGCAGAGTTTGCTGACCTTTTCCCAGTGAATATCCATTCCAACAGGACGGTGAGAATCCAGCAAATAGTGGACAAACTCTTTGAATTTGACCCCAGATCCATTATTTAAGGCTTCTTCACAGGCATTTGGTCGATATTTCTTTATAATTGCTTTTCCGAATACTGGATGGTAGTAACTATTGGGGTGTTCAAATTTGTCCCGAAATGCTGAAACTAATCTTTCCATGGGATCACGAACAAACACAGCTTTGGTGTAGGTATTTAAGCGAGTGTATATCCCTCTTAAGTCAAAGCTATCTAGCTTTTTCAAATGCTTTCCATAGTGGACAGCATCGTGGGAAATGTTGTATGCAGAGGAAGCCAACCCGTTTAGTACCATCAGAATCCTTTTCCAGTTGGAACAGCCAGCCTTTGGCACTTCACAGTATAAGATTTTGTGTTTATCTTCCACGTAGATCCGAGACACCATATGAAAAAGATGCGATTGATGATGGCTCACTGCACCATACTTCCTGCAAAACTCCTGAAGGAAGGACCTACGTTTCTCTTGGGTTTCATCAGTGTTTTTCCATTTGCTGTCTTTGACTAAACTTTTGTTTAAAGGCCGAATGTCCAATGGCCAATTCGTTTCACTGGATTTCATAGAAAGAACCTTAGTTCCTTGATGGTTTTCAACCGGCTTACTTGCTGATGACCCTGTGAGCTTATTCAAAGCTTGATCCTTTGCTTGTGAAACGCTGATCTTTGTTAAGTCGCTAGTAGGTCTCTCAGAGTTGAGGAGATTTTCCTTTTTTTCCTTCAGAACCTCAGGCATATGAAACTTGGAGTTCTGTTAAAATAGAAAGGAGAAATGTTGGAAGCACATTCACAAATGAGGGTATAGCACATAAGACACTTAACATACTTGTTTAAAAATACTACAGAGGATAGCATACTTTGTATAAGCTGCCAGAAACAGTTTAGCAAGGCAGGTTGAATATCATTTTATAGTAAGCATCTTCACAAACATTACAATGGAAAACCAAATATGTTGTTCACAGGATGGAGAGGAAAGAGCCCTGCATTTTCACCCTGACATTGCCTGCAGTGTGATGAAATGTATTCAATTCTGTGAGTTAGTGGTTCTTGAGGCATTAGTGAAAGTGTTCCTTGAGGTAGTGATTTAGTTAGTGCGCCAGAGTGTAATAAGAAATATAGTTGGGCTGAAATGTTTCTTGTTTTGGTGGGCACAGTTGAATGTACAGAACAGTCATAAATTACACTTAAATTTTATAGTAAGACTAATTATCAAGTCCTGAAGATCAGTTCAGTTTTCTAAGCAGTTGAAAAAAGTGATATATTTTACCCCTGGGAAAATGTTTTACTTTTCTAAGGTCGTTTATCACAGTAGTTATGAAGTACAGGCATCATATAATTTTGTTCCTATATGAGACCTTTCTTCTTTCTCAAGAGCAGAATAATGAAGGAATCCAATGTAAGTCTAGTTGATGTTCTGCTGTGTAAAAGCTCCTTCAAACGTAGGAAGACTGCAGTTCTCCCGCTGGAAGGCTGAGTGAGCCCAATTCACATGTACTCTATCTGACTGCATCCGTTCTTCCTAACACTCCTGTGGTTGAATGAAGAAAGACATTGGGACTTGCGATGTAATATTCTCTGATAGGAACAAAAATTGTTTGACAAAAAATTTGTCTTTTACTCTGGGTAAATAAGGAGCCTTTGGAGAGTTCTGAGCAGGGACATAAGATGATCTCATCTAAACTTAGAAAGCATAGTTGTGGAGAAGACTGGACTGGAGATCAATGTACCGGGTTTTTGGCATGTAACTCAAAAAATAAACAGATAAATGATCCATGCTGAGGGTAACACAAGGTGCCACCAGCCTGAAGGGAGAGGATGGGGTGGGCAAAGTTCTTTATCTACAATTTATATCTCCAGTACCTAGAATGGTCTATAGTTGATAATGGTTGCTCTCAAATTTGGTTGAATGAGTGAATTAATAGCATCAGGTCTTCAAGGATGATAGGGAATTTTCTAACTAACTAAATGAAAAAGCAGAGGAATAAACCTATATGGAGTCCCTTAGAGGAATCATTTTTCTCCAGCTGAGTTTTAAGGAATTGGTTTTTTCTAGTGCAAGCAGATCCTGTAAAGAACTCCTAACTCCTAACTTGTATCATCCCATAAAAAGGAGCCTCCCTCACCTTTGATGCTCTTGAATCATCTGTCTGGGATCTCAATTTTGAAATTATTTGCTTGCTGTCTTCTGCAGGGATTTCCAGGATGTCAAAGCCCTCTTTCTTTCTTTGTTCCTATCAAAGATTTACAATCCATAAATTTGTCACCAATAATATACAACTAGATCGTAAGTTTGAAAAAGTCATAGGGTTATTCATAGGTATTACAGGAGGTACTAAGTACAGGCCTGACATAAAGCTTCCATGATATTTCTATTCTTCTTCTGGTACCATTGTATATGATAATTGCTATTATCACTATTTTAGTAGTAGTAGCAATGCTACTTTATCCCACTGAGCTAGTGAATTTCAAGATTTCCTGTTATCCATTATTATCCATACTGTGATTTGTGTGTCTCTGCACACACTCCCAATCAGTTCTCTCCTCTGCTCACCAAAGAGAAACAAGTACTTAGCACAGCAAGCCTTCCAACTGTATCTTGTGGACCTTCTGCTCTCTAGTCATCAGATTCCCCTTAACTCTTTAGAGACTTCTGGAATGTTTGTTTCCCATGACTTCCTCCAAATGACCCCACCCCAAACTCCTACTTCACCTGCACTTTCTCAAGTAGATGAAATTTCACTTCCTGGAAGAACTTGTCCCTAAACCAGAAGGTGGGGAGCTACTTCTTTGCAGTCCACTCTGTTTTGGGGACATCTCCAAGCAAAACTTGCTTCTTCTGTGAGATACTCGTGTCCTGCTGTCTGTCTCTCCACTGCCTCTTTAGCACTGGTCCCTTTACTCCACATCTGGCTTTGTAACTCAGACTTGCATTCTTCATCTGGGCTCTCGCTACTATATATAGTGACTAATATCCAATCAACTCTCTTCTCTGGCCACCTGGCCTTTAACAGAAAAGTTCTCTACTTTATAGTGTATCAACAGGGCCCACTGCACCTTCACCAGCTCTCAGCCCACCATGGCCTCATTTTCCAGTTGACTGTTTCCTGTTTTGCAGTATTCTTACCACTTTTGCTCTGCTATCAAGGAAGCTCTTAGTAGCCAACACAACTGGTTTCTCACCCTTTAGTTGGGAAGCCTTTTTCTGTCCACCTAGTCTAAGCTATGTCCTCAAGATTCTCTGCCAGAGGACCCTGCTGATTTTCCTCGCAGCACTAATCACACCCTGAAATGATTCTACGTTATTTCATTTATTTCTGTCTGCTTCCACTGCACCACAACGTAACTGCAGGGATCTTATCTTTCTTGTTCTCTACAGTACTCAGCATAGTGCCAGGCACCTAGGTGATGGTCGATAAATAACAGAGGCATGAGCACATGTGGTTAGGATTTAAAAGTGGGCTTTGAAACAAATATTTTTTGACCTTGTTGAAGAAAAACAGGGTTTATCAAAAGGTCAAGTTTAGCTTAGATAAACAATTGACCAATTCTTGTCAAGGAACTGAAAAATCAGTGTTCAAACAAATCCTTGGCAGAATAGTAAACAAATAAAACAGGTACCTGCAGAGCTGCCTGTGCTAAAGTAGGCGTGGAGGTGGAGTCCTACCTGCCTGCCAAGTGACACTGGGACAAAGTCACTCAGCCTGCATTGAATCCTTGGGGGTCGGGGTGTTTGTCAGTGCTGTGGGTTCCTTGGCCTTACTGTGGATTCACTGTCAGAAGGGGAGGCTCCTGGATCTAATTTCAGCAAGCTCCCCTGGAGTTCCACAGACAGGGGTGGCATTTGGGGACCGTACATCTAGTGTGTGACAACAGTCCAAGTTCTGATGAATGCTTCTCCTCCTATCCAGAGAAGAAAGACAAAATAAAATAGTGGACTCGAATAGTGTAATAAGAAGAGACAGAACTTGAATGTAATGCAGGGAAGTCACCTTAGCCTTCACTCAAACCAGATGGAATAGTTCTTTGCTGGAAGGCCATGCTCATCAAGAAGCTCGGTGATGACTCATTTAACTGGGAACTGGCTACAAGATGGAAAGCTCCATCAGTCATTATAAATAAGACTTACTTCTCCTGTTAGTCTATTTATTGGTAGTCATTTTTCTGTACTGGGACAGAACAGATATAGGACACCAAGATGGTACCAGCTCTCCACTAGAACTCTGGGATGGCCACCAGGTCTTCTTCCACAACTTCTTATGTCACTGTTATTCACTTTATGAAATCTCTTATCAGGATTTGGTGTCATTTCTTATCCCTTCCCCATGTCCATTTCCTTATGATCCTAGCAAAGGCTATTCAGGCCTGAAATCTTGCAACCATACAAAATCAAAGTTAATGACATGTTACCTCTGAATACTTACTTAATGAATTTCCACCCCCATAATCACAAGGATTGTAACAATAACAACAAAGAAGTGAACTCATAGACCTCCTTTTTCCTTGGGGATGCAAAGCAAACCCCCTCCAAGTTATAAGTGGTATTGAGCTCCTCTTAAACTCTTTTTCATTTCTGAAAGGCTTTTATTACTTTCTGGTTACACACAAAATAAGAGAGCTGCTTGAACAATTAGAAACTAAACTGGCTACTTTATATTTTATAATGCCTCTTTTTATGATTTTAAATTTATTACCTCTTATTTGAATATCCTTTCATATCCTTTGGATTAGTTAACCTGAAAATTATTACTGAATTAGTCTTTCCTGAACATTTTATTTTTCATCTTTTAACGTTTTGGGTCAGGGCTACTAGACACAAACTAAAGTCCCGATTCCTTAGTTGGCACTGGCAGCCTGGCTGCACTGGGTCTCTTCTTACTCTTTCTCAACACGTTCTGATACCCTTTTCCCTACCCCTGCTCTTGGCATCCCCCACATATCCTCTCCCTCTATTTGGGCCTTTCAAAGTTTTCTAGGTCAATATAAAAATCCTATGTTCATTTTTTCCTTAAAACCATCCAGACCTCCAGAGAGTGATTTTACTCCTTTCAAAACGGCATTAGCAGTTAGACTGTACCATCTGTGAAGGAACTAACTTTACTCCTGATCATATTTGTCATTTGATATTTTTGGTGGAAAACTCTTAACCACAGTTTAGTTGTACACCATAGATACAGATTTCCATAGATACCTTTGAAGAGTAGACAGTTGCAGAGTTAGCTGAAAGATATTCAACTACAGATAAAACTGAGTATTCAAGTAAGTCAAATGGTAAAATGTGTGGAATATTCATCAACTGGAATACATTTGGAAACTTGCCTTTGTATCAAGCGGTCTCCCTTGTGAATTCTTCTGTGATCCTCAACATTGTAATGAATGGCTTTTCTTTTCTCTCACTGAGGTTCCAAGAGCCTACTACACATCAGCTATGTGCTAGATGCCAAAGATGCAATAGATAAAATCTCAGACCCTTTGAGGAAGACAAATCTAATTGGGTTGATACAAATAAGTAGCTTATGAAAAACAGTGAGAATTACTGTAATGAAATATTTGTAAAGGCAGCTGTGCCTAAAGTAAATTTGGGATGAGGACGGGCAGCTAACAGGTGTCAAGCCAAGATTGGGAAGGACTGTGCGTGGCACACTGGAAATTCACAGGGGGATCAAACTCAGAGGGGAGCAGGGGTGGGAGTTAGTCTGAGTCCTTACAAAGGGTCTGCACTGGAAGACAGGAATTTTCAACAAGGCATGACAGATTCGAGTCTTTGAATGGACATTTGTACCACAGTTGGAAGACATAACTGAGGGAAGGAGACCCCACACAAAGCACTGTGATTGTCCACCAGGAATTCTTGGAGGAGGGCATAAGACAGTGAGTTAAGATTGAAGAAAAAGGGAATTACTTGAGGCAGATTTTGGAAAGATCAGATTGGAAGAGTGAGGCTGAAGGAAATACACAGAATGACTCCAGAAAGAGGAAGTAAGGGGTAGCAGACATACGGGGGACTATGGGATGAATATGAACACTTGCTGCCTTCAATTTCAAGTCTCTGCAATTTGAGATGCCTTTGAGGGAGGCAGGAATTATCAGGACTGAAAGCTAGGCAGGTTGGGAGACGTTGGCTGCTGGAGGCGTTTCCGAATATTGACTGTCTTGAAGGGCGAGAAGGGAGAATTGTAGTAAAAACAGTAATGTGTGGGTTCAGCGAGTGCTTGGTACATGCTGAACCCACAATGCACACTGACACCCACTGCTGTGATAATCTTTCAGCTCCATTTTACAGATGAAGAAATAGAGCCTCAAAAATATGAAATACTTTATTTAAAGGACATATCATAAGAAAAAGGGACACTTCATGAGTCCAGATTTTTTTTTCTGCAATAAAACATTTTTCCTGTTCTCACTGTTCCTTGCAGAGAATGGGAGAACCTGGAAGAGGAAATGGTAAACTCTCTCACTGGAAGAAGGGCAGGGGCAAGGAGCGCCCAGGAATGGGAGTACAGATGACTGGTTTGTTCTGCAAAGCAAGGATCTCTTCTTCTGGTCTGAGTCCTTTGAGGGACCCAGGACCCTGCCTTTTTCCTTGAACAAGTCAGGTATCCTCAGGATTCTAATCTGTGTCACAGATGCAGTAGGAAGAAGTATGGGTCCTGCTGAAACCTTTAAGTTCCCTTTTGCGAATTGTGAATTCAATAGGGGTAGGAATGTGTCTTTCATGCTGGCTACAAATTTGTACCCATGGTTCCATTTCTGAGTGTCCTGGACACTGCAGGATGTGTCTGTTGTGGGTGGGAGGACCTTGACACACGATGAACAAATTCAATGATGATAGTAGTGGTGATAAGATGGTGATGTTTTTCTCTTTCATATCATTTAGCATTTAACATTTAATTTTATTCTGTTATTGATAGTATTTTTGTGACTTGGATCTAGATGAATATAGTTATGTTTCTTCACATCATCATAAAGATTTGATTTTCTCTAGTTAATATTGAAGTAGTATACAAGAAATGAAAATAAAACGGGAATAAGGCAAAACAGAATCCAAAAATCATATTTAAAAAAAAAACCCTGCAGTTTCAGGACACAAAAGTTACCCAAGGTTACAGTGCTTTTTTCTCTTTTGGACACTCACTCAAAAAAAAAAAATTCATAGAGGTCTTAAAGACACAATAAGCCTGTAAATTAGACCCATGCTTTTCACCTTTAAATTGAACTATGCTTTTCCTGCTACAGACCTGCATCCTAAAAGAAACAGCACTGTTTAGTGGACATCGAATCTCTAAACTTGAAACACATGAACACAACTTCATTCCAGCCTAACCCACCATTTTGGTAGCTTGACATGGTTGGAATACACATCCCAGATTGCCCGTGTGAAGATACTGGAAGACGACATAAGAAACCCCAGCCTCAGAATAATGTACCCGCCTTTTGAGGGCCACACTCTATTCTCTCTGAATGTGAACTTCTTTAATTTTGCCTAATAAACCTTTGTATGTTTCACACTGGTGCATCCCAAAAATTCTTTTTCTGTGATAGAAGTCAGTGATTCTTACAAACTACCTTGTGGATGGGGTGAGGTAAGTCCCTACCTTTTGGGGGCCGCCTCAGGTCCCATCCAGTGATGACATAAAACGTGATGGAAGGGGTGGGATGTCCTGAAGCCAGTCCTTTCTGGGGATGCAAAGCAGCACCTGGTCCTTCTATGCCTCGGCTGACCGTAAGATTATGAGGAGGTAAAGCCTTTGACCTCATTCGTAACAGACACTGAGGGGCTGGTTGGGAAGAGCGACTCCTCTTACCTGAAATTACTCACTGAGCAAAGGTTTTCTGAGCTCTAACTGCGTGCCAGGCATTGGACTGTGTAGTGGGGATTTAGCCAGCAAAACATACTTGATTACTGATCTTACAGGGCAGACTTTGCGTCAGAGGAGGCAAGGAAGATAAAGGTAAGAAAACCAAGAATTAGTATACACATGGCAACCCATAAACAGGGAAGAACATGAAGCCAGGAGACTGTAAACATGAGGCAGCTAATCCTGGCTTGAAGGTGAGAGACACTTTCTAGGAGAAAGTGACAGAATTGCTTCCATTTCCTGGCTCTGACTTATTTCTCCCATTGGCCTCCATGTTGTTTTTGTAGTTAAAAGTAAAGGGCATGGAAATGATTAATCACTGCATTAACCCAAAAGCCCAGACATGGAAACATTCATTTTATAGAAGAGGGATCCGAGGTTCAGAAAGTTAAGGTAGCTTGTCTGAGTTAACACAGCCCTTGTTGGATCTGTACCTCAAATTTCAATCCTAGTCATGTGTGACCTGTTTTCAGCTCATCATACAAGGTACAATCAAAGTATATGACAAACGCCTACATTTTAAAAAGTATTACAGTAACAGACACATTGCCATGAATCCCCTTCATATTACTCCCCTTTTCTTTAAACATGTGTACTCTATCATTGTTTCACTTTCTGAATCAGTTCTGGAAATCTTTTTCCCTGAATGTGGTCAAAAGTATGATGACTCCTCCCTCAAACTGTGAACCAATGAAAATGCCGTAAAAACATTACAATGTGTCCACATTTACTTAATGGACTGGATCTGCCACTGTGTGACTTTTAGCTCTTCCCCCCAAAATCAAAACCACCTTAAAAGGTGGTTTTGAATCAGTTCAGGAAGCTGAGGCAGCCACCACAGAGCAACTGAAGACACTCATGAAAGAGGACTTCCAGAACTGCTTTAGACAGTGGCAAGAATGATGGGACACGTGTGTTCAAAACAAACGGGAATAGTTTGAGGGGTATTAATGGCAATGTGTCTATTATTGTACGACATTTTAAAAAGTTTAAACATTCACTGATCCTACCTCATACTCAAGCAACATATTTCTCCATTAAATGGACAGGTGGGTGATACGGCAGTTGGAAATGTGAACCCTCAAGTCAGGTGGAAGTGGTTTGTGTCTCTGTTATTCTATCTGCATAACCTTGCTTAACCTACTTTGCTTTTGGAATTTCAGTTTCCTTGTCTGTACAATGGAAATAATAAGCATCTACTGTGTAGGGTAATTGGATTACAGGAAATGCAGATAAAAGTTGCTTAACATGAAGTATGTTCTCTATAAATGTTAAGCTCTTTTACTGATGTAGTCATTGAATATTTACCGAGTGAACGATTTCTGTATGACAAGCGTTTTGAAGGTAAATATTAGGGTTTTTTTCCTTCTTCACTTTTCACCTCTTCCTTCTCTTACCTGTGATACTTAGCAAAGGTAAGAGTCTATGGTAAATGTTCAGTAGTAATGAAGAGAAAGTAGAAGGGAAGAGACAAAGGAAAGCAACTAGTAGGCAGATAGGGGAAAGAAAAGAGATCTACTGAAGTGAGGCAAATAGAGGAAAGAAAAGAGAAGCAAGCGCTATTGTGGGCAGTACAAAAGAATAATGGACGTGCCGTGCTAGAGGATGGGGAGGGACACTGGTGACTTTTTGCCCTCTCCCAGCTACATTCTCCGAAACATTTAATCTACCCAAACACATGACAGTTATTTCTCTACTATGAGACTCTCTAAGTTGATCTAATAAGCTAATTTCTATGGTCACCTTGGATGCAAAGATAAAAACTGTGATTTTATTTTCTAGTTCTTTCAATTTTGGACCTAATTCCTCTCTCTATTTTCTTTCTCCCCTGAAGCCAAAAAGTTTATAATGTGAAGACTGGGAGTGTAATGCAATGCGGATGTCAGGGGTAAGTTTCCATGGAGCACAGTACTGTGTTTTGGTTTGGCAGGACCCTCCAAAGGTGAAAAGAGACAGCATCTTAATGGATATAAGTAGATAAGGCCTTTCCCCCAAGGGAGTCAATATGCTTTTATAGATTTATCATTCTATCTTCCTTCCAAGTATGGTAGGAAAGTGAAGATGTTCCTTTGTTTTCAAATTTACAGATAAATTAAGATAGGTTTGTGCAATAATGGGCCCAAGGTTGTTCTATAAAGCAATAAAGAAGTCAGAGATATGGCCTAGTTCTCTAATTCCCACACAGTAAACTTTATTTAGCAGAATACAAAACTATAACTTGATAAAGTGAAAAGTACTCAGAATATTTGAGCTTCACTATTTTTCCTTCTACGTTGTTGTGCCTGTATGTCAAATAGGGATAGGAATGGGAAAACTCGTTAGAGTTGGCATGAGAGGTAGAATGAGTATGTGTTTGACCATTAGGATTTTAATGTAGATTTTTTTGTAGATGGAAAGGGATTTGGGAATAGGGGGAAGGGGAAGGGAAAGAGGAAAAAGGAAAATAAAAGGGATCACGATGTGTATGAATGTGTACCAAGTCCCCACAATGAATGCATTTATTATGCATCACAAATACATTCTAATGAAAAGGACTTTAATATTTCACAGAGATTTTAGATATCTTTAGATTTGTGATATGGAAATATGTTTAATATTTCCAAGTGTATATTTTTCCAAAGTTGGCACTGGTCGAATAGTCTCTCCTCCTCCTCTTTAAGTTGCATGCCAACAACAGCACGTGCATCTGAGAGGGTCCCGCAGCAGGAATGGAAGAGGGTCCAATGGCCTCCAACACCTTGCTTTAGAGAGCTCAGTTGCCAGGCAGAGTTCTTGCTCTGGTTTCTACAGGCTATTAGGAAGAACCACCTGCCCTGAGTTGTAAGACCCAAGTGTAAAATTTTCTCTCTCTCTCTTTTTTTTTGAGTGGGCTGTGTTATGTGCATAAATTAAAAATCAAAAGATCTTCCCAGACCAGGGAGATGAGCCTCGGTGGTGCTACCAGCATTGGAGACTGACTTGGGTGCACCAGGGTAGCACACGGGCCCTGAGAGGTGGGTCACCTTGGAGGAGGAAGCTGGGATGTTCCCACAGCTTGAGAACTGAAAGTGGAAGGAGAAAACCACAGTGCCACCAGGAGCACTGCGGCTGGGCAGATCAGCAAAGCATGAAGAAAAATGACTTTTGAGCTGCATGTCCGGGTCCTTCACCTATTAGCCATGATTTTAGGACAGTCTTCATTTTGTTTCCCTAGAAGCAGAACCTAAGTCAACAGGTTGACAGCAAGAAGTTAAATCGAAGTTGAGTCCAAGAGATACCGGGAGAGTACAGAGACCTGAGCTGGGGCAAGGAAGGCAGAGGACACAGGGCAAATGGTTAAGTGATTTAGGGCAGGGCGGGAAGGAGCGAAATGCTCCTGAGGAACACTCAGTGACAGCGTGCAACATGTGCTTGGAGCTATTCCACCGGATCCTACCGGCAGTGGCTGAAGGCTGCTGGGAGGGGAGGTCCGGAAATTTTGGCCTTTCCAGGTGGGTAGTGGGGACTCACTCAGGCAAGAGTTGCAGGTGCCAGGCAGTCGATGAGATGTCTGGTCAGGGTCATTAGGAGATATGGAAGTGTGGGAAGGCGGAGATAGTGTGGTCACAGAGTCAATTAATATTCCGCACTCTCTGCTTTCTCATTTTTAAAGGGGAATCCTAACACTATTCTTGGATTTGTGTTTGTGTCTAGAGACATAAAGTAAGGCTGAAGAAAGGAACAACTAGGTGGTACCTAGGTCCTACTGAGCTGTCCTAGACTATAGATTTCCTTGTTTGGAGAAAGTAAGGGCTCAGACTTGCCACAGATATTGGACAAGAGGCTTCTTTGGACCGTTTTATGAAATGTTACATTAAAATCTCATCTTTCTGATTCTGACTCAGGAAAAGATGTTGTTTTGAGAATGGAACTAGACAAATAGAGTTATAAAGTGCATGGCACAGTGTCTGACACGTGCTTAACATATATTTTTTTCTCCAAAACATTGATGCTTTATTCTGTCTGCGTGCCTTTCCTGTTGGGTTTTCCCTCAATACGGAGCACATGACCCCACTTGTAATCTCAGCTTCAGATTGAAGTGAGTATGGCAACAGGTTCTAGGGATGTAAGTGATCTCTGGTGGACACTACTTCAATTAGGAGTGGGTACTTGATCTAAGGGAGTTCCTTTTTTCTTTGTAAGATTAAGTATACATGGCACGAGGGGGGTCTGCAAAAGGACACTGCCCAAGTGTCACTAATGCATTTCTTTGTGAGCTCCAGTCTGGAAAACATGGAGAAGTTTGGTCAGTTCCTGGGTAAGAGTGAGGGACAGAAGCAAGCACAAAGGCAGGATAGAAGCCCAAGAGAGCAGCTGAGTTAAGGTAGTTGTGGAGCTGGGGGTGTTAGAATGAGCCAAGGTGTGGTCCCACACAGCAGCGCAGTACCCTGCGAACCACACTGCCTGTTAGCCTAGAGCCACTGAGCCCTGGGAGCAGCAATGTGAGAGGGTCAGGACATTTCAGGGATTCATTCCACTGGCTTCATTTAGTTAAGCCTCTGCTAGCGTCAGATCAGATTTTCCTGTGTCAGCATATGTGAGTGACACACAGGCACCATGGCTTATGTCACATGCATACGTGACAACTCAGTTTTACTCAAGGCAGCCTTCCCAACTTTTGGTGGAGAGCAGACAGCTCACATTTTGGACGCAACCATGGGTCATGAGCTGAGGAAACAAGGTGCCCTATGGTACCACATACCGCCCTGGGGATCCCAAAGCTGTGCCGAGAGCTTCTCTTTGGGATTTCAATCTGAGGAAGAATGCAAGAGGAATATAAAACATAAGCAACAGCAAAATGGGCCAGAGAGTCAAGAAGGAAGTTGAGTAGCCTGTCATATGACTGATGAGTCAGAGTAAGCAGAATTCTAATGAAACGGTGGTAAATGGTGAATATTTGTGAAGATCTATCTGTTCATGCATTGACACTTTTTTGAAGAGTTTCCAAAATGGAATTTCTTTCCTGGAGACAACAGTTCTTGATTCAACTTGTTAATGAAATGGCAACTGGAAGCAGGTCTGACCACAGTCAAAGTCTCTCTTTCTGTTCCTTTTTGTTTGCAAGGTCAGGTACACATGGCATTGTTCCTGACATCTTGGCCTCAAGGAGTCTTCAGGGTCTGCACAGCATCAGTCCCCAGAGTTGGTGCAGAAAGAGCTTCTCTTAGAATTGAGGGGATCACAGAGGGGTGCCTGCCACCTGCAGCCCAGCCTGGGTAAGTGCATTTTGTAGAGGGAGAGGGCATGGACACTTCAACTTTTTCAGTTACTTCCTTTAGATAGAGTCCAAGTACCAGAAAGCACCATGTTGATGGTAACTGTTTTCCCCCCACTCATTTCGTACTAATCCAAAACTACAAAGCAATGTCAACACCTTTGCCAGCTGTAGAGCAGCAGGACACTCACTGGTGATTGCTGACATTCAATAACAATTCTCTTTTATATGGATATGTTGATGGCCAGGATTCCACCTGATTTATTTCTAGAGATACAGGTATTAGTAAAGCAAGCAAACATTGTCCTGAGGTCTTGAAGCACTATATGATCATAACCTTTGTGCACTACAATTCTGGAATCTGCATGGCAAGAAACAAACACATCTTGGCATCTACTGCTCAGAAATAATATGATAGCTTATTAACTATGACTATTCCCCAAACAAGGAAAATGGATTGTCCACAACAGGGGGGAAAGAAGGCTCAGGGTGCATATAGGAATTTTTCCTTGGGTACCCCATAACCTTAGGCTGCAGTAAGTGGCCCATAGCCAGGCTCAAGATGAAGGCGTGTGGAGGTAAGTGTCCTTTCATCTGTAAAAATCAAAGGGAAGACTTGCCCTTCACTGGTTGGCCAGTGAGAAGACCCTTTTGCTTCACCCATGACTCCTGACCTACACAGTGAGATTCCCAGGTCCAAAACATGTTCCCTCATGAAGGGGAGTGAAGAATTGCTGCCAGCTGGCAGGGAAGGTCCCTATGTCTGTCTCCACCTCTACTAGAGCTCCACTCTCCTTTGGCTAAAGGAAAGCGCTTGGGCCAGAGCTACATGGAGATGTGTGGCAAGAGTGGGTTCTGGAGGAATCCAGATCGAGAGAGTCCCATTGCCAGTTGCTGAGCTGACACCATGGAATTTAATCCTTTTTCCAGCTCTGATAGGTGGTTATGGCCGTATGGACATTGAACTTGCTTAAGTGGTAACTGCTAGAGCTGGGATTAAAACTCAGGCTTATATGGTTCCAAAAACATCAATTTCTCAATGCATAATGAACACCTGCCTTTCAGTAATCACATTTGTAATTATAAGAGTGTTTCTTTGCTAAAAGATCCAAGTGACCACCACCCTCTGTACTGAGCTACCTGGACACTGCCAAATGTGCTGGCATCAAATTAGTCAGTGTGGACCGTTAGCATCACAAGCTGCTGGCTGGTTCTCTTCTCCAGTGTGAATTACATGTGTTGGGTACCAACCATGGGTGAATGGGGACTGAGACATCATAGGTTTTGGCATGGCAAAAGCACTAGGCTTGCGCTTCTGGAAAACTGTGATGTAACCCAGCTGTTCCTAAACTTTGGGACTTTCCTTATTCTGCCTAAACCACATAGAGGTTGTGACCACCCTTTGCAGCCTCAAAACTGCATAAGTGAAAGGTTCTGCTTGGAGGATAAAGCCTCAGAGCACCATGTTCCAGAATGGTGGTGGTATAGAGAATCTGCTCCTCACAGGTTCAGAGTGCCCAGCAATCCAGGCACTCGACCCCTACAGCCAAGAGAGAGGAAAGCCTGACTACTGCTCCAACCGGCAGCAGATTCAGCATCATCCAGGTGGTGCTGGTTTTAGGTGCACACAGAATGCAAGGGTTTTCAGGTTAAAAAGGCTTCTACCCCAATTTCAGAAGGCCTGGGAGGCCTGGCAGTTTGCCCCTGAGAGGGCAGTGTGTGAAGCTGTATGTGTGAAGCCAGAGGTGCAGTGGGGATCCCAGAAGTTTGGAAAAGCCAGGAACGTGGATCATCTAAGGAAATCTGCAATGAAGGAGCAAAGCCAGCCCAAAAGAGAAGCCATGAGATTGGTAACCACCAGAAGTGCCACACGGGTGGTGGCACACAGCCCTTTGGAGCTCACAATTTGGCACAGATTGCTTCAGAGGCTGGGACATATAACTACAGTACTTAACATTTGCCCTGATGAATTTTGGACTTGCTTTGGTTCCAAGGCTTTGTATTCCCCTATTTGTAACTGATAGAATGGTAATGTCTATCTGCGCCATTGTATGTTGGCAGTGTTTAACTTTGTTTTCATTTGTACAAGTCAGCTAAGAGTTTGCCTTCAGTCTCAGAGGACACTTGGGACTTGATCTTTTCAGCAACACTGAAACTCTTAGTACTTTGGCAACTCTTGCAGATGGACTAAATGCCTTTTGCATAAAGAGTTGTGCATGAGTTTTGTGGGGGGGGTCCAAGATAAAAATGTAGTTTCTAATGTAATATACTGTTGATAGACTTAATGCTGGTTTTTAAGGATTGTTAAATTGTACTATAATGTTCAAGTTACAAAATGTGACTGAAGGCTGATTTAAAGAAATATGGCTGGTTGCCAAAGTGACAAGGGGTGGATTGTTATAATTGATACATCATGTAACTTGTGAAGTTTAGAAGTTTAACTGAGAGACTCAGCAGGGAGCCAGGGTTCTGATTTTGTAAATATCCTCATTCTGTGCAAAGGAGGGCAAGGAGATTTTGTGAGTGTTACACTCCTCTGGAAAGCAGGATGGGGTGGTCTGTGTAGAACATGAGAGAGAAGAAGAGGCTTGTTTTCTCCCCCTTTTTTACTCTGGCTAATGCCTTGAAGTATTGCCCAGTGCCATGCCACCCTGCCTTGCAGCCAGCTGATTATAGACTGAAACCTCCCAAAACTGTAGAATAAATAAACCTTTCATTCCTTCGTTTTGGGTGTTGGATGTTTTGTCCCAGCAACTAGAGAAAAGTAACCAAGACACAAGAGGAGATCAAAGGGGAGTGTAGGACCACACTGGTAGGAATTCATGGTAAAGGACTTTGATCTTACCAGATGTGCAGTATAAGCCTGCAGCTTTTAGATGGGGGTGGCTGGGAATCACATGATGGTTAGCATTTTATAAAGCTTGCTCTGCTGACCAGCTGGAAGATGGACTGGTGAAAGTGGAGGAAGGAGGAAGTAGAGTAGCATGGAGAATGATTGACAGGTGGCTGGTACCAGTGGAGATGAAGCAAAGTGGAAAACACAGGGGACAGTTTTGAAAAAAATGCCACACTAAATTTCCCTGAGGTCATTTCCAATCTGCAAAATGTTCAGTGCTACCAGATTATATTTCTTTCTGATGCAGAGCTGAATAACTTTGGTCTTCAAAGCCCTCCATGATTCCTCCCTGACCACTGTGCTTTTTATTGACTGTCCATGTCTCCAAACTCCCACGTTATCTGTGCTGCATAATTAATAAGCATGCAATAATAACCCACTTCCTGCTATTCTGTGCTATATGTCAGCTTTGTTAAATGTGTCTGTTGTCAAGATAGAAAACATCTTTGGAACAGACACTTTGGAAAGTGTGAGTATTTTTTCGGAACTCTATAGCACTTTGCATAGATCTGTATACAGGGCATGTGGTGAAATTGTGTATTGATTGATTAAAAACACACACCACTAGCATTTGTCTCTTCAGTGTTTCTCTTATATGAAGAAGGGTGATTATCTGTCAATATCCATTGCATCGCTGAACCAGGATGCAATGCATTAATCATCTCTGCGATAACCAGATGAGGCTTTATTGTCATCTCTTTATATTTTGCTGAGATAATTTCACTTGCCTTAGAGTTTATGAGGCCATAAGTGGCTCCCATCTGTCGATGAACATATTTTTAAGAGTCATTTAGTCTCAAGTATGGAATACTTGAGGGGAAGCTAAATTGTAACTTTTATATTAAGTGTCATCTTAGTAACAGAATCAAAATTGGAAGCATGTGTTCAATGTTGGTCTTTCATTTTCAAAGCTTTAGGTCAGGCAAATAATTAATTTCATTAGTTTACAAAGTAGATTATGCCTAATAAAATCTATTTTGTTTATGGTCACATTTTAGCTAATTCATTGTTTTAGAAAATGGGAGAAATCTGATTGGCTAATTATTCAACATAATAAATTACATTATTCCATATCCAGAGAACATTGGCCTAATTGAATTATCCAATAATCATATAATGAAAATATTCCTTTTTAATACATTTCGAGCAAGGCATACCAGTGGTGAAACAGAGAAGAATCTTGTTTATTTCATCCTTGTTTGCTGATTGACCACAGAATGTAAAACAACACTTCTGTGGTTAACTTTTTCCATAGGAAGTTTAATTAAAGACAAGGAAGCTTTCACTGGAAACTTCCTGGTACTCTGAATTTTCACTATCTTTACTTTTTGGCCTACCTAGAAATTTGTTTCCTGATCATTGCTATTTTGCAAAATAAACCTCACATAAAATTGTTATCTCTTTATGCCCAATGAAAGGGAAAATTGTGGTCACTTTCTCTTGCTAGCAAGAGGTAGAACATTCTCTAGGGTATTTTCTTTTACTCTTGACATTCTGACCAGCATTTCCTCAGCAAAATTGACACATACACAAAAGCTCATACACCAGGGAAGTCTGTGAATGGATACTGTGGTTGGAGGGGATTGGCCTGAGGAATTGAGATCACGTACATCACATGGATTCTACAGCATGAACCTGGTAGCAATGATCACTACTTCTGAAAACATAGCTTTCTTCCTCTTCCCTTTTCTCCTCCCTTTCCCTTTCCATCTCCTCCTCTCCCTCTTCTTCTTCTTCTTCCCAACAAGAAACTCTCTCACGCAGTTTCAGCAGACATCAGTTTTCCATTTGATAAGTGGAAGGACCATTGCTCTAACCCAAGAAGTGAAGGAAAATATTTCCACACAGGTGGTATTTGAGATAGTCAATGGTGAAGGGGCTCTACTAATCGTCTTCCTGGCTGATAGGCCTTGGTTGGGAGGGTGTGTACAATACATTGACTGAAAAATCCCAGATAATGGCCATTGATCATTCTTCTAACAACAGTTACTAATCTGACAAGTGTGTCACCAAGCTCAGCTTCAGAGACAAATGCTGACAAGTAGACAGGGATGTGATCAGACAAATTTGAGTGAGAACAAAAAAGAAGAGAAACATGCTGACCAGAAAATTATGCCTGGGACTAGATTTCATTGGCTTGTGAGACAATAATATCTTAGGTTGCATAATTCACTTTTATTACATGGTGAATCAACCATTTCTATTCTTTTCCATGGACACTACATTTTCAGTACAGTTTCAATATTCCATCCCTTCTCATATGAATAAATACACAATGGTACTATTATAACAGTCACCTTTAGAATTAAGTCGATTTTCTGAAAAATGAAATAAAAGAACATTTTATAGAGGGGGAGAATAAAGCTTTTCATTTCAATTCTCACTTTTTGTCCACGATATTTCTGTCTGAGCTCCACTGAGAAGAGTGGCCAGTGGGCAAAAGATTAGCCCAAGGTATATTTTTTCCCAGTTTTTAATCTCTTTTCAAGTGACAAATAGTTTTCTCTTAGATACGATTCATTTGATTTTTAAACTTATTTAATTAAGGAAAGTAATTAAATGCTCAACAGGAACCCCAGAATAGAGGTATGCTCATCTCGACAGTTAAAACATTTTGAGAAAAGACACACCACGTCATACACTTTCATATTCCAAGGTGTCACAGCCGCATCAGTGCTGGTGTCACAGCTGGGGTGCTAATGAAGTTGGTCATAATTGGGATTGTTAATTCATAGACCAACTCACAGAGGAACAGCTGTAGGGCAAAATGGTGAAGGCAAATGCTCTCAGCATCAGGCACATCTGGATGCAGATTTGAACTTTTCCAGTTACGCAACTTTGCACCTGTTGGTTAAGGTAGGAAGAGCAGCAGAGAACTGGAACCATGTCTGGGTATGATGCTGTGCCACCAGGTGGCCTGGTTCCTTGATGGTGTGGTCACTTACCATGCGCATGACCTTGGGCAGCTTGCTTAGCTTTACTAACCTTAAACCTTTTGATATCTGTTGCACAGGGCTGCTGCTGTGGAGGTTTACACGAGATAATTTTATGTGAAATTTAGCCCTACGCATAGAAAGGTCATCAGGTATTTAATAATAATCCTAGAAATTGTATTGCTATTATGATTAATTATCACTAAGCATTGCAGGATGGGAAAAGAATCAAACCTGCTTCCCAACTGGAGTTTCTATCTATATAAAATGGCAGTTTAAAATACTGATGAGTGAGGTAGGAAGAACTGGTGGCGAGGTCAGTCACTGGGTGCAATTGCTCAGAAGCACTCTGAATGTTTGCATGAGAACTATCAGTATATTTGGCTGCTAATACATCCCGTGGTGCTTATGCTAGCCATTGTTTTCTTGATGTTCATGCCTTTGAAACACCTGCGAGCCAATTTGTCACCCTCTCTCTGTCTTGTCCATCTATATATTACTCCATGGATATCCTTACACAGTACTTTAACTTTTCTGACTTCCAATGAAAGAGGGATACTTTTGACATTTCCACTTAGCTATTTTTTAGGAAAGGTGTCATCTGACCTTTAAAAAAGACCATCTTTTAAAAATCCTTCTTGGCTAACCGCCATTACTGTCACCATTTTTGATCCAGTCTCACTTTCAAATTTTTTCTTTTAAGACTCAAAATTGGATCTTTGAAAAATGCAGCTCCCAATTTTAGAAGGTAATCTTAAAAAAATTAGGGAGATGGGTTCTTCACTAGCCCCACTAGTGCTAACCTTGCAAAGAGAAACCATCTTTCAGTTGAAATTGTCTCCTTGAGTTCATGGCCATTTTGATAAGAACAGTGCAAGGTAATGCAAAGCTTTTTAAATTTAGAAGTCCTAAAGCTCATGCCACAGGAAAAGGTGGCATGAATGGCACTGGCATGCTGGCATTCAAGAAAGAAATCAGGGACCCAGGTCTTGACTTAAGTGCACTGTTTAATGTGCTGCAGCAATATGAAAGGAGGGTGTAAAAACAAAATGAAGACTTGAAGCTCCCTAGCTTTTCATTCTTTCCTTCCACAACCATGTGATCATTATTCAGAAAGACCATGTACAGTCATGACCCGTCCCTTCTGTTTTTGGTTTAGATTCCTCATATAGGAAGGGCAACATCAACACCTGGTTCCTGTCTTAAGGAATCAATGGCACACAGTTTGAACATTTCAATGGTCAAGAAATAGACTGTGTTTAGCAGTTGCTCTGGTTACTCTAATAGTAATTTAGTGAGTGGAAGAATTTACATATAACCAACAATGTTAGTATTCCTATGATGTGTATGGCTTAACAGTGGACGTAGAGGTGAAACACGCATGATTTCTTCCCTTTAGAGAGATACTGTCTACTTATAAAAACTACATTGGGTGTAAATAACAGGAATACAGAGTAGAAAGTATGAAAAGCTATACCAAAGGAGCAGATAAAATGGGACCACAGAAGAAGAAGGGATTATTCTCAACTATGTGATAAAGGAAGACTTCAGTGTTTGAGTCAGGTCTTATTTGTATAAGTTTTGTTCATGCAGAGAATGGGATTAGTGTATTAGTGGAATGCTTTTATTAATGACACAATAAATTTACTTGAAGGAGATGAATGGGAAATATATCTGGCAAGGTGTGGAACATTCCTTCCAAAGGAGTATGAGATCACATGACCTTGGAATCATACTTAGAATGTAGGAATTTATCCTATAGACAATGCATGAGTGGGCTATAAATCCTGACCTTTCATTAGAATCACATAATGAATTTTAAAATTGCATGACTATCTGCAAAATTTGTGAGTTCTAGAGCAAGACTGAATTGAAAGGCCCACCACATACTGTATGTCAAAATATTTTAGTTTTAAAGGAAGGTTCACCAAGATCTGGACTTGGGCTGGGACCCTTAAGAAGCTGTACTCTCCCTGGAGGCTGCCACTAGGGGTCTTGGTGGTTACATGGATGTTCTGAGGGCAGGAGGGGCTGGACTCAGGCTGGAGCTGCAGAGGAGGGGCCACCTCTACTCTCATCCAGGATTGGGAACATCTCAGAAGTCAAGGGCTACAAGTTCCTATGGAGGGCAGGCTCCCCTGCCGTTTCAAATGGCAGATTCCAGGAGTTTCTCTGCACCACTCCCAAGTACAATCACCCTCCCAACCCATCCCCAAAGCAGAAGGGATCATTATTCCACCCCAGTCGACCCACTTGATTCAGTGGCTATGACCTTTTCTTATGTACATCTTTGCTGTGTTCAGCCAGCCAGTGTTTGGTACTTTGTTCTGGCCTCCATGGGAAACTCATGCATAGCTCTAATGGCATGTGATAGGGTTGGCCCTGCTGTGAACTGGGTGGACAGTGCGGCAGGCTGTCCTCCTCCAGCTCCTGCTCTGGGGACCTGGGATTGTGCTCCACAGCATGAACGTCTCTCTACATGACATGGTGTCCTCTACCTAGTATCCCTGTTTGTCACCTTGCTGCACAAACACAAGGTACTAATTTACTGTGGGCTTCAATTATCTGCTCTATAAAGGAGTTTAAACAGAAGGTATTAATTTACTAGAGATTTCAATTGTCTGTGGTATAATAAGGCAGTTTCCAAAAGTTAAATTAAAAGGATTTTATGTACTTCTTTCTTTCTACTCTCATAATGACCATATTTTAATTCAGTTTGGGAAGTATTTTGGGTTGTATTTTAAGGATATTCTCTTTAATCTACCAGAAGGAAAGTTATTCAGAAAACCTACAGAAGATTGTATCTCTACAACTCACATTTTCCAGATAGGAAACGATTGTGGCATTGAATTGCCAGAGGGACAGTTGAAAAAAATGGGTCACACATTCACTCCATTCGGGGACATGAGCTGCCAAGTGGTGCCCAGCTCATTTTTGTCCTCCTCTCACAAACAAGCTGCGTTAACAAGCTCCTCTTAAAAAGTGCACTCATTTCCCCAGTGAATTACACAGGGAAGAATCCAGCGCTGCCTCCAGAGCATTCGAATAGTTGTTTGTTCTTTGAGCTCAGGTGCAGTAAACTAGCTGAGGGCCACAGCGTACCCTGAATATTGGCCAGCATAACACAGCCCTGATTTCTCACACTGGCACACAACTCCTAGCCTGCCTGATGGCGAGGGGAAGGAAAAACAGAAAGAAAGCCACGGGGCTTGATTTTCACTTTCAGTTTAGCTCCACAGTCTATAGCGCTTACTGAAAAGCATTTAGGGGTAAGATGAATGTTCAGCAGTGCTCTCGATTTTACATTTCTGTTCAATAAAGAATATTGTGTTGACTATCCAATGCAAGTCTTTCAAAATCGTTTTCAAGAGCTAAATTCCTTCAGTGGCAGAGTGATTTGAAAAAGGGAGTGACTTCATTGTTTTGGACTCTGCCAGAAAGAATGCAGACAAATTAGAGGAATAAGATGCCTATATAAACTGTATGGCCAGTGCATTTTTGGGAGTGGGGAACACATCTCTAATTGGAAGAGGAATGGATAGAAATTCCAGTGTAGGCTTAGAAATACAAGCTGGTAGACGATGATTGCACAATACAACTATCTTTGGGGAAAGGTTGTGTGCATAAAATATTAAGATCTACTTCTCTCTTGGTAAAGTCCAAAGAATTTCACTTTCTTGTGGAGACTAGAAACAATAATGATTTTATTTGGCATCAAATCAAAGTTTAAGATTATGAATAAATATTTGGTGTTCTCTTCTGTCCTCTATATATTTTATTAGTTCAGCTAAATGTAGGAAGAAAGAAAACACAGGAAATGAAAATTTATCCTTAAGAAATATCCTTAATATATTTTTGAGACCACTTCTTTAACTTAGTCAATAAATAGAAAAAACAAGTCTCTTATAAGGAGACATTCCATATGACACTTAAATAAATAAAAATGGTAGCAATAAAGCTTACAGCTGAACTGTTGCTCAACCTTATGAAATCACTTGAGTACATACAAATAACTGAAAATATGAAGACAAAGATACTAAGTCCAAAAGGTAAATAAACTATTTGGAATGGTCACTTGCTTTTGCTATCATATGATGGTCTTCTCAAGCAGAAAGTTGACTGCTTTTGCAAGTCAACATTTGCAATTATGTTTAAAAGCCAAAAGATACCGATAAACATTAAATTTTGCTTACTGAGTTTGCAGGGTAATATATTAATCAAATGAGCTCCCTATGTTGAAAGCTTGATGTATTAGAGGGCATCTGGCACAGACTGGGTAATACTAGAACTTTGCTTGGGTAGACTGTCAGCGGAAAGTAGAACAGGAGCTTCATTTGGAGAGGATTTTCGATTTTGGAGAATGCATCTTTGGTGGACAGATAGGTAGATTTACTTCTCCTCTCTTTGATGAGTGACTGATAACATTTTCCAGAGGAGGGAACAAAAGGCATGGAGATTTGTATCTGTGATTAAAATCTGAGCATATTCTTCCCACAGGTCAATGTCCGCAGTGTCCGAACTCAGGGTCCAGGCAATATGCATGAGTCACATGGTCCATGAACGGAGCACTTGGGCAGGCACTGCTGGCTTTAGCTGAAGGCCTGCCTGGGTTTGCATGTGAGACTGCATGTCACAGGCTCCCTCTCCAAAAATACAAATAATACAACAGCAAAGGATTGGATAAGAAAAGAGTGGAAAAAAAGTGAAGCAGACAGGAAACTGCCAGGTGACTATGAGTAGCCCTGAAAGATCAGGATGAAAAGTTTCCTTGGGTGACTTTTTGCTGCTGGGTGTTCAGCTCTTAGCTGCTTGGGAGGCAGTGACTCTCACCTGGGTGAATGAACACTGGAGAAAGTCACAGAGGAGGGTCATCTATATTTAGGGGAAAATAGAACAGAGTATCTTCCGTCATGATGGTGTCAATAATAGAGGTCACAAAACGGTCTGAGGGATGCTTGCATATTAGAATTGGCAGAACCCATTTGTCTACTGTTTCTGATTTGGGGTTGGATGGGGTAGAGGAAAGCACTAGAGCTGGGGGCAAAGAAAATGCATAATCACCCACAACTGACTTCTTTTTTCCAGAAACAATGACATATACATTTATCATATCCAACTACTGGAATAGTGTTTTTTAAACATTTACAAATGCCTATTTAACACAAAATTTTATAACAGAGAGAAATGAGGAAATACCTGGTTGGTAATGTGTTCCTGGATTTTTTCTGCAGTCACTGAAAAAGAAAGCAGAAAAAATTTACATGAAAGCTTGAAAATCAACCCAACAATAAAGCACTGATACTGTTTTGTGCAAACCTATGAACAAAGATTAATATAACACTACAGACAGTTAAAATCACTTCGTTTATTAGGGAGGAAAAGTCAAAACCTGAATAAACCATGTTGGGCAAAGATAACAGAAAGTGGAGAGGAAATCCAGTAAGGATGATGACCAGCAGAATGTATTAAACTCTGGCAGAAAAATGATGAAGAGATGAAAAGGACTAAAAAAAAATATATGAACAACAGCTGAAGAGTGATGACCTGTTGAAGCATTGGACAGTACTGAGCTCATGGAACCCTGGGAACTAGACCAGGGAACCTGGGAGGCAGACAGCAAAAGCGCTACTTTTAAAAGCCTTTCTCCTACTTGAGAAGTGATGAAGACATCACTCTGCCTTGTTGTTGCTGTGCAGCAGGAGATTGAAGGACAAACCAAAGGTTCTGCAAGCGGTATCTTAGGATGGGCAACATTCAGAGTAATGTATGAAAGCCAAAACAGAGGCAAAGAAAAGGTTGCTAAAACAACTGGTCTTGCTCACTGTGACAATAACCTGAAGATAATCAACAGCGCACATATCTTAAATAGAAAGAAATAAAATCCTTAGTATGATTACTAATAATCAACAAACTAACAGAAAAGAAAATAGAAACTTGCCGGCACTATAATTACTCTGTGTTTGTGAACAACTCAGTGTTCCTTATACTTAATTGAGTATGCCCTTTGAAAGATAAACTTTTTAATTCAGGTAATCATAGCGTCACATGCAGTTGTAAAAAATAATACAGACCATTTCTCAGTATCCGCTACCCAGTTTCCGCTAACAGTAAGGTCTTGAGCATCAAGAATGTTGCAGAAATTGAATCATATATTGTAGACATTTTGGATTTTTAAAAAATTTTTCACTTAGTGTAATTCTCTGGGGATTCATTCAGGTCACTGTGTGTATCAGTTGTCGGTGGCTTTTTTATTCTGAGAAGTCTATGCTTTGGAGAGCCTATACTGTGTTTAGTGAAGTTCATGAGTATCTGGCTGGTTTCTGAGTTTTGGCTGTAAAGCTGCTATAAACATTTGCACATAGGTTATCATGTAAACACAAGTCTTCAGTTCTCTGATACACATGCCCAGAGGATAACTGCTGGTTGTACAAGACTTGCATGTTTATTCATTTAAGAAACTGTCAAACTTTTTTTAAAAGCAGTAACTATGTAAGTCAATTAATCAACTAATAAGTATATGCTAACTTTTTTAAAAAAGTATTTAATAGCAGGTGATGCAGAAGAAGTAAGATAAGGGAGGAGGAGTTATTTGATTTTTGTCATTGTCAAGAAATACCTGAGGCCAACCTTGGAATTTCCAGATAAGAAAAGCCATTTTTTTTTTCATTTTGAAAGAGCACTGCTCAATCACTTATTCTTGATATGTTTTAATATTCAGATTTCTTTTGTCAGATTAAAAGCACAGTGTTTAAAGAAGAGGCAACGTGGTTTGAGGGACAATCTTTTGAGTTAGAGCATTGATTGAGTCCCCAGAGAAGGGATGTGTGGATGGTAAACTGAAAGAGGATAAGGTGGTTAGCTTCACTGAGAAGAGGCGGGCAAACAGGCTGGCGGAAGGACATGCATGGGAAAAGGCCATGTGTAAGGACAGAGTGGGGGGTGGGTTCCAGGACACAGGAAGGAGTGAAGTAAAGTGCTTGTGATTGGAGGGGAGGTAGGACCCGCGGAAAGGATTCGGACAGCAAGCCAGCCCATGCAGACCACTCAGGGAAGGCAAAAGGTCACTGCAAGAGCAATAGAAAGTCAGTCCTTGAGGGGTTTTAGAGCAGGGTCTGAGTTGGGACCTTAAAATATCATGCATAGATTTGCATTAAAAAGAAACCCCATCTCACTCTGGTTGCCACTTGGAGTGGAGATTTAGAGACTGGAGGGGGTATTAGGATGGCAGCAGCACCTCAGTCTTCAGTTTTGTTTTGTTAGGGACCAAGGGAGATCTGGAGGAATGTAGGAGAAAAAGTAATATTCAAAACTATCAAATAATTAGACATTAATAATATAATTATCCACTGTTACAGATAGATTGAAAATGGCTCCACAGCCTCATGTGTTTGGGAGGTGACAGGATATGGGGGCATCACAACTGGCTTGCTCTTAGGAGGTGGCATCTCATCAGAAGGGGTGTGTCACTGTGAGTGTGAGACGGGGGGGTCTGTGCCTCTCCCCAGCTTCTTCCCCTTCAATCTCTGCTTCTTGAACCATATGATGTGAGCAGTTATTCCTCTGCCATGCCCCATGCCATGTCATCTTGCCTTGGAGCCAGCCAACTATGGACTGAATCCTCTACAAACTGTAAGCCAAAATAAGCCCTCCTTTAATTTGTGGGTATCTGGCATTGTATCTTAGCGACAAGGAAGTGACTGAGGCACCCAGTGACCTCTAGCAAATGGACCAGATTCCAGCTGGGCATCTCCTGAAAGCTCTGCCAATCACGGGCTGTTCCATGAGAGGTCAGTTACATCACCACCACTTGATTGTCCAGCTCTAACCAAGTTCACAGTATCTACCCCTGCCCAGAATAGTGAGGTTCAAAATGAAACAAGTATGAATTTTGTAGGCCAAGATGCTAGAGGATCATTCCACATAGTTGGTGGGTAGAGTGAGCAGCATTTCAGAGACAGGAAAAAGGGTGTGTGGCTGGATTGGGAGGTGTTCCATGTGGCTTATACCATGCCCCCCTTAGCTGTGGTATCTTTTCACACTTTTAGTTACCCATCATCAACCATGGTCTACATGAAATGGAAAATGACAGGAAGAAACAATTTATAAGTTTTAAGTGTCTTTTCTTGCAGATTGCTGTTATAATTGTTTTATTTTATTATTATTGTTGATCTCCTAGATATATGCCTAGTTATAAATGAAGCTTTAGCATGAGCATGTATTTATAAGAAAAGCAGAGTACAGATAGGGTTTGGTACTATCAGCAGCTTCAGTGGCTGGCAGAACATCCTGACCATATGTCCTGTGGCTGGGGGCCTAGTGTAGAGTTAAACATAAGCGACAGCGGGTGGGAAGCAAATGCTGTGGGGAGAGGGAAAGAGCCCAGGCTTGGAGATTGTTGACTTGGGGTAAAACTGGGGGCCTCATAGGCAGTGTGGGGGTCAACCAAGGTCTTTCAGAGAGGGATACGGTGACCAAAGCTGTTGTAGAGAAAGAAGAGCTGGCCAGTGGTGCAGAGGGTGGGCTGAGGGGGCCAGGGAGACAGGGGATGGAGAAATAGTGAACACAAGCAGTGTCCAGGAAGGAAGAGCAAGGTGTGTACTCAGGCAGCTGGAGCAGGATGGAGAGAGGCCCAGGACAGCTGGTGTCCTGAGAGCGACCAGAACTGAGAAGTACAGCAGCAGGGAGCAAGGGCACCCCCGAAAGATTTAGCTAAAGCAACGAGTAGATGGTGACCCTTTCTTTTACAGACACAGTGAGAGAAAGGACACAGTTCAAGAAATTACCACATGAGGTCAGGGTCTGCAATTAAACTGAAGATATCTGCAGGTTATGAAAGCAGACACAGCAATGACAGGGGACTGGATAATGACCCCCCAGATGTCCAGATTCTAATGGTTGGAACCTGGCACTGTGATTTCTTATACAACATGGTGACTTTGCAGATGTGACTAAGCTAAGAATTTGGAGACAGAATGATTATTTGGATGCTTGCGATGTAAGATCTTTCCTCACCATATAGGGCAGGAGAGTCAGGGCAGAGGGCAGGTCCTGAGAAGGCGGGCAGTGGTGCCGGAAGTACAGCTCCAAGGAAACCTGGAAACTGGGAGAAAATGGGTTCCCCTAGAGCCTTCAGTGAAAATGCAGCTGGCAGATACCTTGATTTTAGACTTGCCTGTACTTCAGAACCATAAGGTTAAAAAACTTGTGTTGTTTTAAGTCACTAAATTAGTGGTATAGTCAGCTCACTGTATTTGCAGGTTCTGAATCTACCGATTCAGCCATTAGTGTGTAGAAGATCTGTCTGTCTGTCTGTCTATCTATCTATCTATCTATCTATCTATCTATCTATCTATCTATCTATCTTTCTATCTCTATCACTGTCTGTCTATCTATCAATAATCTATCTTGGGTCTGGTTATGTCCTGCAATACTCCAGCCTCAGCTTCCCAGAGTGCTGGGAACATAGATACATGGATAGAAAATAGTTTTAAAAGTTTCATCTGTAGTCAATATGTAAAGACTTTCTTCTTCCTTTATTTCCGGAACAATGCAGTATGACAACTTACACATAGCAGCGACATGTATCAGGGATTTTAGGTTATCTAGAGAAGGTTGAAAGTCCACAGGAGGATGAGTACAGGTTATCAACAATCACTACACCATTTTATATGAGGGATTAAGCATCCAAGGATTTTGGTATTTGAGAAGTTTCCTGGAACAAATCCCTTTGAGAATCAAGGGAAAATTGTAATTTCTTACAGTAGCAATAGGAAACTAATTCAAATGAATTCTCATGCGCCACCTTGGCTATGCCTCAGGGCCGGGAAGGAAAGTACATGGCTACTGAGAAAATGGATGGGGTGCTGAGTGAGGAATTTGGCATCCATCATGCCCTCGGGACAATCTTGCGAAGTAGAGACTATTATCCCTGCGTTTTAGACTAGATGACCTGGGCTCAAATAATTTATAAGAAGTGTCCAAATTACATGGTCTGTCAGTGAAAGATCCCTCAGCACTGTAATGCAGAATGTTGCTACTTTGAATTCAGAAAGAGCTAAGTGCTAGGACAAAATTAATTTTGTCTGTCTCTCATTTGGGTCTTCTTTCAGCTTTGGGTTAGATGAAGACTAGAAGAGAACAAAATAAAAACACCTGTTGGGGGAGGAAATTTGGACTAAGTGTGGAATATAGAAACAGCTACACCAGGATGCTTGCATTGTATTATACCTTCAAAAATGGAGCAGAAGAAGGTGGCGAGGGGAGCTCTGGACACTGCTGGCTCAGCTGGTGATGAAGGTGGTGTTGAGACCTTTTGCCCATTCAAGAGCTTCAGGGCTGGGTGTTGTAGAAACACCCGCAACTGGCTCTCACCAGTAGTGGAGGGGAGCTCTTTGTCTAATGTTTGTGATTCTTGGAGAACTGCATCTAAGTTCTCTAAACTCTGAAGTGAGACTCACGAATCCCTCCCATTGTAGGAAGTTTGATTAATGATCACAAACTGACTGAAACTCCAGGGGAAGTTCTTTCATTGCCCAAAGAGTTTAAAAGAGTGGTTCTTGACCTCTTTCAGGGAACAGGCCCTTCTGAAACTTCCAGAGCAGCTATGAATCTGCTCCTCAGGAAAAAGCCACCACAAAGCAAAACATGGTGACAACCAGCCACGGATTCAAAAATCTGCAGAATTTAAGTTATTTGGAATGACAGGCCTGAACATGTAAAAGAATTTCTTAGAACCCAGCTCCTCTGAAGAATTTTATGGCCCCTCAAAAATATGGATTCTAACCATTTATTCTGATTTAATGGGCTAGAAATAATGTATTTAGTTTCTTACAGTATATGCATTCTAAAGAATATGTTTCCTATGTTACATACTTAAAGTCTGGTTATGCAAAAATGAGTACAGTGAAGTACCCACACTTACAAAAGTTGGCAGCAAGAGGGAGAGAGATACATAGAGATAAATCGCAACACTACCTCAATGGGGTTTGAATGGCATACTGCAAGGAAACAAAGAAGGACTGGTCAACAAAATTCATCTTGGGGAACCCACTACACTATTTCCATTAATCTTATGCAGAAATGCATTATCAATAGTTCAGGTCCATAGTTTTAGTTGGTTTCTTAATGTCTCCTTTCAAAAAGAGAGTTTAGAATATGTTTTGTAGCTTTGGATAGGTATGTTCAAGCACATGCTTAATGATACAGTGAAGACAAGAAGTTAGACATACATTCAGGGAAGACATCAGAAAATAGGATTGACAAAAATCCATTGAATTTGGAAAGAATCATGGAAATGATTGGTCTGATGACGGGGAGGAGTTAGAGGGAAATGGCATTGCCCGAGTAGGTCTGGATGACCTGAAAACCATTCCATTTCTTTACCTTTGAAGCGGTGAATAGTTCGTCAACTTCCACGGCATTTTTTTTAGCAGAAGTAAAAAGTGAAGGAAAATTAACATAGTGAACAGATTGGACAGAGTAGGAAGAGAAATTATAGAATAAATAGGAGACTCCGGTGAGATAGATAAACAAGGTAATTTCTTGGGGCTTAATTAGTAGGGAGGCAGAAATGGGAAGGAAGATAAAGAAATAAACCAAAGAAATCATGTTGAAGAAATATTTTGGAGTAATTGGTAACAAATGGATATAAGGAATAAAGATCAGGAAGAGTCACATCTGATATAATTTATTCACGTACTCGACAAATAGCATTCGAGCAGCTACCATGTGTCATATATGGGTACTAAGTTCTGCGGTCAACTGTGAGCAAGATAGTTACCGCCAGACAGCTTGCTCCCTGCTCCCAAAGGGCCTGTTGGTTCTATTTCCTCCTCTTCCATGACATGTTCTACTTTTGCATTATTACCTACATTTAGCATGAGTCTTTCTGTATGGATGCACAGACTTTTTAAAGGTGCCACACATGAAGTCTTGAAATAGGAGAAGGGAAAAGGGCTGAAACCATGCACCTATTCTTCGTTTTTGGGGAGCAAAATGCCTATTACTTACTTATATATGTAGGGCAATTTGCTACTCTATAACTACAGAATGCTGGAGTATCTGTACCCTCCTTTCTGTCAGGAGTAATTTAGGAAGGAATATGAGAATTTGGGGAAAAGGACCAATATGGAGATGTGAGACAGGATAGATCTGATGATTCAATGAACAAAAGCGCCTAAGAACCTTGCAAAGAGGCACAGAGCTGCAGCCATTACTTAGAAAAGACACAGGGACCAAGGGACCAGAGACAATGGGGAAGGGAAGGCAGAGAGTCATGGGTAGCAGGGACAGTATTTCAGTGCTTCATAATGTACAGGTTGAATATCCTTTATTGGAAATAGTTGACATGGGAGGTGTACTGGATTTCAGGGGTTTTTTTCTGATTTTGGAGTATTTGCATATTCATAATGAAATATCTTGGAGCTGGTACCCAAGTCTAAACATCAAATTCATTTATTTTTCATAAACAAATTATACACATAGCCTGGAGGAAACTTCACACAATATTTTCAAAAATGTTGTGCATGAAACAAAGTTTCATCAGGTGGGATTTTCCACTAGTGTTGTCATATCTGTGCTCAAAAAGTTTCTGCATTTGGAGCATTTAAGCATCGGACTTTCAGATTTGGGATACTTGCTTTGTATCCACACTTCATGCCATTCTGGCCATAGCCACTACCATGTTGAGCTCATCAGTGTAACTTTCCGGATGGTGATGCTTAGGGTCTCCCTGCTCTCACAGAGGGTCTCCACAGGCCTCTTACACATCTCACACAGCCCGTATTGCCTGCTCTTTGCCTTCCTCTTCAGCTTCGCCTTGCTGTCTCCTTTCCTCTCCTTCAAGGTTTTACTAATACTTTCTAGTACTAGTACTTTCTGATGTCTGGACCTTTGAATGCACTGTTGTCTCTTCAACTTTGCAAGATGTGTGTGTGTGTGTGTGTGTGTGTGTGTGTGTGTGTGTGTTTAGGTGAATTTAATATGAAGACCTCAAGGCTTCCTTCTCTTGTCACACCATCTCTTGTGAATCTGACTTGACTTATTATTTCTTCCATAGCACATATAATAATATGAAACTATTGTACTTCTGTGTGTTTGCTATTTCTTTGCTTGTCTTCTATTCTGTAGTGTAAGCTCCTTGAAGTCAGGGATTAGTGCCCTTTTTATGATTATATGTGTCGAACTGAGCCAGTCCTGGCATCTCCTAAGTATTCAGTACATATTTATGGAAAAATTGCCAGTATTTTCAGTGGGTAGAGCCTTATTTTAGCCTCCAACATGCTGAAGGCTGCTGCTTCTGACATTGGATACTTCATGAAAGGAAAATTTCATGGGTTAAAAACATTATTAGAAGACCCATATTAGGGTCTGAAGTTGATTTCCGCTGAATTATAGACCATAGTAAAATATTTTGCTTTGTGAGAGTAACCCTAATTCTCAACTGATTTTCTTTTTCAAATATGATTTGAATAAATGAATTCTCTCATTCTCAACCGATTTTCTGAGAATTTAATGTAACAATTCTTCCCCTTAACCCCCTATATCATACAACATCTTTAGTGTCATTAGTTCTGCATTAAGAATACAATAAATATTCCAAATACTGGAACTGAAGTAAAAGACTAAAAGTGAATTCTAGATAACTTAGAAGATCACTTTTTGCAATACTTCCTAAGATAAAAATGATACAAATTATTCTTTTAGTTTAAATTTACCTATGTTTCTACCATTTTCTTTCCCTATATTCCAATTCATGAAAACAAATTTTCATGGTGGGATTGCAGTGAACACATGAGCTTCTTTATAGCTGTGCTGTGTGGTACATGCAAGCAGAAAGCCTTGGACAGTGTAGACTGGACCTGAGAGCCCCACTGATGGGTGGAAATCAAGACCCAAGCCAGTCGGCTTGGGTATAGTGTGGGTTCGAGCTTCCTTTGCAAGGGTCAGAGTAGGGTGAGCATTCAGGGCATCTGTCCAAATGACAATGGGTGATGAATCTGGCAAGCAAAATGTCCCTGTACTGGAGTTGCTTCCCAGGTTGTGCACAACTCAGGCAGCAAGGTAAGTGCCCCATTTCTGGGGGACTGAAGGTGAAAGCAAGGGCTCATTTAAAAGTTACCAGGGTTTCCTTCCAGTGACTCAGCTCAGTCCATAAATTGGGAATTAGGGGGATCTGGGAGCCAGATAGTTCATTTTTGTGAGTTATACTACTTGAAATGAGAAAAACTATCTTTTCCTCTGAGCTATTAAAATTCTAATAAATTAAAATATATAATTATAATATTATTTGGGGGCCCAAGTGGTTCTGATTGCTGATAGTTATGTTTTTCTCTTGCTTATGGATCCTTACAATGCCTGGTCAATATGTAAATGTTCTTTGACCCATGCTAGAAAAAAAGGAGGGAATTCCACTTAAGGAAAACGTAAATTATTCCCAAATTTATTCAAATCATATTTGAAAAAGAGAACTGGAATTGAAGGGCATAAATTTTAACTGTATAAGCCTTTGCTAATAAAAGATTAAGCAGTATGTAGTTTAGCATCTTTTAATTATTTTTTTTTTAGCATCTTGAATATACAATGTTTGAAATCTCTGGTTGGATCAACATTATTTTGCTCAGAGGTTTGTGGACTTTGCATACTGATTCTTTCCTGTTTCCAAGTACATTTGCTTTTAGGCTATTTTTATTCACTTTAAAGGAATTTTAATAACTTTCTGTTGACAGCATGGACAGCTGGGCTTGAGAATTAAAGAAAATTCACTTGCTGACTGAGGAAGGAAGTGACATCAATGAGCTGCTAAAGTCAGCCCAAAGGGGGAACTGGGCTTGTGAGAGAGTAGCCTTTCATTGCTCTGTATTTATTGAGCTATGCCTTGAGATGCAAATTGCTGTATCAATCAAACCTATGGTGCCTACCTCCAACCAACTCAGTGCAAACTGAAGGAACAATGCCCTGAAACACTGAGCAGAAAACGGATGAGGGGTGCAGGAACCCAGCGGCGAAGTGAATTACAGGCGCTCAGAATGCTGTCTCACTGGCCTATGCTTCATCTCTGTCAAGCCTCAGTTTCTTTGTCTAGAAAACAAGTTTGATGTAAACTGCTGGTTGAAGTCAGTGTGTTTCTCTGACAGATGGTTAGAAGACTGTGTACTAATAAATATAGTGTAGACATGTTATCTTGCCGCTTTCATCCTAAAGAGAGTCATCAATTTTGTTTTTTATCCCCTACTGAGAGCTATCTAGAAGCAGGGATTTTAGGTGTCATAGAGAGCTAGTACCTTGATCTCTTGTTTTTATAAGTCTGTATTCATTGTTTGTATACCTACTGCTGAAAAAGCTAGGCACCACATCTGGACCTTGAGTAATAACAACCAGAGTGGTAGCAATTATCTTCTTCACTGCAATGAATGACATAATTTTCACCATAATCGGAGAATTTCCCTTGTGGTTGCTGTTGTCTACTTTTTAAATATAGTTGTGGAGCAAGTCAATTGCATGTGTGTACCTGTGAGTTGTGTTGTGTGAGTACGCACGTTCAAGTGTACATATACATACACATACCTGTGCGAATAAGAGGCAGAAAATTACCTTAGTATATCTGACAGTTGTAAGTTGAGAAATTAAATTGCCGACTATTTCTTACCCTGTTTCAAAGAGTGTGGAAGTGGCGGCAATAATGACGCAATACAGTGATGGTTCAGTTAAAAGTAATTCAGAGTTTGAGAAAAAACATCTAGAATCACAGGAACTAATTTAACCCAAGAAATAGAGGCACTGACACTGGCTGTTTCCTTGTCTCTAAACATATTTGGGGCATTCAAGACAACTTTCAAATTTATATGAACTTAAAGGTACAACTTCAGTCAATTAAAATATTGATTACATAAAAAAAGGTATAGTTAAACTCAAAGCCAAAGACTTTTCAGATCCCCTCCCCTGAGTGCAGATCTCTTTGGCTTTAGCACAACTCATTAATTTGGTCTTACAATGATATTTAAATGAGCATCTACGCTGGACAGTGATATGTTAGGTGCTCTGGAGAAATAAATATAGAAATAAAGTAGAGGAAACAAAATGAGCTCTCTTTAAGTTCTATAAACAGCAACATCAAATCACAGAACCTTCAGATATTCAGAGTAAAGCATACATTGAGTTGGAGGCGAAAAGTACTTAAACACTGATAGGGCAGGACTGGTGATGGAGTCATTTTCAGACTTTCCTAGTCTTTACTGTGCCACTCTCAGTTATGTGGCAGATTATTCCATAGTTTTGGTTTCTGCTTTAGCACTTAATAACAGGTTGTAAATACTAAATTTGCTACTTAAGTGGTTTGATGATATCAAGAATAAGAGAGCTTGAAAATATCCAAATGGGGAAGGTGCTGGGGAGGCTTCGTGGAGAAGACAGCATCTGATGTGGGTAGGGTGTTAGTTGTTAGAAGCAGATGCGGGCAGCAGCCTTCCTGCAGCATGATAAGGTGGAGCAGAAACACAACTGACAAGTGCCTGCGAGAGGAGCAGTATGTGGCTCAGTCTGGCCGAAGGGTAAGCTGTCTAATAAAAATTAGTAAGAGACAAGGTAAGAAGTACACGATGGACCAGTGGCCTGGAAGATCCTTATACTTAAGAAATGACTGTGGGAACATTTTTTTCTAAGAGGGCCCTTGAAGACTTTTGAGCCAGCAAGTGAACAAGATGGTGTTTTAACAAGATTAACCCAAACATGCAAAGTTTAAGTAAATGAGTGCAAGACATACTGTGTGAGGAGGACACATTAGCAGAAGAGTGGATGCAGAGGAGAAAGGAATCAAAGATGGCCCAGACTGAAAGCTTGATTCCTTGGGGGAAGATATTCGTCCTTGCAAATCCCCCCCCCCTCTTTTTGCAGTGCCAGGGACTGAACTCAAGTCCTTGCACATACTAGGCAAATACTGTGCCACTGAACTATACCCCTATCCATTTTAATTTTGAGGGGACAAGGTCTACATTGCCCAGGGTGTCCTTGGACTTACGATCCTCCTGCCTTATCCCCTCATGTAGCTGGGATCGCAGCATAAGCTACCATGCCTGGGTGGAGAAGATTCTTTTAACATAACATAGAAGCAAGACAATAAGGAAAATTTAAAGAGTAATTTTGGTGAGCAATGATGGGGAGGAGTCGAAGTGCTCAGCTCAGCATTTGTTAAAGTTAAAATACCAGGAAGACACCTTGGAGGAAGCAGAACTAGAGCCCAGGAATAGGCCAGAGGTGAAAACCAGGCAATCCTCTGCACAGAGATGGTAGAGGACTCTATGAAAGTTTCTCGAGCAGAGATATAAAGAGGAGAACAAATATCAAGATCAAACACTGAACAGCGATTGTATTTTATTGACGCTTGAATGATTTTATGACTACTTAGATCACAAGGCAAATTTTACCTTGCCTGTATTGAATAAGAAGGCACCCCTTCTTGAGGCTACTATAAGGATTTACTATAAGGGACCAACACACTTGAAATTTATTCGGGGAGCATAAATTTTCTCTAGTTGTGGAGTTAAAAGGGTATGGCTAGTTTTGCCAGAAGAGAATTAGGCCAATCTCCTTGCTCATAAGCTTGAGGTTGATGAAAGTTTGGGCTGACCTAAGGACACCAACCAAGGGAAGGGCAAAGCTGAGAGCAGAAACTCGGATTCAGACATGACCAAGAGTGGGGACCAAGCAATCAGAGTGCCTCATGTGAGTCCCAGTTTTCTACTCTTGTCTAGGTGGCCTCGAGCAAGTCATCATCTCTCTGAGCTCCCCCATCTGTAAATAAGGCTAATTGCCTTATTTATTGATTGGTTTTGATAATGCAACAAGTTCACATATGCAAAGGGCTTAGCACAGTATCTGGTCTCATTAACGGGATCAGTGTGGTTCACGTTGCCCGTATCCCAGGTCACCTTTATTTACAGTAATAAAACCAGACTGTCCAGAAGGCAGATAGAAGTGGTTTTCAAATATAGTTAAGAAGAAGAAGAAGAACAGATTTCAAGATAGCAACGTATGCTGTTCTGGAATAACCAGGAAGTATGAAAAAGAACTAGAAAGAATATGTATTTTTAATTCAAAAAATTAAAAATGAGGGAAAACCTTAGTGCAATTTAAATGACTGACATATAGTTAAGAGTTACAGCGTGGTGGGATAAATAACAATTAGAAAGCTAAGAATCCTATTATCCTGAAGGTCAGTAGGCACACACATTAATCCAAATGCTGTCCACGGCCACCACTCCTGAGCAGCCTAGCAACACAGGAGAAGGAGAGACAGAATACTGCTGCTCTTGTCCCTGGGCAAAGCAGCTGGGACTTCAGGCCAGGTGGGGACCTGGGTGCAGGTGCCTCTCTAGAGATCCAGTTTTCATTCTCACGCAAAGCAAACCTCAAGAAGCAAGATGTGTTCAGTTTTATGGTTCATTTTTTACACTTCCTAGGGCAAATTATGATCTGGTACCTATAGTTTAGGATTAAGTTCATTTTCTTTCCTTTACCTTCATTATATTGTCCAAAATGACCCAGTTTTATCAGTTCCTTATTAAGTCTGCAGAGCACAGGTGCTCTCAGCTTCTAGCAATCTCTGGTGACTGCTCAAAGCCTTATGATACAACAGGGAAATTGTATACACACAACCCATCCATGGTGGATACTAGATTGCAAGATCACTTATAATAGGATCTATGCTCTTAACAGAGTTCTTTCTATCTCCTCTTTATTTTAGAAGTGGTAAAAATTCCAGCTTAAAAAAATCAAATTGATTTTTGAAATGAAATGCCATGTTTTCCCCTGCAAATTCAAGTCATCTCTCCCCCACCCCCACCCCCTCACCGGGGGAAAAATAAAAGGGAAAACAGAAACAGCCAAATGGCACAGGTGATTTTCTCCTAAGCTAACTTTTAAAGTACTCAGGACTACACGCAATAAATAAGAATGTTTTTCCAGTTATCTCTTTTTCACCTACTTAAGGGTAGCACTAGCTGGAAGGATTGTTCATGCTGTGATCCTTGGTCAATCTCTGCTTCTCCACCATGATAGGCATGATATAAATTCACTGCCAGAGAGTCTGTCTGGGTAGCATAGATTAAGATTGTGTAGAGGCTGTGTCCTTCTCAGCGGTCTGTCTGTAGGATCAGCAGGTGAGCCTCAGGCACATTGCAGGCTGTAGTCCAAGCGGCAGACCCCAAACATAAATAGGCAGCTCTTTTGGTATCGTTTTCTTCATATCAACCAATTAGATATTTTCCTAAACAATCCTAGTCTCCACTGAGATTGATTGGGATTGTATATTTTTGGGCATTTGGGGGTACTTTTATATTTGTTTGCTTGTTTTACATTTCAGAAGTTTTACATATATACAATCCTAATTCTCTGGGAGTAACAGGATGGCTTTGCACAGGTGAGGGAATGTCATAAGATCAATTTTGTGAGGGGCATCTATGAATTGTTTTAATTATTTTTTAAACACCCCCTAAAAGGTCAACATAACACAGCTGCATATGATCTATGAATTTTTCTTAAATTCTTATTTGTTTTTACACAATTAAATTAATTAGGGGATATCATTTAATAGTAGAATAAAAATTGATTACTTTCTTGCTTTCTCTAAAGAATGATCCTTTGCAATTCATTTTTTAACTTAGCAGAAAATGTGTTGGTTATTTCATAACGGCCATAGGACATTTTCCATCTCTTTACCTCTATTTGGGAAATATATACCTCTATAGTTGTTACGAAAGTGATAACCTGATTAAGTGATGTAAGTCTATGAATCTATAATCCATTTTATACATGAATTGTTACATGATTTTCCATTTAAAAATGTTCCATTCTCCCTCTTTTTTATCCTCTAAGGAACACAAAAGATAAGTTACAGTTTATGTTACAGGAAAACAATACTAATTCTGGGTAAGTGAGTGCTTACCCCACTGTAATTCTCACATCTAAACACACTCAAGTGATATAAATAGGAATTTAAAATGGTAATTTATCTTCTCTTGTGGTCTTGCTCTATCCATCTTTCCCTCTTAACTAAGTTACAGTCAATAAGTTTGGGCAGTTTGAGCCACCAATCACAATCTTATACAAGTAGAAAATCCTTTCTCCTGAGTTTGATTAAATTTACGACTTACACAGAGTTTGCTTTTTCTTCTGTTAGGAAGTATTTGCTAAACAAAAACTAGTCATGATAGCACGATGCTGGTTTTTGTTCAATTAACTCGATACATACATTTCATTGTTCTGTAATTATGCTGACCCAAGGAAGGGCCCATTTCGTAACATGATCTATGAATCCCTCTTTCCCTCCCTTCTCTTCTTTGTCCTTCTTTTTTTATTCTTCCCTCCCTCCCTCTCTTGTTTCCACCCTTCCTTCTTTTTATTGTGCCAGAGACCAAACCCAGGGAGGGCCTTGTCAAGGACGAGGCAAGCACTCTGTCACTGAGCTACTTCTCTAATTCCACACGTTTCATTTTAAATCACTACCTAAGACTTCTGCCATACACAGCAGCACTTATATGATATCTAGATCAGCTTTATTAATTAGCAGTGATTATAAAAAGTAAATTCAACACGTTAAGCAATGTGGATGGTAGAAACTGCAAAAATTCCATTGTATCTGCTTGTTTACATTCATTTTCAGGAGTATGGTGGAGGCAGAGGATAAAGCAGATCCATACTGTATTCTGGAAGGAGGGGAGATCCTAGGAAAAAGAAGTGTTAGGATGTAGGAGGACACTCATCCAGGTAGGTGCGGCAGGTAAGGTGATGTGGAAGTGAAAGGGAGAAATTAGGACAACTAGCAGGTTGGCGGTGCCATTTGCTTGGATAATTCTACCATCCAAGGAGCAGTTTTACAGGATAAGAGAATGAGTTCTGCCATGTACATGGTGTCAGTACCAGAGTACCCCTAAAGATAGAAATATTGGGCAGGCAAATGGATATATGATTCTGAAATTCTAGGGAAGCATGTAAACTCTAAATGTAGGCACCAAAGTTACTGTGGCACTGAGGTTAATTGACATTGAGCATGAATTACACTACTCAGGGGGAAGATATGACACGAGAGGACATCAAACTTAGGTGTGATCAGAGGGAGAGATGAGAAAAAGAGCAAGAGTGGCCACAAAGGAATAAGAAATTCAACAAAACGTTGTCTCATAAGTGTAGAAGGAATGACACAGCTAGGAAACAGTGTTTGAATCCCTAGTGTAACAAATGACTCAGGCAGGGACTATCAACAGATAAAGTAAGATGTTACTTTTATGTAAAGTGTTATTTCATGGGTGTCTTTGCCACTGTAAATGAAAACATACTTATAAAGCACTAAGATATGTTATAGCACTTGTACTGAATGATCACAATGGCACTGTTAAAATGGAACTGGTGACTAACTATGCTATGAAGTAGACATCTTACATGTGGGGTATCCGTGCTCAAAATGCTCAGTTTGGTTTCTAGCTCTAGATGTCTGTTCATCTAAACCATGTGATGAGGGAACAGAAAGCAGGAATTCCTGGAAGACAGTTATCTATATTCCCAAACTCCTTTTTTACAGTGTCACTAAAAGAAAAAAAGAAAAAAAAAAGAGGAAAAGTAGGGGCTTTTCTAGACTACAAAAGAATAAAGAAACACAAACTCCAAATTTAGAGTTATAACACAGGTTAGGTGCTGGTTTAGAAAGAAAACAGTTTTAGAAGACATTCTGGGGACGATGAGAGGTGTTTAATGTGGACTTGCTATCAGATGACATGAAAGCATGATGGCTTCTTAAGTAGGAAGCTGCATTGTCACTCTGTGGGGAATGTCTGCATTGTTAGGAGATATATATTTCAGAGTGAGGAGTTAGGATGTCTACACCTGCCTTTAAAATGTGCACATGGTCAAGTACTAGGTAGGAGGTAGTATCTGAGGCCAAATACTAACCACGGTAACTCTTGATGGTGGCCAGGTAGGTGCCATTGTGCTATTCGTCCAGCTCTTCCATAGCTTAGAAACATTTCATAACGCAAAGTTGAAGGAAGAAAGAAGGGCACAATTGAATGTGCTAAGTGTGATATGAATAAGATCTTTTAAAAGTCCTCTTTTTGACCAGTGGGGAATTTAGTTTAAAAAGTTTCTAAGAAATGGTGGGAAATGAAGTCAAAAGTCATTGACTGTGGAGGAAAAAAACAGGAAATAGGAAGAAGAGTCTTCCTATATGAGACATCTGGATAAAGATAAGAGGTAAGATATTGAATTAATGTAGAAACACTGATGAAACCAGCGACCTTAGAAATACTTCTGGGTTCAGGATAAGGACCTGCTGAGAAAAAAGAGGGTGAACAAAACAGAAATGGTCATGGAAACTTCCAGAAATAGGTTCTAGGTAGCAATATACCTGAAGCACAGTCTTGGCTTTGAGGGGGACATACAGTCCTCTAATGCTGAAGGACAAGGGGGCAGAGTGTGTGAGGTGAGTATAAGGTGGGCGAGCATGCTCAAGTCTAGAATTTCCTCTAAAAATCTGGAGCAAAGGAGCTTGTGGGAAAATGAAAGGAGTGGAGCCTTCCAGAAGCCACAGAAGTGAGACTGCTTAACCCACCCAAATGATGGAAAGGCCTTCTCATTTTCTAGAACGTGCTTTAGAAGTGGTGTCCTTCACTATGGTGGTGTAGTTTCTCCATTTCTCAGGAGGTGATGAGAAAATATCAGGGTGAAATGCGCTCAGTGGCCTGGGGGAAGCAGATATCTGCCGATGATCAGTAAAGGCACTGAGGAGCCTGGCTGAAGACAGAGGAAGTGCAGGAATGGCTGGATAAAAGGTCCAGAGAGTTCTAGGAGGTCAAAGAGCACTTAGGTGGATTCAGGAAGCACCCAGGGAATAGTAACAGCAAGGCTAGAATCTCTGAATTTCATATTTCTGACACAGAGAAATTCCAGATGAAGACATGAGACCTGGGGACTGGAGTGGTGCAGAGACCTCGTGGTAGTAAGGATGTCTCCCCAGAGCCACAACTCTGAAGTTCAGGAGCACAGCCTTTACCCCGGTTTCCACCAGCAGAAGTTGGAGGGCATTCCTTCTAGAGAGGGGTCCAGTTTTGGTTTGCTGCCATTTGTTTTTAATTTCCTTACTCAGATTATAATTCCTTTACTGAATTTGTTTTTTATACAACTAAAAGGTCTTGGAAAGAGCCAAAAGTGAAGTGTGAATTCCCCTGCGAGGATTTATTCTAAGGAAGTCTCAAGGGCCAACACAAAGCCAGGTCTGTGTGTTGAGAACAACTCCAGAGGTGCTCAGGGCAGGAAGGATGGAGAAGTCAGCAAAATTGTGCAAGTGGAAATGATGAGATGGGTGAATTTAATGCAAAGATAAGTGACAAAACTTTATGTATATTGTTAATCTATTTTTTATTGAAAAATATTTTATGGAGAATGTTTTAAATCTGGGTGATAATTCATGGGCAATTTTTACATTTTTGTCTCTCCATACATTCAATTTCTACAATGAGCTATTCTATATGTGTAATAAAGGAAATTGAATTTCAAATAAATTGAAAGTATACCTTTACAATGGCTCTATTAAGAGAACACTTTATGGTCTTATTCATTACTACTAAATCAATATGTGTTTGTAGCAAAGAATTTAGAAAATATGGATAAAAGGAATAAACAGCCATCTGTGATCCTAACACTGGTAGGCCAGGCCAGAGTTGTAGATACTCCAGCTTTCAGTGCTGGCCTCTAGGCCTGCCGGTGTGGCCTCTCCATCCTGCAGCACTGGCCCGTGGTGTGGTTTGAGTACGTCGCCTAAAGGTCCATGCGTTACGAGCTGGGCCCACCGTGTGGAAGTGGTCAGGCGTGATGGGACATTAAGAGGGGGCTATGGAAAGTACGTTGGTTACAGGGTACTGCCTGTGGAAGGAACTGATGCTGGTCTCTTGGAGTGAGTTAGTTCTGGCAGATCAGGTTTTAACAAGGGGGTTAACCCACGTGAACCCCCTTCTCCATGCTGCTGGTTCCCTTTCTCTTTCTCCGCCCTGTTGCCTGCATGCTGGCGCCGTGCTTTTTGGGTCCTCTGCCTATCGAAATTGTAAGCCAAATACATGTCTCTAGAAAGTACCTGGCCTCATGTGTTGCATTAGAGCTGCACAAAATAGCCTGAGAAAGCCTGTTTACCTCTGCGGCACATTATCCCTGACATTGTATTTTTACTGTTTAAAAATGGTTTCTTTTAACAACTTGTTCACTTCATAATCTTTGTATGCCATTAAGCATTCTGTTACTTTTCACTCAAGTTATATATGTCATCCTGGGGGACAGGGCCCTGTTATTTAGAATGCCATTGGAAGTACTGATAGGAATACATATTTGAGCACAACTATGACCCTTCCTTGGCACACATTTCTGGAATTGGATTTGATAGATTGACGAGTTTTACTAAGTGACTAAAACTAATAATAAAACTAAATGCCTATTTCCAAGCATTTCTGTCAATTCTGAATTTAAACAAAAGTGCCATTTGAAGAAACATGTTATTTATGCAAGCATACATTGATAACTTTTTATTTTTTATTAGAGAGGATATAGTACTATGGCGTGTCGGTGTTTTCTTCTACTTATTTCTCTGGCTTTTTAAAAATCGAATACTTCTCTTTCTCTTTGTTATGTTACTGTAGTGTAAGGTCTATACTGCCCATTGTTCTTGCAAAACATGGGAGACTATTTTAGTGGAAGGAAAAAAGGTTTATTCAAAGCTAGAACTGAAGGAGACAGGGAGGCCTCTTATTGCATCAAGCCTCTGACTCCTGGTGTACAAGGGCTTTGACTGCAGAGAAAAGCAGGGGGAGAAATATAAGGACAATAAAATTTTCTGGGTCAGCATCTGTGTGCAGTAGTAAGTGTTTGCAAGAGAAACAGATTTAATATGGACACAGAAATTTGTAAGATTAGCTGACAATACCTCAGAATGCAAGAGATCTATCTGCAAGCTACAGACCCAAGGGCTCCAGCTGAGGGCACGGAGCCCACAGCAATGTCCCACGATGAGTGTGTATTAGCAGGTCGAGGAATCTTCAGTGGAAGGCTGAAGGGGCTGCTCGAGAAAGCGTATGGGCCAGTGCTGCAGGATGGAGAGTCCACACTGGCAGGCCTAGAGGCCAGCACTGAAAGCTGGAGTATCTACATGGAAAGCCAAGAGATGATGCCCAAGGCAAAAGCAAAGACCAGAGATCCTCCGGAGAGGACAGCAGCCGTTCTTGGTGATGGTGAGGACCGGAGCTCCCCCCAGATAACAGCTAAAGCTCCTCCAAGGAAAATCAGCATGAAATCCTTCCCTTCTGCTCTCCTTTTATACCATTCTAATGACAAGCCTTCTTCAGTGGGTCTTCCATGCCCAGAACCATGCTGACTCAGTTCAGCTGGGAGTTCCCGCTCAAGCTGACAGTTAATCAGTTAATCACCACAATCTGCACATTCACTGCAGACAGACGTGCTACTTTTCTAACAGATACGCTAGGTCCATTCTTTGGGGCTGGTCCAGTCTATGGAGCTGAGGAGAGGAAGCAGATGTGAGTTTATGCTCTCAGCCTGAATCTGAATGAGGAATCTGGAGAAGCAGTTTATCTCTAAAAAAATTCTATTTTTCCAATATCCATTGTTTCCTCTTGGCTACAGGTATATTAATTTTTGCCCAGCATGTCTTTTATGAATATCTTTCCTAATTTGTCATTCACCTTTGCTCGTTTACACTGTTTAGGCAATGCAAGGATAAAAGAAGGACAGCAATGCTTGTATTTAGTGACTACTTACTGGGCAACAGGACCATGTCAGGTATTAGAACCACATCCTTCCCCTTGTCTTCCTGGCCTTATTATGAAATAAACCTGCTGCACACGATAAAGAGAAGTTGATGTACTTAAGTCAACCACACAGAGGAAAGTGATGAGCCCAACCTTCTCCCTCCTGCCCTAGCTCACTTTTGTTCTGGTTTCTTCCTTCTTCTCCATCATGCTTGCAAAGGCAGCTCTTGGCAGCTTTTAAAAATATTAAGGGAAAATCTGCATGCAATGGTAAAGCACAATATCCACATTGTACTTCTGCATGTGTGAAACTAGAATGCTCTTAAAAGCACATATAATTAAATATAAATAAAGAAGTCAGAGGAAATAAACTTTAACGCTGTTTTCTATGTATAGATTAGTGGGAAAGGAGTGATATTTACTTTTAATTTAAGCACATCTGTTTTTTTCTTTAACTTTTTACTAGGAAAATGTGCTGCATGCATTTAAAGAGAACATGTTGAGTGAGAGGGCACAGCTTCGGCTTTGAATATGCCCTTTCTTCTTCACACTTCAAGCGAGGCAATCTTGCATTCAACATTTGTTCAACCATCTAAGATGCATTGTTTGAAAGTCTACTTTGTGTTATGCTTGGTTTGGGTACTGGGAACACAAAGATGGAAGGATTTAAACAATCCCACCTTGAAAACTAGCAGGGAGATAAATATAGTGAATTCCAAGGTGACAGCTCCATAGCAATAAGGCAGAGTACAAGCAAGAGGTCTGGGATGTGGCTCAGTGGTGGATCACTTGCCTGAAATGCTTGAGGCCCTGAGTTCAATACCCATTTCTACTAACACACACACACACACACACACACACACACACACACACACAGAGACAGAGACAGAGAGACAGAGACATGAGAGAGAGACAATGAGTGAGAGAGAAACAGAGAGAGACAGAGAGACAGACAGAGAGAGAGAGAGAGACAGAGACAGAGACAGAGTAAGCAGGACTCAGTTTGCTTATAGATATCAGGGAAAACATCTCAAATGGCCAGCATTCAGGGGGAGACCAGGCCCACAGAGTGTCCTCCCTGTAGGTCTGGGGTGGTGACCACTGTCCTGTTACCAACTGGGGTCACCATATTTTTCAATGGGCTACCCCACTCCTGCCCAGTATTATGGAAATAGGGCCTTTCTACAGAGCTCCCCCTCTTAATTTATCTTAACCTGAGTGTGGCCTTTGTTTCCCCTGGGACTTTTACTGATAGATGGTTGCTTTGGCCTGGCAGCTGCAGCCCAGCTGGGCACTGACATAGCTCAAGGCAGGTAGAATGCCATGAGGTGGTGAGCAGTTCACCCGGGTACTGAAACCCAAGGCACTGCAAGAAATATCTCTATAGGTACCTACTATCCACTAGAGCAAACTGGGACATGACAGATAGCAGGTGACAGGTGGTACCGTGCCCTGAGTCAGAGAAGATAAACTTGGAAGACGTCTAGAAATCATGGGTGAGACAAGAACATTTGTTCGAAATCCTAAAACAGATGCTTTCTGAGAAATGCTCATTACTGGGATGAGAAAACTGAGACTTTGCAAGTTATGGATTGGTGCATTGATTCATTCAGCCAGTACTGAGGCCAAGCTGGGCACCGGCACTATTCTGGGGCTAAAGAGTGAGCAAAACCCACAAAAACTTTTCCCAAGGGGGCGCGATTCAAACCAAGCTGTTCTGCCTTGAAACCGTGTTCTTTCCACGGACCCAAGCTGCCTTCCAGACAGTGTTGCATCAAATCTTCTTCTGCCAAAGCATTGCTGGAAAGACGCACTCCCCTGCCACTTCCTGTGACACCACAGACCCAGAGCCGCTGCTCCACCTCGTCTTCCGAGTAAACGCTTTTAGCTCAGGCTGGCAACCTCCCCAGCCAGCCAGCTCTTTGCCTCCTGGTAAAGTCACTACCGGGACCGACGGTCACAGAAGCCAGTGCTCCTTACAGCCTTTGCGCCTATTTCGAAGAATATGGAGACCAACATATTAGCTCCCTCACCTGTTCAAGTGGGAAATATCAGAGAATCCCAAGGTGCTGGGCAGCATACATTCAAACTTGTTTTTAAGAGCATTTAGATGTGGAAGATCACATAAAGACTGGCTGTGCGACTTGTGTGTGTGCAGCAAGTCTTTATGTGATCTTTCACATGTAAATATTTCTATTTAAAGGATATTCTAAAACAGTAGAACGGAGTAAGGGCACAGACCGACTCTGTTTACTGGCCGCATGACTTCACATAATCTATGTAACATCTCCAATCCTTGATTTCTTTCTCTAAAATGAAGAAGATCAGACTAATCCTTCTTCTTAATGCTTTCTTGGAGACAAAATGAGGTACTTTATGTATCATACTGAACATGGTGCCTGGCACATAGTAAATGCTCAATAAATGGAATTGTTATTGTCTCATGGATTATTTCCTTTACTTATCACCCTTCTTGGAAGCAAAGGGAAAGTGACTGTGCAACTTAGAAATTTATAACCATAACAGCCAACTCCAAGCTTTTGGAAAAGAACATTTCATACAAATTTAAAGAGGAATCACAAACTTCATTTAACCTATGAAAACAGAAGCAGAACGGAAGTCCTGATGTAGTAACCCAAAGTAGACAGCACCTAACTGAAGTTATAAAGCTTTATAAAAATCAGAGACGGAGACTAAATCTGTATCATTTACATGATTCCACTGCTCCAATTTAACTGAGCCGTGAAGGAATTGGTGCAATAGGGGACGGATGCAGTCAGAGGTAGTCCTTGGAAGTTTCAGCGAACAACCTTAACGAAGTATTGGTTACATGAAATATACATTCATTCTCAGCCCCTCATCAGGCAACTGAACTGGTGCCCAGAGAAGGCATCAGATGCCTCTGCTCGGGTCCATTTGCACCTGTTTCAGACAAGGCGACTGAGACAGTTGTATTGCTGGTCCCTCGGGAAAGGACAATTACAGATTCATACAGATTAAAGCAGGAAGATGGGAGGAGGGACCTTTTCTCCTATAGAAATAAGTGTAATCATCCTGCACTTCAATTTTCCTTTTCCCAGTTCGTCCCCTTACTTAGCTGTGTTGCACGGCTTTCTTCATGCACTCACACTAAGGGAGGGGATCATGGCGTGGCCCTGAGGGCAGCGCGGAAGCATGCGTTCCTCGTGGCAGCGCTCCGGGGCAGGACTATGCATAGTCAACAGGTGAGCTCTGACTCAGATGGACCCCCAACTCCCCAGCCTGCCAGTGGATCCTCCTACCTGCTGCAGCCCCGGCTGTCTTTGGTGTGTGTCACACACTTAGCTCCACGCCTCGCGTGTGGGGAGGCAGAGAAGGATGGAGAGCTGTCTCGATGAAGGAGCAGCTTTGAGTAGTGTCTTTCAGAGCAAGACTAAAGGAAATGGGCAGTATGGGTCCTACGATGCACTGGAGAGTGTGAGAAGGGAGCTGCGGCAGCCAGCAGCCAGCAGCCGAGATACCAAAGATACCATGTGACCAGCGCACAGGGCTGGGAGAAATCTGGGAAGTCTCTCTGCCCGAGTCAGAAGACAGCCAGGTCACGCTGGAAGCGGACTGCAGCTAGCACATAAAAGGCTCTCTGCTGTGTGCATGTTCAGAATTCCCTTCATGACTTGCAACTGTCCAAAGTGAACAGCTTCCCTGGAAGCTGCGAAAACCATGTACTGTGTAGCTTAACAGGAGAAATCATTCATCCCCACTGACTCGGGCTGGGCCAGGCATCATCTGGGTCTACGGTTTCAGCTCACTGAGACTGGATTGTGAACCTCAGCTGAGTGTCACTGGTTGGGGGGTTATGACCTGCAATTACACTATGCAACCTGCAGCGCTTTTCTCAAAAATACTGACTCCAGGCGGTGGGACTGGTGCCACGGAAGTGTTATTCCCCTTGCAGGAGCAGCCTGGTTTGGGAGGAGTGCAATGATTTCATAGCTGCCGTGTGGAAAGCTGCGTGAGGGACCCTGAGTGAACTGACTACGTGCCATTGCTTCACTCCAGTAAAGTTCTGTGCTTTTAATAGCTTGGCACCCTGGGCAGCGGGCCCATCTGGCTTGGCCCGCTAGTATGACCCTGGCTTGTAGCACAGGTTTTGACATTGTAGGTCTGAGTTCAAGGTCTGGGTCTGCCACTCATTATCTGTACAATATTAGGAAATTTATTAAACATCCTTATGTCACACACTGCAAATGAGAGACGTGGAAAGTACTAGAAGATATGTCATGGTGGTGTTGTGAAGATTATATGAATAACCTGTGTCAAGGAAAGCTTAATGTGTGTTCATTCTCTTACCCCTGTAACAACAATAACAATACCTCCAGCGTTAACTGATTTAATATCTATCTATCTATCTGTCTATCTATCTATCTATCTATCTATCTATCTATCTATCTATCTATCTATCATCTCTCAAAAGGAGCATAGAACCTTGTGGCCAACAAGTAAGCCACTAGTGAGGGAACTAGGAAGGAAACACCTAATAGTAGAACAAAAAATGATGTTGAAATGGACACTGAAGGAAAGAGAAGGACAAAAAAACCCCTGGAGCCTTGACTAATACCCAGTGAAACAAATTTGCAATTAAAACAGATCAGACATGACTGTGACTCACCTCAGTTCATAGGCTTAATAGTGTGTGGTTTATAAAAACAGTTTATTCATACTGTTGTTTTAATTTTCCACAACTAATTGTTTTGTTCCTTTCTCACATCCCAGACCTTTTCAGCTCATGTTGGGTAGGAAAAGTAAGTTAGGAAAATTCAATATTGTTCGTGATTCTTAGTGATAATGTTTCTGGTAAGTTTTAAAAGGTGGAGTGCTTTATGAAAATTATAGTTTATGTGACAGTTATTGTAAAAAGTTACAGCTGATGAGTTATTTTCATTTCCTGAAGAAAACTCATTTAAATCTTTGAATAAGATGAGGCATAGTAAAAGGGAGTTAGAGCCTTAAAAAGCTGAAATAGACATTGATTTTAAATTACAAGAACAGAAATTCATCACTTTGGTGAATCTCTGTCTTTAATCTTTGGAAACAAGACTGAAATATAAGTAAAGTATACCCAGTACTTCATTTAAACAAAATTCTTGATATCATTATACCCTATGACGTGTGCTGGTGACATAGGTGTTTACAACTCTTTGACCTTCTCGTGAATTAGTCACTTACCATCAGTTTTAAGAACTGCATTGTACTCTACTGAATAGAAGAAATCCCATAATTTTTAAAGGCAGATAACCATTGTGTGTTTAGAAATTTTTTATTACACACAATGTGCCAGTGAAACCTCTTAAATCTTGTTGACTCATGCAGGCATACTATGCTGGTTAAATTCTTAGAACTGGAATTAGCTGGCAAAAGTGTGTGTGTTTCAGTTTTTTCTTTGTTGTTGTTATTACAAAATGACCATAAAAAGCTTACATGAACTTATATTTCCGCCAACAAAGTATGAGTTTGTCATGTTACATCTCTAGGTGTGTGTTTGAGCAAATTTTTAAATCGTTGGCATCACATGACTTTAATTGGCATTTAAAATTATGAGTGAGGTAAATTCTTTTATGTTTATTAATCATTTACATCTAGTTTTCTGTGAATTGCCCATTTTCTACACATTTATCTATTTGTAAGAATTTTGCTATTATGTAGAGAAATTGGATTCTGGGTGCAAAATTCTAAGCAAGCTTTAATTCCACTTTCTTTTGAGTTAGATCATGGATGTTGCATGTGCACATCTGTGTGTGTGTGCAATATCTGTAAAGCAAATTCATGAAATACTCTAGGATAGTATATGCATTTCATGCCATTCTTTGAGAGGTGTTTCCTCAAAATGGACTATTTTCTTACAGTACCTTTACAGTTTATTAATTTTTCAGTGATACCTTGTGCTTCAGATTCTGATACACTTGGAATTAATTTTGGTAGACTTCTTGAGGAAAGGATCTGGTTATACTGTTTTCCAGATGGCCAGCCTGTTTTGCCTACAGTATTGATTGAAAAATACACCTCTCTCCACAGCTTGCCTCATTGACTTGCACAAAATCTTTGTTTTGTTTTTGATAAATTTGGAATTTAATTAGCTGATCTCAGGACCACTTGTATACAGAACTTTCCCCCTCCACCCCATTTCCGAGTCCCAACAAGTGGCACCAAACTGGAAATTTACAGAGCTCTTAAAAGAGAGAATCACAAAAAAACATCCCGTTGGAAACAATTTAGCTAGAATCTTACATTAATTTTTGATTGACACCTGTATCCTGCTTCTTTTGTTGAGCAGGTTAATTTTTCTCCTGTGGGTACAGCTCAGTATGCTTTTCTCATGGGACTTGCACCCTGAGTAATTTTCCATTTTCCTGGGTCAAATACAGAGCACTAGTTAAATGCAGGGCTCAAGATGGCATCAGTTATGCCAAGCTACAACATGGATCACACTCTGGAAACACCACCACAAACATGGATCTATTTGTAGTGTTTTTCCAATCCCATTTTACAGATGGGAACACTAAGAATCAAGCAGAACAGTTCATCATCGTTGAAGAAAGCAGGAACAGCCAGTGGGGGCCTGCCCAAAATCTTTACCTGGACTCAAGTCTTGTTTCCACTCTGTTTATCCCTCTATGTTTGAATTTACGTAGCTTCATATTTTAATTTGTTCTGTATGGCACGGGGAGTCTTGGCAGGTCTTGGAACAGAAAGTTAACACGATTTCAGCCAGTTTTGCAAATAACCTGTGTTTGCAAATGAACTTTCGGAGAGCAAAGAGAGAAGCAAGTGGTGTGAGTGAGGAGCCACTGCATCCAAATAGGGTGGGTGGCAGCTCTCACACCGTGGCAGCTTGCATGGGCTCTGATTTCAGTGTTCCTTTCAAGTGTGTGTTTCATAACACAGTTTTAGTTTCAAATGCTACCTGGCACTGAGAATGAAATCCGGTTTCTTCCCATGACCTCCACAATGACCTCTGCCTTCTTCCTGCTTCAGCTCTGGCAAGACAGGTTTTCTTGGTCACTTGATTACACCAAGTTCTTCCACGTGGCATGGACAATCTCTTTACCTGGAAACACTCTCTCCTTTCCTATGCCTCCACTCAGATATCTCATATTTGAGAAGCTTTCCCCAGCCAGCTAGCTTACAGAGCCCTCTCCTGCTTATTTTTGGTTACATCACTCTGTATTTGATCCATGGCCCTGTCTGCAGCCTGCAGTCCTATTCTTTGCTTAACTGCTTGTTAACTCTCAGTTTCCTGTCATTAGAATACAAACAATACACCCAGATGGTTGGAACTGGGTCCCTCTTGTTCTACGTGGAATTCTCAGTGTTGAGACTGCCTGGAAGAATTAGGTCCATGGCGATGTGAGCACAGACTGCAGCAGTCTTTCTTTCATCAGTGCCTTTCTTCCCAGTTTCTGTTATTCATGGTCAATCACAGTCCAAAAATACTGAGCAAAAACTTCTGGAAATAAAAAGACCTAAGTTTTAAACTGCATGCCATTCTGAGCAGTGTTCCATCAGCCAGGAAAGTGAATCTTTCCTCTATGTGATGTATTTGCTCTGTGAATGTTACAGTACTAGGTCTAGTTTGGGGCATCCTATTGAGGTCTTGGACACATCTTTCACAAATGAGGGAGAAACTGTGATGAATCAGGTGTCCTAAAGCATAACTAGGTGTCACTGAGACGCAGATGCAGGACAGTGGATAGAAGGCCCCAGGGGATTTAAAAAGATGTTCAAGAATCGTACAAAAACTTGAGGAGGTGATGCTTTAGACAGAAAGGTGTCTTTGAACAGCAGACTGGATACTAGTACCCTGATCATGCTGGGCACTTGCCATAATTTAGTGTAAGGATCTCTTGTTTTGTGTGTTTTTGCTTTTCCCATCAGGGACAATGTGCTATTTTTTCTTTTATTCCTGCTGCCTAAGAGCTTGACAAATACTTATTGTACAAAAATGTTCTGTCTTCATGTCTTCAATCTTTCATGCTGAGCGTTCTAATTAGATCCTTATTAAATGTAAAATGCTATCATGAATCTTGTAGAGCTTTCATAGAAAAAATAAAACTTTGCTGCATGTCATGTTTTGGACACATTAAGATGTTTCTAATGGAGCCACCATCTGGGCTGCACATTCTATTGACTCTATTTTATTGTGTTCCATCAATTCAAGTCACCATTACAGAATCTGAAGTACAGGACTGGAACTAAGGTCATGGGGTCATGGACACTGGAAGGCAGCAGCAGGGACAGCAAAATTCTCTAGCTGGCTTGGAGACTGTAAGGAAGTGAGATGAAGAGACACTGATCAGAAGAACAGCAAACACTCAGGAAAAGGAGTTTGAAAGATGTATGGGAAGGCTTGGGAGCAGGGAACCAAGATACAAAGTATATTTTTGGAATCTTATAACTGTTGTGGAACTGAAAATCTATACTAGTGATTTTAGTTCTAAGTTAAAATTTAGTTTTAGGTTAAAAATTAGTTTTCTTCTCTTTGGGCTCTGCAAGAGAGCTTTGCAACTCTTGCTGCTTTCCTGAACTCCTGTGACCCCACCTGAACCATCACATGGTAGGCAAAATGAGCACTGTTATTTTCATTTTATAGATAAGGGGAGAGAGAGACTCTGAGATGTAGGCCCTTTGCTAAGGGCTAAATAGCAGAGCTGCAAACTTGTCATATTTGACGAGGCTCCCCGGGCCAAGATTTCAGGTAACAGTGACTGGAGGAAGTGGTTTCCTGGGAAGTTGGGAAGGGGTAGTGAGGAAAAACGAGGGAGAGAAAGGAGCCTACACACAGCCTCATTTCTTCGGGAAAGCCCTGTACAACCCCATGGCATTTCAGAGTGGGCTCAGCTAGGAGGAGAGGAGTTGGTTCCACAGGCTCCCGTCACTGTCAGCCATGAGGGTGCCCGCTACCGCCCCAGTCTCACTGAGAGTTCCCAGAACCCTGCAGCAATTCTCTGGATGGATGGCAGGAGTGCCAGTCTCTCACAGAAAGCACAGTGGAGAAAAGGTCCAACAGTGCACCTTCGTCAGAAGGAAAAATCAGCTACGTTAAGTGGAAGGAGAAAAAATCAGTTTGAAATTTTAAACTGCTACACGAATTAAGAAATCCTTTGATTCTGGTGCCTTCGTAGGGCAGCTAGAGTCATCTGGGCACCTTCTTTGAAATCAGAATCAGACAGAATTGTAGTAATTGGACTCTCTCCCTAAGGAAACCGATCTGAAGACACTCATTTAGAAAAAGGAGTTGTGGTCAAGGCTGGACATCATTTCATTGAATTTACAGAAATTAAATCTATTAACCCATTCTTTTCAAACAAAAGATTAAGGCTAGAGAACAAGGCACAACCTGAGTGTGAAGTTGGATCTCCTGATGCTCAGTGCAGAGTCCTTTCCAGGGCCCCATACGCGGAGTCTTTGGAAGCAGCTTTGCTTTGAATTTGCAACATGTGGATGCCAGAAGGAAAGAGATGGGTCCCTCCCTGACTCTGATAGCCACACATGGAGTGTGAGTTTCTCAATACTTCCAAAGTCCCTTGCCATGGACGAGTTCTCACAGGCCCTGGTGACTCAGGTGTGGAGGCTGCTTGGTGCGGCACTATCGCACAAATATGAGAAGCTACCAGTGCACCATGAAGGAAGTAGGCTTGGGGCAGAAGGGCAGCCTTGCCTCCAAGATGGCCTTCGTAGTAGCAATTGTGATCAGATGGTGCTGAAGAGTTTAAGAGAGGAAGCGAATTCTTTCCTTGTACTTCCTTGCAATGCATCCATCTTGCCTTAATTATGGTGCATATAAGAAATGATGTTATTTTGAGGGAAGCATGAGAGGGACATGAGTCCTGCTAGGTCTCTTATAGACCAGGAGCACCTGTGGTGTAATAGTCATATATGCATACCTGACTTTATTATCTTAAATTTCTAAGGAAAATCTTCTGTTCCAAAAATGCTACTTGTTAATGTAGCAAATGCATTTAATGTATGCTGAAGTTAAAAAACTGTAAACAAAACCCAGACAGAAGCTGTTTAAATGCTTGGGTTAGAAAGAAGATTGGGTCAAATGCAATGGCAAGTCCTAAAGTAACAGCCTGCTGCAGGGAGCACAAATCCATCTGCATTTAGTCTAAATGTAGAGTGACCTTTCGCTACCAATCTTTGAGCTTCAAGTTGGCTGCAGTATTGGAAATCATTTCCAAAGGTCATTTGTAAAAAAGGGATAAAAGGTAATATGGATTTAAACATACCTCCATACATGTAGAAATTAGCCAAGTCTGCAGTGCTAATCAAGAGTACTGTAACAGATGAGAAATCACTCTTGCAATGTTGAGTGTGAAAATAATCTAAAAGGTCTATGTCACACATTGAATTTACAGAAAATTAATTTTCTTTTCATGTCCATTAGTAGAATTAGTATTAGTAGAATACTTTATGTATTGCTAAAGTATTTACCAACACCATATGTATAGCAGAAAAACGATACACACTTTTATGCTTACAAGGGGCTCACAGAGGAACATTTCTTTCATTAGATAAGGGATAACATTACACTGAAGTCAAGCAGAGAACATTCTCATGAGCAAAAGTCAAACTCTTATTCGAAGTGGTGACATTTACATGCAGGATGTCCCACATGTCATTGGAAATTTTTCAAAGGGCACACATAGCTGAAGTCACTAGGACACAGTTGTGTGCACTACCTTAGTAAGTTAAAAATCAAAACAAAACAAAAATAAACTTCACAGGCTCAGCAGGGAACAGAAATACTCTTACGCTCATCAGTGAATTCTAAATGTGCCCCCTTTTTAGATGCAGGCGGGAGAGCAGGTATGTGCATGTGTAACAAATAAGTCATGCTTTGATGATTCTCAAAGACATTTTCTCTTCTGTGCTTTTCTTTCCTAATGTAAAATGATACTTCATGTAAAAGTGACTTTAGGAATAAAACAGAAATTAATACATGGAACTCTAATTAGGAATATCTTTTGTCTCTTTTCTCCTTTTTCTGACTTTTTGTGCTAATTTAATTTTGTGTTTGCTCTTCTTATTAGAGTCCTTAAGACAATGATACTTGCTTGGGTGATTTACTTAGGATCTATATGTTTATTAAGCATTAAACGAGAATACTAAAACTCCTTGCATTCATTTCTGCAACAAAGTACTGGAGACATCTCATCTGCGCTAAAGTTGCCCAGTCACCTGGGCCCATGTAGGCTAGTAGTGAGACCCCAGCTCCCGCTCTGCAACTCTGCTTGCTTGGTTCGCTGAAGACAGCCAGGCCCACCACTTGACACTGGCGACCTAGAGTGGGGGGTAAACACTATGTTCAGAAAGCAATCTGGGTTCCAGTGTCGCTTCTAACACATTTAACAGTCTTATAACCAGAGGCAAGAAACTTCATCTAAGTTTTAGATTCTTCAACTGCAAAATGAGAAAAATAATATCCATCCGACCTACCTCACAGTGCTGTGGAGAAAGTAAAATAAAACCTTCATGAAAATGCCTCATAGATTTCAAAGTGTAATGCAAATTAAGGCACTAATGCAACAGGGGAGAGACAGATTCAGTGCCTGGTTCAGGGCTGTATAGGGTGGGTCTTCTACAGAGGGTTAGATGGAAGAGAGTCACCACTTTAGTCAATAAGTGTCTTCTGGGTGACTTATGTGACATAGCCTGCCTCTGATTTTTCTTGTTGTTGTTGAAGGACTGGGGCCTGTAGGTTGAAGAACGTCCTTGAAAATGTTGCCTTCTGTTATTCTCTTAGCTGATCCCATTTGTTGTTTATGAGAGTATGAACAGTTCCCCTGTAACATGGGAACATTGTATGCCTCTTATCTTCCTGCTGACAAGCCCTCACATCTTTCTTTCCCTACAAAAGCAATATATGTTTGCAGTAGAATATTTGGGAAAGGCCAAGTAGGAGAAATGAGAAAAATAAAATATCACCCATAAGGCATTTACTAACACTTTAGAAGCTTATTCTCTCTCTCTCTCTCTTTCTCTCTCTCTCTCTCTCTCTCTTTGGCTTCACTGGTTTTTTTTTAATATAGTTTTGGTCAAGCTGCATATTCAGCTGTTTGTATTCCCTGCATAACATAATAAAGTAAGAAAACTTCCCTATTTGCATTTTCTTTCTCCTATCTTATCATTCAAAACTCAAATCCTGGGCCACCTCCTTTTGGTAGCTCAACCTGCCTATTGCTTTGATTGACAGTGACCTCATCTGCCCTTGAAGGATGTTTCTGCCACTGCTGAATCCATCATTCTTCCTGTGAAAGTTAATTGAATCTTGTATCCCATTTTACCAGAGCTTCTTCAAGTAGCACCCATGTCTATCTGACTCTCTCCACAGATTCTGTATCATTGCCTGCCAAAAAATATTCTTAGTAAAAAATATCTGTGACCTATCCTCATTGAGTTGATAGATGAAAATTTCCTTAGAAACCACTCTGCTCTTGTCTTCCATATTATTACTGCAAATAACTCTGAAGTTAACATTGTTAAAAGTAACTTTTTATGTGTTTCATATTTTTTTCAATGAAAGATTCAAAGAAGATTTCTGAGACTTAGTATTTTAATAGGAATTTTGACATGTGCTACCCAATTGCTTTTAAAGAAGTTCTATCAATTATTGCCAGCTTCAGGATATATCTAAGGATTCAACCCTCCATTTATATATGAGAGATACTTCTGCCTTCAAAGAAGGTTTATGTTTCTTTTCCATTCTAGTTATCATGGTTAGATACGGCTGCTCTGTACTTTTTTATAACCGTCCATCAGAATTATGATGCTTTATTAAAATTTTCATTTGTCTTTCTTCAAGACAAGGGACGAGCGTTATTAATTTTTATAATCCCCAGGGCCTAGAAGTATAACAGATTCTTTTTTTTGGGGGGGATTGAACTCACAGCCTTGCACTTGCCAGGCAGATGCTGTGCCACTGACTTATATCCCCAGCCCCTAACAGATTCTTAATGCAGTGTCACTAACTATAAGGAACTAGTACATAATCCAACTGTATAATAGAATTGGCTCAGGATAAGGATAATAACGGCAAGGATTATTATGTACCCAGTGTAATGAGGAGGACAGAGAGACAGGAAAGTTAGTGGGATTCCTTACTCTGGAAATCTTGGCAGAATTGATGTTCAGTATGTGGTACTGTGTTCAATTATTCAAGGACTCACATGCTGGACTCACACAATTCCACAACACTAATTTTCCCATCTCTACCAACCTACCTTTACTCTATTTTTTATACATCAGCTTTCCTTTCTCTAAAAATTCCTATGGTTTACCACTTCAGCATGCAGATTCAATTACTAGTAGTGCTGCCTAAGGCAAGCAGTTCTCCTATCAGAGCTAAATCTGTTAAAGAAAATCCACACTTTTCTTGGGGAAAAATATTTTATAATTTATAACAGTTAATAATGAATGTTTTACCAAGGGCAGAAAATGAGCAAAGTGGTATGAAAGAGGTTATGGGATTATATCACAGCAACCCACTGGCAAAAACAAAAGTCTGAATATGTAGGTCTTAAATCCCAATGCAGAATAGATATGTGAACTTTAATTGATCTTAAAGAATACATGCACAGGCTGTGTTCAAAATCTTGGTCAATAGTCATCTGTATAGAAGTGATCTTTGATTATCAGAGGAGAGTTCTGTGAGGCTGATGGGAAGAGATGAGGGCCACAAGGGGTTCCCTTGCTTTTCTTTCACAAATACTCTACCAATTGTTGGAATATTGCATTTTTTGCAAGTTTCCCAAATTACAAAAAGGACTGGGGAATTAGAATTGGTTGCAGACTGAATTATTTTATATTTGATTTTGTTTTTTGAAAGACCGTAAAATAACAGTCAGAAGCAATTAAATCTCCTTTTAGAGAGCCAGAAAGATAAAAATACATAATCAGATAAGATTCTTCACATCTAAATACTAAATTAAAACAAAAAAAAGCCTAGCTGATGACCCTTTCAGGATGGTGTTAATTTTTCAGGATGAGGTACACATTTTCATTCCATTCACAAAAGAAAAAAAACCCCACTCGTGTCTGACATCAATCAGTGTATGAATTCCTGATCTATTTAGCTGTGGCAGTGATTTGCTAAATGGCATGTTTAGAGCAGAGAGCATCAATTATTCAATTGGTACTAATTTGCATGGTAACGAGCACTTGGGAATGCACAGAAGTCTCAATGACCAGGAATACATATGCTATCCTGCTATTGATCACCAGTAAACTCAAACTTATTTTCCAATTCTCAGTATCTGCCTCTGGCACACAAGGTTTGGAGCTATAATTTCTGCAGGCAGTCACCCCCCTTTCCACATGTAAGGTGCATTTGGAAGGAAAGAACAATTCCATTACATAACCTTGTGGACGGAGTAGAAGCAGAGGCATCATTTTTATTATTAAATTTAAAGCTAACTAATCATTTCTGTCAAACATCCTACCTTTGTCAGAAAATTCAGTGGGTTGAGACAACTTACTAAGTATCCGCTGCACCCAGTCCATTTTCTTTTGTCCCGTTGCAGCCCCAGTTCAAATTCTTATCAACTCTCTCTTGATCTGTTTCAACATTTAGCTGGTTTTCTGTGCACCAATCTCCCATCCTCCTCTTCCCATTTCCCAATCAATCTGCCACACAAAAGTTAGAATGACCTTTAGAAAAGCAAATCTAATATGCTATTTTCCCCCCTTAACATCTTTCAGTGGTTTACAGCTGCCTTGGAGATGAAGTATGAAACCTTACCAAGAATAAACAAGACCCACAAGGCTTTTCACAGTCTGGACAGAGCAGAAATTTAGTCTCCAAATATTTCAAAGACTATGGTGAACCCCTTTCTAGTCCCACTACCCATATTTAATTAAGGAAAAAAAAAAGAAATGATAAAACATAAAACACATGTCTGCTGTAGTTAAGATAGTTTCTTAAAACATTTATGAGAACAAATTTATGGATAAATTTACCAAAAGTAAACTTCTTATCTTTTCTTCTGCTTCACAGGTCCTCCAAAAATGTTTATCCTTACTCTATCGATTGGGAGATCTAGGACCATAGTTTGTTCAGCAAAACCCATTAGGCAAACAAAGCAGTAGCAACAACAAAACTCCACAAATGCTATTAAGTTCCTCCCTCTCTTCTTCCCTCCCTCCTCTTTTTTCTTTCCTCCTTCTAATAAATTCATGTGTGCCAGGCAGGCACTGTGGTAGCCTTTATCAAAGTCTAGAGAGATACAGTGAGTGGGTTATTGTGTTTGGCTTCAAGAAGCTCACAATGTAAGACCACTGGGAGATGGTTAGTTAAACTCTGAGAATTTTCCAGTCCTGAATACTTTTTATGACATGTACCTCTGGAATCCTTGAGTCCTGGAAGCCTATTATTGTATACTTTAGGATTTTTTTCCCCATGAAAATACTCCAAGTATTTATTCTTTACTCAAAAGTATATAATTATTTTTAATATGACAGTCTTTCGAGGAATAAAACTAAATAAAATTGTATTGACCTCCTGCCATATGTCACATATGGGAATCCAGAGGCCTTTCGCTTAAGCTTCTCATAGATTAGTGGTAGATACACAATTACAGACAAGTTATTGCAAAGCAAAACTTTTTAAATGTTGATGAGGATATGAAACAAGAACTCTTATACACTAATAGAACAGTGTGAATCGTATAATCACTCTGGAAAACTCTTTAGCAGCCAATATTGACCAAAGCTAAACACATGACTGTAGCACTGTCTAGAAATTCTACTTCTAATTGCATAGCTACTGCCCTTGCTCATCCATGTTCACCAAAACGTTACAGCATATCTGTACCATGTCAACTGTCATACAGGAGACTGTGGATCCACAAGTAAAACTGGAAACAGGTCCAGTTTGCACCTGCTGTGTGTACACTTTAAATGGCAAAAATCAAACACACAAGTTGTTCTACGAAGCTGGGGTGCAAAGAACAAGCTGGATATAAATTTGATGTTGAACAACATGAAACTAGAAGAGGATACCATGGGATAAAGCGAAGAAAGGGGAAAAAATAGCATTGGGCTACTGTGTCTAGAAAACAAAGGTGAAGGAAGAAACAAAGCAGCTGGAAAACACCTGGTGGAGAACCCAGGAGACAGCAGTGTCTTAGACATCAAGTGAATGTCTATTTTGAGGAGGGCATGATCAGCTGGGTCAACTGTTGATAGGTCTGATGAAGATGAGGACTGGGGATCAACCCCTGGATCTAGTAATAAGGTGATGACTGGTGACCTGGAGCAGTTTTGTGAAGTGACAGAAGTGAAAATGCCTTTGGAAGGGGTGATAGTTTTTTGCACAACTGGTGAAGCACTGGTTCGGGGTGTGTCTGTGAGGGGGTTTCCAGAGCAGCTGGACATGTGGGGAAGACCTGCCCTCGGTGTGGGTGGGCATCTACCAATTGGCTGGGCCCAACGAGACCAGAAAAGTGGAAGAAGGGGAAAGGTTACTCTGAATCTTCCTGCAACAGGGGTATATGGTTAGGTTCCTTTCTTGCTACATTTGAATAGCAGATACCATGTTCTTTGGCCTCTGGACTCTGGTCATTGTCCCAGAAGTCCCCTGAGATTCTCAGGCTTTGACATGGCAATGGGGGATGCAATATCAGCTTGCCTACTGCTTAAGATTCCAATTTCTTGGAATAAGTGACAGTACCCACGTTTCTGGTGGGCCAGTTGGCAGATGATCTATTATAGGATTTTTCAGCTTCTGAAGCGTATGAGGCAATTCACTTAATAAATCCTCCCATATACATCTCTACACACACACACACACACACACACACACACACACATCCTACTCGTTCTATTTCTCTGGAAAACCCTGAATAATTCACAAGTGTTTCCAAAAAGAATGGGCAAAAAGATCTACTGCAGTGAGCAGCACTTGGCAGAATGGCAGGTTTGTATGCTGAGGGAACTATTCAGTAAGAGGGGAGGACTGGTGTGGTTACTTATTTTCCTCTTCATGTATAACTTCGTTCCAATGTTTGGAATTCCTCCAAACTCCAAAGGAAGGGGTAGGAAGCTCTTCCCTTAGATGCCTTGGCCCTGAACTCTGAATGAGTGTGGAAAGAAGAGCAGATCACAAGTGTAAGAGCACAGAGGGTTCCGAGAGAGGAAACTTATTTTTTTCTTTAAAAGATTTTATATTCATTGACAGTACAGACTGACTATCTTTTAGTATTGAAATGTCTGAACCTGGAACAGTTCCTGACACAAAGTCAAAGCTCATTAAATAAGCGATGAGTAAATATGTGAATATTTGCTAGAGTGTTATTAGCTTATGCTTGCTGCAGTAAATACTTGGGATAAACAGTGTATAAAGAGGAAACAAAGATGTATATAAGCTCATGGCTTCAGAGTTTCAGCCCAAGACTGGTTGATGAGATTGCTCTGGGCCTGCGGCAGCACAGTACCTGGCGATGGGAGTGTCTGACAGCCGAGGTGCACATCTCCTGGCAGCCAGGAAGCAACGAGGCGGGGACAAGGTTCCAGTACATCCTTGAAGAATAAACTCCAAAAGACCTAACTTCCTCCTGATGGTTCCACCTCCTAAAGGTCCCGCCCCTTCTCAACAATGCCACAGGCCAGTGGCTGAGCCAGTAGTATGGACCTTTGTGGGATATTCAAGATCCAAACCACAGCAACTAATCTTAGTTAGTTGAACATCAGATTAAAATGTGAATAAATCCACTTCAAATGTCTACTTCAGGCACTGGCCCTTGTTTAATGGCCCTTAATTAACCATTGAAGTTCTTGTTAAAATAAGTTGAATTTTTAAAATTTTATTAAAAAAAAAAGCAAAACCAAAAAAGGATAGAAATGATACAGAATTTCAAAAAAGAAAAAAAAAAGTAAGGTGAATTTTTATACTTGATAGTATTTTTGAGCATTAACTAATAGGGCACGTTAGCACTTCACAGGATGCATTAATATGAGTAAAGGAAAAGGAAAAGATCAGGGCAAGAAAAACTACTTTTGCCCTGCATAAACACAAAGTCACTGTAAGTAGTTTTCAGTGCAAAGAACAAGCAATGAATCAATCATGCCTGAATTTGAAGTGGACCTTTTCCTTATTTACCTTGTCAATCCACTGGAAGTCAAATTTCTGTAAGTATTCATTTGGGGGAACTTTTATTTAGATGAAGTTTTCATTTCCTCAAAACTTATAGGTAGATGTACTACACACAGCTCAAACTTGCATATATTTTTTAATATCAGACTACTCATTAAGAACATTTTCCCACTGGGCATGATGATCACCATGCTCCTTTCCCACTGTGGCTGTTGGTGGCATCCAATAAGAAGCTCTGGGAGATCACTAGTGGGATAAAAATTTTACCCTGGTTTGTAGAGAACTGAAGTCAAAGGCTATTTATATAGAGCTCACTAAGGCTCGCCTTGGTTAGTGCTGCAAGTGTTATTTGATCACAATCCAGATTACTAGCACTTTGATGAAAAAAATTACTTTGGTATCATAAGCATTGGTTAAAACTGGAAAAATCCACAGGAAAAAAAGTAAATGGACACTTTCAATTTCATTTTTTTGGGAAAAATCAGAACTTTTAGGAACAGAAGTGAAGGTGGATATAGAATGGTGTTACTATATTTGTACCAATGATTGACTCATAAAAAATAAGAAGCCAGGAAGTATTCCTAATGGATGAATTTTTATGGTATCTTAGGGACAAGATTCTTATCAAGTCACTAGTATTGCTGTTAAGTCCCTGTAAAAGCCAGTGTGGCATAATCTTAATAAAGATGAGGCGAAGATGAAGAAGGGAACAATAAAATAAATGAGTGAAAGGAAAAAACATGAAAGAAAGAGAAACAGAAAGATAGATTAAATTCGATTTAACTGTGTTCTTTAGAAAATTCCTAACAACCTTCAACATCCAAGTGTTGGAAGTAGGTTTTGAGGAAGCTGAAGCAAAGCAAACCAGAACATCTACATTGTTCTGCATGAAGCCGGTTGGAAACAAGCTGAAAGTGGTCAGATTCTGGTCATGAAATAAGAAACTGTACTGGTTTGCTAGGGTATGTCATAACAAAGTGGCACAGACTAGATGGCTTAAACATCACAATGTGTTTCCTCCCAGTGTAGGAGGCTGGAACTGCAAAATAAAGGCTGAGCAGGGTTGACTTAGGATGAGGCACTCAGCTTGTGGGTGCCATCTGCTCCCTGTGCCTGTTACATGGTCTTCCTTTAAATCTGTGCGAGTCAGCCATCTTTCTTTGTGCACAGATTTTCTCTTATAAGGATACCAGTTGGAATGGATTAAGACTCCTTCTAAAGACCCCATTTTTTAAAAATGCAATTATGTCTTTAAAGACCAAATAGGTTCATATTCTGAGACATCAACATCTCTCCTTTGAGGTCCATAATGCTAAAGTTCAAAAAAGAATGGCTGGTCGACTTGCTTGGTTTGAGGTGCAACTTTTGGGGTCTACCTTTTCCTCTCTGGCACTGTTCTTTTCCACTTTCTGGTTGTCAAGAACTAAGTAGAATCATTCTTTGGGATGCTCCTGTCTTGGGGCGAGTGGATCATGGACTGAATCACTTAAAACCATGAGCCAAATTATATCTCTCTTTCTTAAAATTGTGAGTGTCTGGTCTTGTGTATTTGTATTTGTCAGCGAGGGGAAAGCTGACAAATATAATGATACACATTTTCTGCATGCTCATCTTTTGTGCTTATGCTGTCATGATTTATCCTCTGGAAACATGACTCCAAGTCAGCAATGCATTTCTTTCTTGGAGGCCTTGAGACACAGGAAATGAAGGAGAAGACAGATCTGCTCTCTGGCATGCTTTTGTAATCACTGGATAATAGTTACAGTAGCAATACTTTTATACAAGACAAAATCCAACTTCACAGTGAATGAGGATGAAAGATGGGAGGAAAGATTGCTGTTCTGAACTATGTTAGAGACTGGGAAATTTAATATTTTTCAAGACAGGTTCAAGGACAAGAACTCAGGTTAAAATATTGTCTTGGTTTCATGTCTAATAGTCTTTGTCCTTTTACTGTGTGTGGGAGTATATGGTGTTTGAATTCACAGCTGTGTGAACTGTATCATGCCCAACGTTGGATATTAAATCTGTGCCTATATATAGGTACCTTAATCATGTGTAACCTCTCAACTTGACTTTATGCTATTTATCAGAAAAAAAGTGTTAGAAAATTGGTTGATTCGAGCCATGTTTCTCTACCGTCAACAATAATCCCACCTATATCTTTAAAAAATGTCCTATGAGTGTCAGAAAAATACCTAGTATCTTTTGTTAGAATATTAAACATCTTAGCACAATGAGAGCTAACATCTTGCTAGCATTGGCCTTATACTCTGAATGCCTCAGTTCTAGTTTTGCTCTACATCTTTCCAGCTAAGTGTGAGGCTGATTCTGTGAGTTTCATCTTTTTATCTCTAAAAGATACATCAGCTCAGAGCTTACTGACAGAGTTGTGGAGTGTGTAGGGTCCCCACACACAGCGATTGCTCAGTCAATTTTAGGGTTAATGAAGAAGAGTGGAAGAAATTTTCTTTAAATAAGCAATTTTTCAGTGTATAAAGACAAACTTTTAAGTACAGAAAGTGTTGTGGTTCTTATGTATAAAATCAAAATATTCTAATATCATCTATAGTGTCTATTATAAGTCACAATAACTATGATAAGGTATGATGACTATAATATAACCCATTTGTCTAACCCATCTGTGAGAATTTGGTATTTAATGTATGACCTCATTTAAATGGGTCCCCTGGCAAGGATTACAGGAGAAATCTTTCTACACAGTGAAAGATTTCTAACTGAGCTGCAGGTGATAGGGTTGTCTCATTGGCTTACATCCTTAAAGTATGGCTATGAATCCAGGGAGAGTCACTGCAAATTAAGTTGGAAACACTTACTGAGTAAAGGGGAACGATAGCTGTCACCCTGTAGTCTGCTCAAAGTTCCAGTACTCTAACCATGTAGCACCATGAAAAATTAATCTGCCACTGCTAATTACTTTCTCTGCATTTACTACCTGCCACTTTCCTATGTTACTTACCAAGGCCTGGGAACAAGGCCCAACCACCATTTTTTCTAGTCTAATGCAAATTTGTGTCGTAGGCCTTTCGTTAGCTTCATTTATGTATAATTTCTGCCATTCATTTTCCTCACAAAGTACATCATTATATATCCTACAATGAACCATGAATTATTAATAGGTATTTCCTTTATTTTAAATTGCCATGCGCCATTGCTGGGAGTATGAATTTGGAATGTATCCCCAGAAACATGTGCTAAGTGCTTGGCTGCCAACCAGTGGGCTTTCAGAAGGTGACTGGATCATGCGGACTCTGACCTCATCAAGTGGATTAAGCCATTGAAAGATCATAGTTTGATGACATTACTGGGAGGTGATGAAAATGTGGTAGGGAGTGAATCATGGAGATGTGAACTTGGGGATTGAATATGGTTCCTGACCACTTCTTTCATGTTCCAGCCCCTTCTTGACCTCTTGACTTTCTTTCTGCAATTCCATTCAACCATGACGATGTGTCTCAACTTAGGCCTTCACCAGTGGAAACCAACTGCTCATGGACTGAAACCTCTGAAACTATAAGCCAACATAAGTTTTTCCTCCTCTAAGTTGATTTTCTCAGGTGTTTGCTCACACTGGTGAAAAACTAACCATGGGTTATTTTGTAACTTTTAAATTCTGTCCTCATCAGAATCAACCATGTCACCAGCCACAGTTATAACTGGTCGTTGCTGAAGGGCACAAGACCAAGTGAGAGCTGAAGAGCTTCTCTCCTTTCACGATGTATCACAGGGTTTCTCTGCCCGGAGCCTTTCCACACTTCCAAATCCCACTCATCACTCCTATCAGGATCCTCTTCACATTTCCCTGTGGCACCAGTGTGGCTGGGACTCACTTGTCAGTTTACACAACTGTATTCACTTCTGAGAGTAAATGCTGTCTCTGCAACCTCAGGACTGGCACTGGTTAGACAGACAATGGACATTAAAAAATTGATGACTAACTAATGGGTAAAGAGAATGAAAGGTAAAGATACAGAAACCAGAATATAAAGAAACTCAGGCTGTTATGTTTTAGCCTTGTTTTTTATTCACACCAAGTGGGAAAGAATCTCCTGTTAAGTGATGGAAACCCTGATGGGAATATATGGGAGGGGGACCCTTGAGGCAACACTCCTACCCCAGGGGGACAAGTGAGGTTCACTCTCCATGATGCCAGTGGGTTTTCTCTGGGCACCGGGAGGTCTGGGTCTTACTCAGCCCCGATTTCTCCCTAAGTCACTCTGGTTGTCATTCTATTTGAAAGAACTGGAGCTTCTTTTCACTTGGGAGAATATTATAAAAATCAGTTTTTCAGTCCTAAATTTGGATATACAACCTTTCTCTTAAGAAAAAGCAATAATTTACCACAATGATGAGATTGTTTAACAAGCTTTGAAAATGTTCATACCACATTTGCCCAGAACAGTATTGGCACACACTTCAGACACCACCTTCGGTTTATGATTTAAGGCCAAATTTATGGTTTAAAGCCGAGGAGTAAGTTTATTCAAACCGTTTTTATTACTTTTTGTTTTAATAAAAATACTATTTGTCTATTCATTTCATATTAAACTATAGTATCCAAAATATTCAACCTTGGATTTTCAAAATCAATTCTGGCAGGATTTCCCCATAACACAATAATACATTTTTCCAAAGTAAATAGCATCACTGATGTAGTGTTCTCTGAAAACTTGTATTCCAAGCATGATATTAGATTTGTAGTTTATATTATTGAAACTGCCTACACTCGGTCCCACAGAATTCATTTCCAAAAGTAATTAAGTATTTCATAAGCTCAAACTCAACATGTAAGTTTAAATTTAAATAGAACAAACACAAATTTTAAAAGTTTATATAAAGAAAAGGTTGGAAGTGGGAGAATGTAATGTATTTCATCACATGGCACAATGTTCAGTGTCTTGAGAAAGTTACATTTTTCTCTTTAATTTCTTGAAGTGTAACCAATGAGAAACAGGGATTTTTATCACTATTATAATTTTTAAAATATCCTAGCATAAATAGCAAAGTTATTGTTATCTAAGTACTTAGGGAAATATATTAATAAAATGAAAATAAATGTTCTAAAAAACAATCATGCCTTATGATGGACATAGGGTCTGAGAAATGCATTCTTTATCAATTTTGTGACTGTGTGAACACTGTAGAATGTGGCCATATAAACTAATGCTGTTATCATATCACCAGGTGATATAATCTTGTGGAACCACCACTGTAAATGTGTTCTTCTGTTGACTGAAACATTAGATATGGTGCATAACTGTGCACACAATTAATTTGGATACTCAGATGTTGCGTGAGAACAGTGTATAATGACACAGGGTGATTTAGTTAGTGGCTACTTATAAAATATGAGATAATATAGGGGAAAAAAACCTTAATTACAGGAGAAGAGTATAATCAAACCCGAAAACATGTTTGGTGACGCACTGATGTAACTCAGTGACAGTGTGTTTGTAAATGCAGAACCCTAGGCTGCTTTTGTTCATTTTTGGAGTAGAATCAGAATCATATTTTCCAGTTTCCTCCTACCGCTTTCCTGAAGACTCATAGCAGAGGCACCCACTCCATTTACAAAGCTGTATGTGCGGCTGTGCAAGCTCGTTACAGTCACCTCAGATCCCTAAGTTGTCTAAGCACTGTCTTGGCTTTCAGTTTGTTAATACAGAATTGTAGTTTGTTGGTCACTTGGGGGTTGGCAAGTCCAGCAAGAAACAGCTGTACATGCATGTCAGTCATTCAAGAAAAACAAGATGAAGTGGTTAGCAAATGTATGCCTGAAGCGACTTTCCAAGAGTTTGGGTCAGTTGTGCCTTGCTCTCAAAGAAATCAAAGGCAGCAAATCTAAAACAATTTACCTATTCTTTCAAAATTAATTTATCAACCATGCAATATTTGATCTGAGGCTTTAAGAATGAAGAAATTCTATACTAGGAAGTCCACAACCTCAATAAACAGTCATACCACATTTTTATAAGGCAACACTCAGTTCTGTTCATCATTTATTTATTATCCATCCATCCACCCATCCATCCATCCATCCATCCATCCATCCATCCATCCATCCATCTATCCATCCATCCATCCATTACCTACCATCTACCAAACACCAAGCTAGCAGAATATTTTTATATTAGAAATCTTATTGAACATCAACATAAATATTTAAAAAGAAAAGAACCTTCAAAAGTGGAAGGATAATTTTTTCTCTAATAGATGCTGTGGTGGGTTAAAAACTGGTGGTCAACTTAATCCCAGCTGAACCGAATCAGCATGGTGCTGAGTGGGGGAGGCACCTGAGGATTATTGCCAACATAAAAGGAGAAATGGAGAAGAAGTGCGTGTTGTTGTTTGGAGCTGCTGGTTTGCCTTGGAGCTTGGCTGTGGTTCACTCACAGGAGCATCGCTGCCTGGTTTAAGAGGGGAAGATGGTGTGCTGTTCAGCCTCCAGGAGAAGCTTGTCACACTGCCTTCCTGATATGGACTCGATTGTTCTCATCATTGGAGGCGCTCGGGACCTCAATGTCACTGAGGTTGGCTGTGGTATTTTCGGGGGATTTCTGTTCCTTATTCTGAGTATTGCTTCTTGGCTCCAGAGCAGAACACTCAACCTACTGGCACAAATCCTTCACCTCATTGGTACAGACTTTCTAGCTTTTATTGTTGACCTTTGGGCCTTCCCAGTGCAATTTGTGAAAGGGACTTGCATGAGTCATTGTCATGGACTCTAGGCCTCCAGTTAAACTTGTGGGAGGTATTGTCATGGGCTCTAGGTCTTCAGCTAAACTCAGGGATATTGCCATAAGATCCAAGCCCTTGGCTGGATTCTCTAGGTCTTTGTGTGTGGACAGCTTTCCTGCACTTTTTTTGTATTTGACTCCCTGGATGATTCTTATAAACACTATAAATTATGTGTCCTGTATGTAATTTTCCTTGAAATCCCTGACTACAATAATAGCCATTGGGATATGAGCAACCCACATAAAGATCAACACCCCCAAAAGACATTTGAATGGGTAACATAAGAAGGCAGACAAAGAAATAACTAACTCACCTGAAGGATTGGTAAGATTTATGGAAGTGGATTTATAAATTCATTCTTTAAAGAATGAGTGGGATAAAAAATAATGCAGGAGTGGGTGATAAGCAGATACATAAATGGATTAATTTTTACACCAGTGTTTTCATATCTAATGCCATTAAACCTTTTTTTTAACCTTTAAAGTCTTATGTGGAAGCCCAATGTGAAACACAGTCAAAATTATTCTGGTGGAAACGAGGGGTTGGAACACATGAAGAGTCCCTTCATCAATGCTGAGAGGGCCCCATGGAACTCTTAGAGCTCCAGAGAGTATGGTTAGGAAAGCCCGTTTCATACAACTTCCTTGTCTATGAGTTTCTCTTTGACTTAATTTTGATTTAAACTTTGGAAAAAATTAAATTTAACCAATTAATTTCTTTGAATATATGTGCTCTTCATGTTATTTACTTATGGCACACAAAATACCAGTATAATCACTATGCTTTCAGTTTGCTTATAGCAATCTTCTCTGAGTTTAGATTTCTAAATAAAAGAAATGTCTGTTGATACTGATACATCAACTTCATTAAACTATAAAATGCCTATCCAATTGGCAAAGCATGTTGCTGGGTGTGTCTGGGTAGGTTAGGAAACTATGGCGTTAGATAATGTACTCTCCCATGCTTCCTTTGTACTCTTTCCCTGTTCTGATTTCCAGTCACCATGAGCTAAGCATCTTTGCCCTCGGATCCCCTTTCACCATGATGTCTCTGACTTATAACCATCTGTTCATGGACAGAAACTGTAAGCAAATTAAACCTTTTCTCGTTTAAACTGTAGGTGTCATGTGTGTGTCTCAGCAATAGGAAAGCTGACTGAGATAGAAAGTTGATACTGAGGAAGTAGGGTAGTTGCTGTGACTGTACCTGACCTGTGGTTTGCAGACACCAAAAGTTAGGCTCAGAAGGCTTCAGCTGGGATTTGGATTAGAGGCCAAGTATGGTATGCTTTTGCAGAAAATTTGTCTATATTCTACCCATATCCTGTAACTTGTAGGAAATCGAGATTAAGGGTGATGGATCAATTATTCATACAGAGGAAACTTCATTCAACATTCAGGTTGTGTCATGTGTATGGCTGACTACTGTTAGCTAGATTTCTGAGACCCAAGGGGAAAAGGTAGGGAAGAAAATCTGAAATTTTGTCTCACAAGGAATCATGCATGCAAAGATGTGGCCACTAAAGTGACTAGCACCATTGAAAATAGCAGATATTTTGTACAGGGGCAAGAAGAAAGATGATTTAAGGACATTTTAGGAATTAGCAAGTCCCCTCCATAGCAGGTTCAAAGGTGCAAATGTGTAAACCTTTCATTTGGGGAAAGTCCCTGGGACCCTTGCTCAAAAAGAGCCACTGAGGAAACTGGTTCACTGGGATTCACTTCTCAGCCAGCAAAGCACTCAGAGATAGCCAAGTTTCAAGGGTGCCTGGTCATTGCTTCTTCTGACTGTGGCACTGTCTATATGGTGCTGGTAGTACTTGTATGCAGAATGCAAGAATTGTAGGTTCAGGAAAACTTTCACCAAGATTTCAAAGGAAGATGTAGGAGGCCAGGCCAGGAACCACTGAGATGACTGAGCCCAAAGCGAGAGGAGTGAAGCTGAATGTGCAGAGATACCAAGCATGCAAAATGTCTGCAGAAGAAAGCAGCTGCTCAAGAGTGGAGAGTGGAGACAGCCCAAGAGAGCCCGTATAAATTTAACCAGCAAGGCCACAGTGTGGGGTGCCACATTGTACAGAACCTACATTTCACCACTGTGTGCCCCAGACACCAGATACGAAGCTACATGACTTAATATTTGCCCTTCTTTGCTCCAATTCTTTTCTCTTCCCCTTGTCTCTTTTGGAGTAGGACTATTTACCTTATGCCATTGTACCTTGGGATTATATAACTCATTTCTGACTTTTACAGAGGGTCACAATTAAAGTTTGGCTGGAGTCTCAGAGGAAACTTTGACTTGGGCTTTTGAAAACTGCTGGAACTGTTGACATTTTGGGGAAGGGCTTATTGTACTTCTTGTTATATACAGGGTAGTTATGTTACACGAAATTATTAACTTGTTATTGTCTTTATCTGGAGATTAAGTGTGATTTACGGAAATGTGGTTGAAAAGCTAAAGAAGGGTGGATTTTGACTATTAATTCTGACATGTCAACTTTATTGAAGTTTCATGTATCACGATGAAATTGTTTTCTATGTGTATTCTGCTGTATACTACATATTTTTCTATGTATTGTACATAAATATATATGTAACATGTATTAATACATATGAATAATTTTAGTACATATTAATATAAGTGGATATTTGTGCCATACTGTACATAAAATTTTGTATTAATAATTAATATTACTCATTTTCTGTACTAGAATTTCTTTGAGTTATAGCAAACGACACTTATTTCTTTATAGTTATTTATTTTTTGGTGCTGGGGATCGAACTCACAACCTTGCACTTGTCAGGCAGGCGCTTAACACTTATTTCTTATTGTCTGTTCCCTTATCCTTTGTTCAGCTCCATTAGCGAGTTCATTTTTACCTGTGGTTGATTTGTAAAAGCCTTCTATATTAAGATGATTAACCCATTTTTTGGCGAATGCGTGGCAAGTCCTAGTTTTCCTTTTCACCATTTACTTTTTAAATGATTAAGAGATTATAGAAATTAGACAATATTTTATTTATAAATCATCAAGTGTTTTTGGTTGTGCTTGGTTTGTAAATCTGTGTGTGTTTACATTTTAGTTGGATTTATAATAGCAAGGACAGGGATTGAAAAAAGGAGAGTATGACTGAGTTTTTCTAAGTATCCGCTGATGTCCTCTCAAGGAATACATAGATGAAAAGCTCATATGACCACAGGACTGAACATCAAACTTGGCAAATAAAGAGGTGGGCGAAGGAAAGCTCTATTCCCTGGGAAAGTGGCTCCCCCTAAGCACTCACACTGCAAGGCTGCGGAGAAAGACACAAAGGGATAAAGATGTTTGTTTCACAAACAATTTTTTTTTTTTTTGCTTTCTTAAAGAGTACTCTTTTTTTTTTTTTTTAATCAGTACTGGGGATCGAACTCATGACTGTGCACTTGCAAGGCAAGAGCTTATGCAGCTGAGCTAAATCCCCTGCCCCTTTAAGAGTACTCTTAATAGGTACTTAGATTACTAAGACAAGCTGAGATTTGGATGCAGAATTACTTGGGAGGTTAAGTGGGCCTACTTAGGATGGAAGGATGTACTGGGTAAGACATGAGTGCGGGGAATGGTGGATCGGCACGGACAGAGAAGCGCAGAGTCAAAAGCACATGTGTAATCTTGTGTTACACAGCTAATCTCAATGTTACTCTTCAAAGGCAAGAAGATACTTGCCAAGAAGATGAGGTGGAGAGGTCAGTCTCACAGAGGGAGGTGTGAGCAAGCTCTGGAATGGAATCATGAGATCACAATCCAGCCTTTTGACTTACGGCCAAGCATACACAGAGCCTTTCATAAATTATAAAATAAATGCTGACCCCGTGGAAAGACAGATTTTTAAAAATGTGCCCTTTTAAGTAACAAAAATCCCACAAAATTTTGGTGGATAAATTAGAAAAAAGCTGCTATTTTCTTCAGGCTACTTCAGTCATGGGTCAGGGCCCACAGCTTGAGAAACAGCATCAGCCGACTTTCAACTCTCATTTGCCCTGGAGCGCACAAACTGCAGAATCCAGTCCAGAGGCTAGCAGCATCTTTAATTTTTTAATCCATCTCTTCTATGGAAGAACACAATAATTTTGTTATTTCCTTGTAATCCATCTTCTTTGTGCCTGCAGAATGATCTTGGTAAGATCTTACTTTCTCTTCCCTGAGTCTTCCTTGACTATAATAGTGGCCCTTAAACTTATAAATATTCATCACTTTCAACAATACTAGACCAAATCCTCCCTTTTAACAACAAATGTTAGTGATTAGTTATTGTTGTTTTACTTTCTGGACCCATGTGCACTTGTACTTTGCAGCTCCTCTCCAGGGATGAAGCTCATTTCCCGCCCTTCAAGTCCAAGAAACTCTGATTTGATTTGGTCACTAGAACACAGAAGCAGTAGTGTGACAGTTCTGTGTCTAGCCTTGCATAGCGGAGAATCCTGCCTCTGCCTTACAAAGAAGTCAAAGCAGGCCTCCTGGAGGATAGAAATGAGTCAAATGGACCACGGTGAATCAGCCTGCCTGTCCCGACTGAGCCCCTAGAGATGTGCGATGTATCCACCACCAGAGTGGACATCTGTATCTGTCTACAGGATCATGAGGAAGCTCAAGCCTAAATCACTAATCCACAGAGTGAGCTAAATACTTTGTTGTTGTTATAAATCACTAAACTGGGGGGTGTGGAGGGGTGGGAGTTTATCTGCAGCAATAGCTAACTAATGTAGTCATGTTGTATTGAAATGTGCAGATGTCAAAGCTTGCACATAAACATGGTTTTATGATTCTGATGGAAATGTTCTAATTATAGTAAAGGTAAATAGAGAATAATAATTTATAACAAAATAATGTGAACTTCAATATGTACATTCTCAGGTTATTCTGTTAAAAAGGCACCATGAAGTAATAGGTTAAATTTATACCTGGAGCAGTGTGAATGTCTCAGAAGGAATTCCGGATTGATGCCGTGCACTGGGGTTCCAAATATCCACATCAGCAGTTAACTCCATAACTTTTCAAAGGGATAATTTTTGATCAAGTTGTGAGTAAAATAAAAATTTTCTCTTCCTGCATGTGCTAATTTACAGGAAATTATGTGAAAAAATTTTGGAGCTTATATCTCAAATTGAATAAGGATCTGAGATTACATTTTTTGTTTTTGGCTACAAAATGTCCACTAAGAATTTAGAAAGAACTGGGGTTAGGCAGAGTTGACCTATGCACTGAAGGACGTCTAGCTTGATCAGCTCCCACTCACTGGATGCCAGCAACCTCCAATTTCTGTGGTAAAAATAAATTCTCTTCACAAACTTCCAAAACATCTCAGAGGACATATGGTCCTCAGGGCATCCCTGCTCTGCGAATTCTTTCTGTTGCGGTCCGTGTTGTAGCCTGTTCCGGAGCCCTGATTGAATTGGTTACTTTACAGGCTCCTGCAACAAAAACTGAGCTCTTCAAAATCATGGACCATTTTGCTTTTCCTAGAGATGTCAGAAAGTAAATAAAATAGAAGAATGTGTTACTGTTGTTCCATTATTTGCTATGGGGTTACATTCTGATAAACCCATTGTAAAGTGAAAACATCATAAGCTGACAATGTATTTAATATACCTAAACTTACTGAACATTACAGCTTAGAAATATTGTCCATTATAAGGTGTCAGTGGCTTGCCCTCATGGTTTTGTGGTGACTGTCATCCAGCACTGTGACAGAGTACTTACTACATGGCATAATAAAAGTTTGGGAAAAGATCGGAATTCAATATTCAAAATATAGATGCTTCCCTTTTTTGTACCATCATAAGTCAGAGATTGTCTACATGTTACAGTTTATCAGAAAGAAAATATTTTATCATCTTATAAATGTTAAATATTAAACAATATGAAAGTAATGACTGTGTAAATACATAAATTGTAAAGTTAGAGGCTTCTACTTGTGCACAGCTGTAAGTAAAAAAAAATCAATGACAAAAATAAAGCTAAAATTAATTTGCCTATTAATAATATCTCAACTAGATGGGCAACTGACTGTGTGGATACTTTACAATTTGACTTAACTTTAATGAGTAAAAAAATTAATAATATTCTAAAAATAATGTTTGCAATAATAATTTTGTAAAAACTGGCATCTAAAGTAACAATGTGTGAATAACAAGTTTACTTAAAAGGCTGAGGGCAGGGTGGGTGCTTATTGAAATCAAACCTCTAGAGTAATCTGCATAATAATTGTCCTAATCATTTTCTTAACAGTAAAACTGATGATGTGTAGACTTTCCCATGACCGCATGGTGAGTCAGGGGAACAAGGAATAAAATTCATGATTTGTAGTCCCAGACCACTGCTTCATTATGTTGGAAGACCCAGATCTACCACTCATGGGAGGTTAGCCCAAAGCTCGCAAACTAGGTCACCGGGTGAAGTGCAGCAGGGCTGTCTTTGTTCCAATTTACAGGATGAAATGATGGGCATGGGCCTGGTAAATTGTACTTGCAATTATTTTCTTAATTATAACTGCAGGGTAACTTCCGCAGATGGGGTGTATAATATAGGAAGATTCTCCCCACACATTAAGGCATAGGGCAACTGAAGGTCTCCCATCTTTGCTCTAAGGTATTGCTGAGATATCTGCTATCTTCTAAAAATAGCTCTTTGTGATTCGATATAGTTTACAACTTCTTCACACAACCACCAGGAGAAATGGTGGATTTGGAAAAGAAAAATCTATTAATGTGGATGTTGGGTATCACACGGAGAAAAACAAGCCATTCTTTGCTACATCTTTCAATGTTTAATATATGGTCTTAGTCTTGTGTATGTACCATGAAATACGTCTTTCTGCTTGTCTGTGTCCTATGAGATGGTCATGGGAGAATCTGTAATTTGCTCCCATTTTCTTCCCCATTTATGTCAGCAGTGTGAGAGACTTCTCCCCTGGCTCTGTGTTGTCACCCATTATATTTAGGTAAAACGGATCCTAGAAACATTATTGATTTCTTACAGAAATATAGACATGAACATCTGAAAAGACAAAATAAACAATGAACAGGTAAACGAACTCTCCAAAACACAACCCACACAACAGGAATAAAAACCAAAACTACAGCTCAGCCTCACAGCTAATAAAAGTAAAGAACAAATGGAAGGAAAAATGGAATGAAAGATGGGCTTGTAAAAACTGAAACACAGTGAGCGGGCAGCAGAGGGAGGGCAAATGTTCTGGGGGAATTGAAAAAAGGCACCAGACCCAAGAAAGAGGCCAAGAGAGGCATGAAAGGAACCAGCAAGGCAAAGGGCTGAGTCCTGCTCTTTCAGAATGCAGTCCAGGTCTGCTTCCAGTGTTAGAAGGCAGAGGAGAGAACACGGGACTCTGGATTTCAAAATTGTGATCACTTTAACTGGTCCTCCTTCTCCACTCAACTCAACACCTACAAATAGTCCATTGGGGCTGTCCTGATTCTTATGTCCATAAACAGATATTTTTCCTTTCCTTAGAAAAGACATACACCACTAATTGCTTTATTTCAGAAAGTACTTTTTGGCAGTGCTGATTTTATATCCCTAAGTGCCCCCTAGTGACAAGGTCCAATTGCAAAATCTCTTTTGAAGTAGTCTTTTTCTAACCACTTCCTTTACCCAGTACCAATGTGGCCATCTCAGAGATAAAGAATCCAATGTCTCAAATTTATTTTAATTATGCAGAGAGTTAAGGCTACAGGACATCATAAAAATGGGTTTCTGTTTTTCTTTATAAGTTAGTTTAAAAATGAAACACAATTATAGTCCCCTATTATAAGAGTAGGTTTGCCCTGGTTAGGAGTATTACAAAAATAATATGGGTATTATGAATAGTAATAGGAATATGATTAATCATGTCCCCCTTCTCTGTTGCTACTTTACATGAAGATTCCTGACATAATTTCATTCAGCCTTGAAAACAACAAAAGAACAGCACAGACACAAAGACTCACATTCAGTGCTGTAATTCTTTTCCAGTTATGCTTTCTCCTGATTGCTTTTGATATTCCTATAAGTAGCTAAGAGGAGAGACATCACAATGATCAATATTCAGGCTTCAAAACTGATCTAATCACTGTATGCTATCAGGCATTTTATGTGAGTTCGTTAAATCTCAGGTTTTTTTATCTGCAAAATGGGAATCGCAGTCGTAATACAAGATTGCTCTGGGATTAAATGAGATATCACATGTAGAACTTTTAGCAGCTCGTCAGCATGTTGAGCGCTTGATAAATGACAGTTACTAAAAGATGTACAGCTCAACAAATGAGGGTGGCCAACTCTGTCTTTTCTTTTTTCTTTAAAATTATTTGGTAGAAACAATGTTAATTCTTTGAAGCAGAGTGACAATGACCTTTAAGTAGAGTGTGAACTTTGCTTATTTCTGATTGATTCTATTTTTAGATTTTTAGAGCCCAAGTGCTCAAGGGTTTAACAGCAACATTCAGCAAATGTTCTGTAGCACCCAGTTCAGCAGATTATGAATCTGATAGGCAAACAGGAGACATTATCAAGTGTCTTTGTATATTCTTTTATGTATTTAAAGATTCCTGAGTGTATTTTTACTTTTTTAAACATGGAACTAAGGCACGGTGGTTCTATCAATTGTTCTCAATTAGGGAAGGCCAGCATGCCCAGAGATATTTCCCAGAGGAGATTCTTTTCCTCCACAAGAAGCACTGGACTCTCAGCAATAGAAGAATTCTGCCCTTGAAGCCCTCTAGCCAGTATCCTGAAGGAGCTGTGTTAATTCCTTAACCACTTCTGTGATGGAAACAGGTGTGCAGGAGAGCAGATTAGCAACTGATCTTGAACAAAAGCCCAGGTCAATTACAAGTTTACCATGGATTTGCTTCTGATTCTTTATTCCAAATATTTAGCTCCAAATAAATTCTGGTTTTCCTCACTGCCACTTCCTGTCATGCTTTAATCCTAGTTCTATCACCTATCTACAGACCTAGTTAAAAGGGAAACTGATTAGCATGACGTTAAAAGGACCAATACTGAAATGGAAATTTCTCTAATGTAATCAGAACAACAAAAAGATCTTAGTGCTTGAGGAGATAAAGGTTAGCTGTATTAGGCTTTTAAAATTTTTATTATTTATTTGATCGGGATCAAATGTTCACAGATGAACCCATTTTAAGACTCCTAAAATTTATAAGCCAGGCATGGGAAGAATAAGTTATATTTAAAGAAGTTTGCTAATTCTAATGAACTTGAGGCAAGTAAATACCTTTATTCTGAAAACCTCTAACAAAGTATGGATCATGAAGAAGGTTTACAATAGTTTTTCTTGCTACATAAATTTACATTGCACTACTAGTACTCATTTAATTTTCATTCACTTGATTTCAAGTAACTTGAAATATCCAGAGATCTCTAGTTCTCTGTCTTCATAGCAATCTAGAGTGTCACTTTTACAGCTATAAAATTGTTTCTGAAGCTCACTTTCCAGCTCTAGTTGTAACTCTGTTCTCATGTCTGCACATTTGCTATGTCTCCTCTATTCCAAGTTCAAATGGTTTATATGATTGCTTCTCAGCCCTTCTGAGATAGTTGCTGCTTTTTCAAGCCATTCCTGTTTAATGTGTCATGCAAAAACTGCATAGCATAATCCAGTATCAGTGATCTGGGTCAAGTTAAAACCAGAAGAAACAAGTCATTTAGGGAACTCAGGAACTGCTGAATGGGCAGAATGGGCGGCCTTGTCATGACCATTCCGCTCTCCACTGTCTGTGCACCATTTCAGTGATGTCATACTTGATTCACCCCAAAGATGGTGCTAATGGAAAAGGAAAATCATGTATATGTATTTTTTATTAAATACATAGTGTCTGCCTATTTAGTTGGCATTCCACAAGTTATGTCTAGATGAACAAATGAGTGAATGATTCATTAGCTGCATACCAGCAACTGTGTGTCTTGCTGAATTATGTTTAGTCCATTTGATAAAAGCACAGTATTTCAGGGGCCACTGGCAAGGGTCTGTTTCCACACAGCCTACTCTGCTTTGTTCTCTGATATTAACCTTGCGTTGTGGTTTAGATCAAGAATGTCTCCAAAGGCCTCACACTGCTATAGGCAGCACTTTTGGCAGGTGATTGAATTATGGGGGAGATATAGCTGACTTCCTGTTAGGAAGTGGGGTCTAGTCAGAAGAGGCAGGTCACTGGCTCCTCTCTCCTCTCTCTGCTTCCTGGCCAGGGTGATATGAGCAGGTTTCCTAGGCCCAGGCATTTGTACCAGGTCTTCTTGATTTGGATCCAGCTGACTGTGGACTGAAACCTCAAAAGCTAGTCATTCAAAATAAATCTCCTGTTCTTTAAATTGTGGGTGTCCAGTATCATGTCTCAGTGACAAGAGAGTGACTAAGACACTGTGTTTCTCATCATGATGCTTTGTATGTGTATCCTGTTAAGGAAACACATAAAGGTGTGCACATAGGAGGAAATCCATCATTATGAATGCAAAATCTAAATCAGGATACATCTCTACATATCTGTTTTTGGAGTTATTAATCCCATAAAGCCAGGAGAATTACAAGCAACAATATAAAAATCCAATTGTGGGTTGAGGCATCTAGGTTAAGATATACTTTTAGTTTGTACTTTGAAGGAAAATTGATTATTAAAAAAAGTCATTTTTTTATTCCCAGCTAAAAGAGCAGAGATGAGACAGTTAAGGGATAATCATGATGGACAGTGGTGGAGTAGGAGGTTGGGTTGACCAAATAAGCCCCTGGGTCCAGTAACCTATTATCCTTTGTAGCATGATGTGTTTCAACAGACCTGTAGTGAGAAGCTGATAAAACCACAGAAGCAGGGTGTTTTATGACATGAGACATTGTTACCAAGAAAAGAAAAATTTGAATAAGCTTCTCTAGCTTTACTTGTTCTTAGTCAACTTCAAAACATTAAGTTTGGAGGTCATGGAACTGGGTAGTACATTGTTAGTTTTTTTGCTAGCTTTGCTGTAGATAACATTTCAGATATGTGGGTTATCATCGCTGTGGCCTGGGTTATTTCTTGGGACTATGAAGGTCACTTTTGCTGAAAACATTGTCTCTTCACTTGAACTTACAGAAATCTGATGGCCCACTGCATGGGGATGAAAGGTCTGGCATTTCTGTCTTCATATCGTGTCTCTGTCTCTTTGCTGTCTTAACCTCTAAGCCAGATTTTGTGCGCTCTACATAAAGATAAGTAGATCATTTAAAATATTTTGAATGCTACAATAATACGGGGCTAATGACCTATTGCTCACTGGACCTGGTATGTGTTTTCTTTTGCTTTCTCTTTCCCTTCTTTCTCCCAGGACCCTTGTGCTTTTTTATGTATCTGCTTGTGCAAAAGCTCATGTGTCTGCTGTCCCCTGTTCTTATTGCAGGGTCCAGATGCACAAGGCCAGGATGTGTTGTGCAGGATGATTGCTCTAGCAGCACGAAAATTCAACAGCCTCTAGGACAGATTGACTATGACCACCCAGTGAAGAAGAAACATGTTTTGGAATCATGCCCCTGGCCAACTGGAATTACCAAACATTAGATCACCCAGCAAATCAATAAAACCTGGTGCTTTCTTTGTTCCTGGAGCAGCAGCTTTGTCAGTCTCTCAACCAATTGTTGATTCCTTTCTGTGGGAGCTACAGTATCGTCGGACTCCCCCAGCCCAAAGAAAAAGCTTTGCTTACATAGGGTGTATGTATTGCAGTATTATGCCCAATCATCTGCTATTTCTGGATCAGAAGATTTCATCATCTGGTATTGGAGAGATTACAGGGGAAAATGTTTACACCATGAGCAACCCCCTCCAAGAACTGTTACGCAGGACAGATCCAACAAGACTACCTGCTATGACTAATTTTACATGGTGATCAATGATGAAATTGCCTCCTATGATTGTTAGATTTGCTTTTTTTAATAACTGAATCCCTTGCCAATGAGATCCCCCTCTCTCCAACATCTGCAAAACATGGTTGGCATCCTTTGCAAACCTCTTACAAAGTCTGTTGCTATCCTAACAAAATCTGTAGACCTTCTTTGTGCTTTGGGCACACCAGAACCCATTCTGGTCTGTGCATGTGTCTCAGATTGTAATCCTAGTCTTCATATTTCTCAAATAAATCTTTTTATGTTTGGAACTTCATCTCTGAATTTCTAATTTTTAACCTCTGCATTTTTATTTGACTTTGATACTGGAATTTAAAGCCATGTTTAAGATAGAACATGAAAAAAAGCAAAACATGAGTGAGGTCAAGTTCATATTGATAATACTGAACTTTCACTGCTTGATCTTCATTCTCTCAGAAATAAAACATGGACCAACATTGGCTTAAGGATTTCAGATTTTTAGCTTTTGTGGTTTCTAAAGAAGCAGAAGGGTGTGGAGGAAAAGAGGAGTGAGACAAAAGTAAACACATGGCAGCTCAAATGGGCACTGCCTGCCATGTAGAAGCTTGAAGTGAGGGTTATAAGACCTGTTACTAACTCACACAAGCCAGTGAGTATCAAAGCAAATGGGAGCAAACTTTTCTGATTTTCTGAGGGTCTGACACGTTTTGATAGCTTCATATGCCCTGATCCTCTTTATTGTTCTCTTAACTCCTCCATGTAGTTAAAAAAAAAAAAAAAGCAGAGCAGAGACATCCTTGGAGAGAGAGAATTAAGGCTAGGGACTAAAATGAAACCAATGCTGTTTCTACATTCATGCAGGTATTTTATTTTATTTTATTTTTTAATCGGTACCGGGGATCGAACTAGGATGGCACGCTTGCAAGGCAGGTGCTTATGCCACTGAGCTAAACCCCTAGCCCCCATGCAGGTATTTTCTTATAAGCTGGGAAATTTACCTCGTAAGAAGGTAAATTTGGAGTGAAAAGATTTTAGAAGAGGAGAGAAAGCAAAAAGAGAAACTTCATTATTTATCTATTTATTCCAAAAATTTGAGATTTACTATATATCAGGAAAGCTGCAAGTTGATGAAGGGTCAGAGTAGCATATAATCTGTTTGGAAAGATACAAGGTGCACACACACACACACACACACATCCCTGAATCTTTGTATAATTATAATGTGGCAGGTGATATGATTAAGTCAAGGGTGTATTAAGGTTGCAATAAGCAAGAAGAGCTGTTTTCTAATCAAGAGGAGCTGGAACATTTACAGAAGTTCCTGAAACATCTGTAATCTGAAGACAGAGGCAAAGCTTGCAAGTGGGGAGAGGGGGTGGGATGAACAGGGGAGGGAATGATAAAGATCAAGAACACACATGATCAGGAAAGGCTCTTCTTGACCAGGCTGTGGAGAGTGGCTCTGCACAACAGAGAGTTGGGTTTTGTTATGGTTTGTGTCTAAGCAGCCCCCACCAAGCCTCATGCAATCATGGATGCGGCTGAATCTAGTGTTCGTGACTGGTTAACTGTCTAGCACAGGGATTGGTGGTGTGAGGGATGGAGCCGGTATACAGTGTAAGGGCAGGAAGAAGACAGCTTCTTCCTCTTTTGCTCTATTTGCTCTTGCTGTTTGAGGTGGCCATGAATGGCGGTCCCGCCATGCCATCCTTCCTTGAAGCCAGCTGAGTATGGACTGAAATTAAGAAATAAACTCTTCCTTTCTTCATGTTTGGCATCAAGTATTTTGTCTTAACAACAAGAGAAAAGTAACCAAGACAGGTTTCATGAGAGTCTTGGATAAAAAGGAGAGCGAGGTCTGTATGGAGAAGACATATCTTACATGGCGGTAAAGGATTTTGCGTTTTCTTCTAAGGGTGGTGGAAGCCTCTGAAACAAACTATAGAATGAAACATGGAGATCGACATTTGGTGAAGTTCACTCTGGCTGTGATATGGGTAGGGATGGGACAATAGGTAGGGAGGAGCAGAATGGATGCAAGGAGATCAGTTAGGAGCTATGAAATCGTGATGTACAGAGAAAGACAGAAAAAGACAGAGCCGGACACTTCAGAGGTAAAGTGGAAAGAACTGCCAATTGAATATTTGAGCTAAAGGACAGTGAAAGAGTAAAGCTGTATGTTTCCAGGGAGAGCAAATAGGTGACATGAAAGGTGAGAGATTTGGGAAGAGTGGCAGGTTTAGGGGGAATGACAATAATGCTATATTAACACGCACTTGATAGTGTGGTTATTATTTTCTGAAAATAAGCAGTGGAGAAGAGAAGGTAAGAATGAATGGAACTTCTAGGGAAAGAATATATATTAAAATCAAAGTGAAGTTTGTACCCAGCCAAAAAGGATCTGTTGTGTAAAATTCAGATACAAGAAAAGCGTCTGTCAAAAAGACAGAGAAGAACAAGTAAGAGAAGTAGGTAGAAGTCTTAATTTTCAGGGAGTTGGGCATAACAAGATGAATAAAAGCCAGGGCAGATGGATCATGAAGTGTCCTTTAAATTTAATGACATAGAGATTATTAGCCAGAGCAAGCCAGTGGAGTGGATGGAAGTGATTGGGACAGAAGCCAGACTGCAGTGGGCAAGAAGTAAATGAGAGTGAGAAGGGGGAGAGGAAGCTAAATCTTTTAAGATGCAAGGCCAAGGGAAAGAGAGGTATTTGGAGGGAGAAACTGGGCTCAATGATTTATCTGTCCATTTGTCTGTCTGTCTGTCATCTATCTATATCTTTTAAGAAGAAAACAGTGTCATGGATACTGACAGAAAACAGTCAGTAGAGGAGCAAAGTCTGAAGATGATAGAGAAAAATGAGTGGCCCACTCAGAGAGCCCCATGTAACAAAGAAAGAAATGGTACCCAGAGCCCAGGAGAGGAGGGTTTGGGGGTTACCTATCAAAGTAAAGGAGGTATGGCATGGTTACTTGAGAGAATTGGCCCAACTAGATAAGTAATTTCAGAGTGATCAAGTGGCCTTTAAAGTATTTTCAATAACAATCAATTAGCTAGATATTATAGATATAATAAGACATTATAAGACATAAGTCCTAAAAGTATTATTCCCTCACTTTTATTTGGCCACTCTTAACCATGTTATATAGAACTCAATACATTTAAGTAAAATTCTTTGTCTCATTTGTAATCCTTCACAACTTATATCTTTTGGCTTTGAAATAGTTCATTTCGAACATATATTTCTTTAAATGGAAAACATTTAATTGGAAAAAATGAAAATTACAAACCTCTCCCCCCAGAAAAACACGTTAGCTGGGTGTGGTGGTACATGCTTAGCTAAAGCAGAAAGAATGGCAAGTCTGAGGCTGGCCTGGGAAACTTACAGAGATCCTATCTCAATAATGATAATAATAGAGGCTGTACTTCAGTGGGAAGGTTCTGGATTCACTCTCCAGTAACACACGCGCACGCGCGCACACACACACACACACACATTAACTATGCATGTGTACTGCAGGCCAAGCAGTGTGCTTCACATGCCTGCTCTTCTCCTGCTTCTTTTGCATCTGTTTTTCAGTCCTTTTCTTTGTAGCTTTATTATTCTGGTAGCACCTGGACTAACAGCAGGTGCTCTCTAAGATTGGCATTTCAAATCATGTCTATTCTGCCACCATGAAGTGTCTTTCACTCTTTCAAATTTTAGACACAGGTTTGTGCTCCATATTTGGTTTTGTTTGTACCTGTCCTTTGCCAAGACATTGAAAACTCCAAACTGGAGACCACAGGAATTTCTGAAGAAGTGCTTGCTCTCTTCTTGTCTCTTGCTGTGCTCTTCTTCCTGCCACTCAGAGGCTTACCTCGCTATTGGAGGGAGGTTTCTGCTCTGTACATCAAGGACTTGAAGAAGAAAAGAGCCCTGTGGCATTCTACCTAATATTTTGTTGCACTCCGTGAAACTGATTCACTCATGGGATCTCAAGACTTCCACATTGAAAAGGATCTTAGAGACCATTTTATCTCCCTGGCATCCTGGATCACACTCTATTTTATGGATGAGAAAACCTGCTATGGTTAAGTAATGACGCAGGGAGTCTAAGTAGTGACTTTGGAGTTAGAGTGACACAAAAAATAATGCATGTGGGTCTTTCTGGCATGATGTCTGCAAGTACCATTGTTAATAAATGCTGGATAATTTGGACTCGTTGTTTAGAAACTTTAGCGAAAAAACAATCAACACAGATCTTTCAATTAGTGGAAGTTTCCGGGTCATGATGTAAGTTCTAGATCTTTGTGAAACTTCCCTTCGCTCAGCTTAGAATTAAAATGTTTGAGGAAGGTAGGTGAAATAGCATAAGAAATGGGGTAATAAATTTCTGACACATGACATGCAATCTGTGAGGGCATTTCTTCACTTGGTCCTACTCTTTCGGGAGTAATGGAGTGGAAAATGAAATTAAATAAGCTTTTATTAGTCTGTGACTCTATTGAAAAAGGTACCATCAAATACTTTTAAAAACTTATCATCTGAAATACAACCTTGGAAAAGTTCTCTGACATTATTGAATTGCGAAAAAGTCCTCCTCTCATCCACTTTATGTTTTTCTTTTCTTTTTCTTTCGGTAACATCAAATCCATGGTAACCTACTTTGGGTTGCATCAAAAATACACAGAACCACAAGCCTGGGAGGTAAAACCTGAAAGCATAGTTTCTAAATTAAACTGGCAAAAGAAACAAGGTAAGACTTCTATTATTTTCACTTTATTGTCTTTTAACCTTAGTTTGCTATGAAAGCTTATATGCCTTAGATTTTGTAAATATTTCTAGGGCTACTAATTTTTTTTTATTAAATATATGTCTATCACATAGTGAAAATTTTCATTTATAACATGTCTGCAGACAAATTAGTTTTTTCCTCTTTATATGAAGTAAACGTAGCAAACTGACATCAATAGGCCAGCATTTTGGCATTGGTAGAACTGTCTCAAAGGGAATGAGGATTTGACAATTTGACAATTTCAAGTATGTACTTGACTGAGAATTTCCTGATGGGCACTGTCCCAAAAGAACATAGGATGCCAGCTGCAGGAACTACAGCCAAAAGTCCCCAAACAGGCAAACAGGGATGGAAGAGAGGGAACCAAACGTGCTGGAGAGTCTGCAGTGAGTGCCGATCAGGGCTGGTTCGCAAAGCATGGGCTCTTGGGTAACACCCAGGTGTCCATGGTTTGTCATGAGCCCAGGTGATTTTTAATATGCAGCCTAGTCTGTGAGCTCAGGCGCGGGTGAGGCAGACAAGGGGTGGGGGTTCAAAGCCACAGCTGACTTGCCGCCAGGCCCTTTGGGTTGGTTAGTGGTATAAAGTCTCAGTACAATGCTGTAGTAATAAAGAAAATACAGTAACAATGAAATAACAAGCACATAATCGTGTGCCTTAATATAAATTCTTACACTAAAACAATTTTTAGTACATTAGCATTTTATAGTGGAACTGAGCTTTTGAGAGGCTAACCAACTTGCCCAAGGCCATACAGTGGGTGAGGGTTTAATCCAGTGCCCCCTGGTTTCAGAATGCAAGGGCTAATCACGCCCAGTGGAGAGGAAGCGGCCAAGATCGAGCACCGGATCACAGCAGGAAGGTTGTTAGTGTGAAAAGAAAAAATAGACTTAAACGCTGTCCATCTTCCACCTGGCTATGCTTAGCCACAGTCCAGCAGCTTGTCCAGAAGCAGGCAGCTACGACGCATGGGCTAGGGAAGGGCGAGCAAGGACACAGCAGGAGCTCACAGTGCAGCTCTTGGGTTTACCTGGGAAGCTGAACCATCACAGAACAATTCCATGCAGACAGTGCGGCACTGAACAGCTAACGGTGCAGACAAATGAGAGGCCAGCGTGCTGCAGTCACCAGGGAGCAGCGTGGGGGCCTGGAGGGTATGGAATGATGGCCGCACGGCGGTGCTCACCGGTACAGCACAGGCAGCTGTAAGAGACGCAGTCAGGAGGCCCTGCAGGGCTTGGACGGGGTCTGGGGTGAGTGAGGAGGGGCTGCAGACGGAGCCCAGGAGGAGCTGGAAAGATGGACAGCAGGAGAGCCACGGTCAGGCTGCAACCGAGAGCACCAGAGCCGTGAGGAATTCCACTCCTGGAGGAGGGCAGACCGGCCGGCGGAGCACGGGCTGCTGGGAGAAGGAAACTCCCCTGGTAGACTGAACAGCTGCCCGGGGAAGGGGCAGCACGGGGAAGGGAGATCCTTGAAGGGAACAAGTTAGAAGTAAACTCGGGGGACCTTGGGACTCAAACTGCTGCACTATCCATTCTATTTATTTCTCTTTTGAAAAAGTTTCCACACTTCTGGTCTTGAGAAGCCTGAAAGGTTAGAGTGAGGCCGCGGCCCTGGGGGTCTCTTTAGGGTGCAGGAAGGTTCCACTCCCCAGTTCTTCCCATTCTCCTTGGTTCCAACTTCCTGCGTGGCCTGCAGGTGTCAGGAACTGCATTTCCCAGTTCCCACACGCTCCCGGATCCTCATTTACACTGCCTGCCTTGCCTTTGGCCATGGGAATGGCAACTGTGTGAAGAGTGGTAAAGTCCCTTTGCCTTGGTGCCCAGGCCTACCGGGGTCTGCTTGTGCTTCAGCTAGTTTTCAGACCCTGCTACACAAACTGAACATACTGTTCATTGCAAAGTTCTTTAACTCGGTGTTGGCAGAGCATGAATTACTGAGTACTTTACCCTCCTAATAACCTAATATGTTAATTTTGAAGTATTGTCTTGCAATATGATTCTTTGGCATGAAAAAAAGCAACAAAAGTAATAAAACAAGAAAACCATAGCTTGAACATGAGGCCTTGATACATGACAAGAAATTTAAATACGCCTACAAGTATTTGAGCCTATTTTAACCCTTCTAACAATCATTAAAGATGTAACCTAACAAAGGGTACCTTGGTTTAAAAATTAGCAAAAGTCTTTCCTTGAGGTCCCATAGAATTAATATCATTATTCAAATTTTCCTAGTTGCCTCCTCTCACATATGTTAGTAGCAGGTGTTGCTTGGTGTTTGACTTATTATATATATTTTATTATGATCATTGAAGAAATTTAAATTTATTTAAAATGTTCAATTATCTAGAATTGATACATTGAAATCTAGGTAACTTTAAATGATGATATCTTTATTTTCTGTAAATGAATCTCTTAGTCCAGCGCCTTTCCAATAAGTCATGCAGAAAATGTTAGCTAACTTTTGGATTTAATTGGCTGTCAAATCTTCTTTTTATGTAAAAATAGGTCAGACACACCCTTAGTAAGGTCAATTCCTTGGAAACACTGATGAAAAAAATTTTAAAGTTTAAACGTGTTCACAAAATTGAACGGCTATGATTATGGTACTTTATAAATAAAATATGTGCATGCAGCAAGTATTAAATAATAAGATTTAATAACTCTGCAACCAGGCTGTCATTCACAAGTCTGCAAGAACATGTACACTTCATTAAAGTCAATGGAGTGTACCCATTCATCTTGGCATTGTTCATAATCGAAACATTTCAATTTTAGTTAACACACACAAAACTAATTTAAAAGTCAAATGAGGAAATTAGTTCTATGTGCCTATGTTCAAATTCCACTGTGATATCAGCTAGCTAAATTTAGCCTCAGGAGGTATGAAAAAACATCTAATACAATGAACCTTTTTAAGTAATCAAAGATCTGTTAAAACTAAAGGTTCTGTAACTAACTCACAAAAATATGTTTAGTATTGTAAAGGAACCCATCAAACTAGTGAGAAATCCCTGAGCTTTGTCTAGAGATTTACTTTTAGATTTCAAAAAGAGTGAGTCAGGAAATGGAGAATTTTTATGAGAAAAACAGTCTATTTCCTAAACAAAAATGTAAGTTGAACAGTGGTCAACTGACAAATATTTTCTGCATATACATTATAAAGACAAGGAGGGAACTTTACTTGGTTCATATCTCAGAGTGTGCAGTTGTAGTCAGCACTATTAATAACACATTATTGATCTTTTCTTGACCTTTATTTCTGTGTTCTATTTTGTTCTTGCTTTCCTCGTTTTTACCATTTATTTAGCATTTGTCTCCTTTTCAGTTTTTGCTTTTTCTGTTGACTTCTTTATCAGTCCTACCTAGGACGAGGCCTCTTTTGACATCTTCAACATGGACCTCATGAATCCCCTTGGCCGGTGTCCCCCTCACTGGGTCATACTTCTATGGGCCTTGTGTTTTGAGAATTCTGTTTAGAAAATACCAGCAAGTGACCCTGGTTACTCCAGGCCATGTGCCACCTGTCACCACTCATAAGCTGCTTTTTGGGGAGACTCTTAATAAGGACAAATTAATACCCCTTATCTTAGCTACAAACACGTCCCTTCTTTTGTGAGGCATGTGAATTTTCTTATGTGCTCCTAAAAGATACCAGAGTCTTCCTCAGTCATTCCTGGGTGGGGCTGCTGAGGCCTGGCAGGGGTCTTTTCTACTTCGCCTCACCTGTGTCTCCCCTCTGTTCCCTGCATCCTACCACTTGGCCCAGAGACGCTGGCTCTTTCCTGAGGGCCTCAGCCTTCCCACTCCACCTGTACAGAGCGCTCTCCTCCACCCGCCTCACAGCTGGGTCCCTCCTAGTCTCTGATTAGTTGCAGTTGCTCAGGCAGGCCTCCCCGGGACGAGACGGACTACCCTGGGACTGCCTCCCCAGCCCCTCAGTGTCCCTGCAGAGCATCACACACAACTGAAGACAGTACCTCTGTTTTCAAGGAGTACCATTCTTATTTCCATTAGCCCTAGAGGTCATGTATTTGATCATCGATTCCCCACTGTATACCCAGCATGGAGTACAGAGTCACCTATCAATAAATAAACATTAACCGAGGGAGTAAATGTTGTGAGAGCTTTCCTAAGCTTTAGTGATGTTAGGACAGCATCTTAGTAAAGGTGATCTAGGTCTTTTACATATCTTTATATCTGTGGCTATTATCTATCTACCTATTTGTATGTGTGTGTGTATATGTGTATATATATATATATATTTGAGAATATATTTAAAAATATTAAAAATTTCATGTAATTAATATGAATATATAGAACAAATGAAATAACCAGGGCAGTTTAATAATTTGTAATCATTTTGTTGCTGCAAAAGTGAAGATAAAGGCTAGAAATAGCATGATCTAGCCCCCTGTAATTGAGATCATTTGTCAAGGGCAGTGAATAAGCTTATAAAATCACCTGTGATATGAAGATCATCATTATCTAAAGTCATTATCATATGGAGGACGTTCAAATTCACACCGAGCTTTCCTAGAACTTCAAAATAAGTAAATTGCTAATTACCATTGTCTAGTTCTTAGAAAAAGGTAGATAAATCAAGAAGACTGAAAATTAAGAAGTAATCACAAATGTATAAAAATAGAGACGGTCCCTTGTTTTAGTCATTGTCAACATGCCTCTTTATCTGCCTGAAAACTGTATTATTCTCAGTCTTAAAGATTACTTCTTCCAATAGTAGCAGCATATCTTCACAACCTTAGATAGAAAAGCAATTTCTTCGGATACTAAAAAGCATTAAACATAAAGGAAACAAACAATGCATTGTTCTTTACCAAAGTTAAAAATTTCTGTTCCTCAAAAGGCACTTTAATAAAATTAATGAGTAAACCACAAACTGCGAAACTATATAACGCATCTGCCTGACAGCAGGGTCACACCCAGAATGCAGGAATTGACAGGAGACATCATTTCATCTATCTTTTGTTTTTGATAAAGATGCAAAAACGTTGCACCAGGAAGATACACAAATGAGCAATAAGAGCACAAGAAGATGAGCGTCACACAAGTAGACATTGGAGGTGAGTTAAAACAGACGTACTCACTTCCTACCTGCTGTTGGTACAGACCAGGAGCGGGGTAAACGTCCAACTCTGCTGCGAGACTGCTGGGCATTTTCTTGTACAATTGAACATTTACTTTGTGACCCAAAAAACCAAGCTCTTTGGAACTTAGCCAACAGAAATAAAAACATATATTCACAAACACACTGTCTAAGAATCTTATGATCTTATTTACTCATAAAGATGTTGTACTAGAAATTACCTAAATGTCCAAAATAAGTGAGGTGTGGTGGTGCACACCTATAAACCTAGCACTTGGGAGGCTGATGCAGGAGGATCACTGTGAGTTCGAGGCCAGCCTGGGCTACAGAGTAAGTTCAAGGCCAGCCTGAACTACATAGTAAGACCCTATCTTATAAAAAAAAGTCCAAAACAACATAGTTGTTAAATAGTTTATTATATCATATATAATGAAACTTTAGACAGCAATACAAAAAGAATATGTCATATATATTTTTTCACATGCCATTATCTATCTATCTATATTATCTATCTATCTATCTATCTATCTATCTATCTATCTATCTATCTATTTATGTATCTGTCTAGATATATAGGTAACCTACATATCTATGTATAATCTAGATTCATATATTATAAAAAGAAGCCTTTACAAAGCATGTGATATGTATATGAAGTTCAAGAATGGTTCAAACTAAATTATGCTGATAAAAGTGAGACAGTGATCACATGGGCAGTGGGAAAGAGATGAGAGGCGGGAAAGAAAGGAGATGAAGATATCTGGGATTGGAATTGACTGAAGAGAGGGTGAGAGAAATATTTAGAGTGTAAGATTCAATACTGGCATACACAATGATCAAAACTCATATTGAACAAATGTGGACATTTTACTTCATATAAATTATACCTCAATTAAGAAATTTAGAAATCCTATTGTTTACTCAAAATCTTAAGGTCTGAGCACCATTTATCATATTCTCCTACTTTCTTCACATAAATATTTAAACTTTTTTTTACAGTATTCCATGAGTTTAGCCTTCCTATTACAAAGTATGATGACAACATTAATGTACCCAGTTTCTTTAGACTTAGTCTCAGTTTATCGTGAGGATCAAAAATATAGAGATAAAAAAATACTCCCTCCAAAATAATCCAACTCCCAAACAAGCAAAACCAAGCCAAAAATTAAGCCCTCGCTCGCCCTGAATCAAGATTAAATTTCGCAAGATGAATGGCTGTCATTGCCGCCTTATGCCAGCAAGGGGAGCAGTTACACTTTGTGAAGAATGCAGACTTCCACCTTCATCATCTGGGAATTATTCTGTAGGGCACTTTAATGCTGTGGAAATGACAGATCGCTTTAATGCAAGACAAAAAGTTGAAAACTTTGACCCTCTAGATTACTTGGAGCTTCAGTGAGAGGGTGAGAAACACGTGCAGATCAGGTTATTGAAACAAAGGACGCAGAATCCTGGTTCCAGGAAAATATTTAACAGAACAGCCCAATTAACTGTACGATGCCAGTTTTTCTTTGCTAATATCTTTGAATAAGAATAAAAGCAGACAAATCCCTTTCCCTACAAAAGACAAAGACCCAACATCTTTACGGTTTATTGTTCCAGGCATGAGAGGCACAGTGATGGCTTCTGCAGAATGTACAAGCTACGCAGAAGCCCGCAGTCCCCTGAGGGTGGGGAAAGGGAGCCACAGGGCTTTCCAGTTGAAATTGTTTGAGGACGAATTGTAAAGTTTATGCTGCCTTTTTTTTTTTAAATCACGCTCACCAATTCTTGTGAGATTTGTAAAGCTTAAATCCTATATAGGCTCAGGCAGGCTGCAGAAGTCTCTAACTATCCCTTCCTACCAGCTTTGGCAATCGATCTACAGAGAGGGATGTTTGGGCTGATGAGGGGAAGGACGCCTTATGATGTGGAAGAGGGTGTCAGGCTGCCACTATCAAAGCATTCAGATGGGTGGCTTCGCATACACCTTCACCTTAAAACCGAACCTTGATTCCAGCCCTTAGCATCTCTGAGACTGAAGAACCTCCTGAACTCCAGCCTGGCAGCCACAGCTCTGCAACCTGCAGTGCTCATGAATACATAATGTGGCTCCTTCTGTTCCTGCCGAAGGAAGCTCCAAGGACAGAGTACAGGTAGATAGCAGTCTTTTCCAAGAACCATGCCCTGGAGGTCCTTCCTACTGAATGCAAAGCTCCAGGGCACAGGCCTATCTAGGTGAAGGGACTTTCTATAAAGTCACACCCCTGCAACTTGTGCAGACAGCCTCTACTTTGGAAAAGTAAAATTTACTCTCAGCATGTAGAAAAGCATTACCCTTGCATTTGTGAGTCCTTTGCCTGGTATATAAACCCTGCTTGAAGATTTTCTTCATGAAATTCTAAGGAACAGTCTCAGTTCAATAACCCTAGAAATGATTTTGAGTTACTCTCTGCTTATGAAATCAAACAAAGCTACCATAGTCTCTGACCTGGGGAAATACAGGCTCTTGAGTCAAAAGATTTAAGTTTTAGACTCCATACTGAATGATTCATCAAGGTCCCCGCCTCTGACATGGACTATATTCTTGCTAGCCAGGATTAATGAGACTGGCCCAAACTGAGTGTTGCTTTACCACTGGTCAAAGGTCTTTTAAAGAACAGTGAAGAAAACACATCAATGAAATGCAACCATCTATTCTTAATTTTGAGTTTTCCACTGAATGTACATATTTTGTATTCTTCCAGCTAAGTGGGAAATAAACAAAAAGCCTGCATTCCAAGGGTTACTAAAACCCATGAGCCACGCAGAGGGTAGAAACAGAAAGAAGAAGAAAATAGACAACGCAGAAATGGGAGACAATGTCAATTAAGGGAGGAAATAGAAGTTTCCTTCTATTGGTGGTTAGGGTCAAAGAAATGAAATCTGGAATGAAGACACACACAAGCCAGGCAGGAATGAAATGAGAGCTGCAGGGAACAATGGGTCTGGCTGCATGATACTGAATGGTTATACAATATTCAAGAAAGACTGAAGGTTGACATGGAGGTGCACACCTGTACACCAAATGCTCTGGGAGGCTGAGGCAAGAGAATCATACATTTGAACCTAATCTGAGGATCTCAGCCACTTAGCAAGAACCTGCCTCAAGATAAAAAAATGAGCTGGGGATGTAGCTCAGGGTGAAGGATTTGTGCATAATCCCCAGATTTACACACACACACACACACACACACACACACACACACACAGAGATAGAGACAGAGGGAGAGAGAGAGAGACAGAGAGAGAGAGGGAGAGAGAGAGACAGAGAGAGAGGAAATTAATTGATGTGCATTTTTGGCACAGGAGTAGCATCACTGCGTCTTTGTTACCATACAAAAGGCAGGTTAGCAGGTATCTGTATTTCTCCAAGATTTAAACTGTGCATGCACATAAGTCCCCATATGGGAGGTGGATGCTAACCTATGTTGGAACAGGCTACACACCAGTGAGCTAACTGCAAGTAACATATAAGAAGCCAGGACCTTGGGGGGTGAATTTCAGGTGACTCATATTGGGACAGAAGGAGAGAGTTGGCTTTGGGATTAAAGAGAAAGAAGAAAAGCCTCTAATTAGTCTCTGGTGTAGTAGTTTTAGAAACACCTAGAATGTTGTCTGAATTTGAAAGTTTTTTTCCTACTGTTTCAAATATTATTCACAGAAGCTGTGTATATTCATTATCTTCAAAGATCTTGAATAGTCGCTAGCACCTCATATTCATCCTTAATGAATAATCACTGAACAAGCGAATCAACCATGTTCCCAAATGAGGAATATGTCTTATATTAATTAAAATAGGCGTCAATAATGTGCAAGATTTAGCCTATATTTTCTTTATTGCTGCCATTTGGCAAATTGAGGATGAGAGCTTTAGCAATTCAAATTTTCCTCTGAGGAAAGTTTAGCAACTATCAAGATAAATCCTGGAAGCTCTTTCTTGGGGTCCCCAAACTCATTATGCACTTGAAGAGGACACTGGACATTTTACAGTGGCTGATGAGATAATTCAGTCGAGGTGTGAGAGGAAGTCTAGTTCTAACAACTGCAGTCAGCAAATCCTGGACTGAACTTCAGCATTAGTGTCATTGGTGTGAGGTGGATTGTAGGCAACCTGGCTCTTCTGGACTTGGCTCAGGTTCTACTTTTCTATTTCAGAGGAGGAAGGGAAATTTTTTTTTTTTTTTGCTTTCTCTTGTGCTACAGAAGAACTAAAAATCAAGAGGAAGGGAGAGGCTGTGGCAGGAGTGCAAGCCAAGGATGTATAGTGAAAAGAAAGGGAAGGTCAGACAGATCTTGCCAACCACTAACTCACTGATGGTGGAGAGCACCTGACTTTAGGGACATGTGGAAACCCAACCTGTAGAGGAAGTCACCTCTCTTCTTGACAGCAACAAAAGCTTTTGGATCACAAGATGCTGGTTGATCCATCCAAGCCAGAGTATGTGATAGGATTCAGCTTCTTAAATTCAAGTCCTTTAAGTTTTTGGGATCTACATTGATCAGCATTTCCAACTGTCCCTTCAAAGGCTCTAACCTTTAACCACTAGTGGACCTGCTTTAATTTTCCCAACATTGTGTCACTGGATCACCTACTGTGGCTGCCTCAAAGCATACAGGTGTGTGGTTGTATATGCAGTTGTCTTTGTAGAATGGGCTCTAAATTCTGCATAAAAACATTTAGACATGCCCCTTCTTATTTTCCCAGCTTATTGAGATTATTTCTTCTTTGTCCCAAGACATGCTCCTATTCATAGAGAGTAATAAAAAACCCAGCAGCCCTCAACTCCAGAACACCTATGTGCATACCTGGAATGTGCCTTGTCTCTTTCACATCTCAGGAACCTGTGTAAACTGCACAATGCTATCCTGGTTTTATATGGAAGACTTCAGCAAGGTTAGCCAGTGTCTTTTGGCCACACGTTGGGCTGCTTTTCAGTTTATAATGTGTTTGCACATAACCAGAAAGTCCTCCAAATTATGAATTCATTGTCACTGCTGCCTCCATTTTACATGTGGTGACGCTGAAATTTAGACAAGTTGTGAGAGCAGGTAACATCACTCATAGGCGGCTTAGCTCATTTTCAAACATGTGTCCTTCTATTCTACATCCCTTACTATTTCAGTGTTTAGTGGGAGAAGCTCTCAGATACAAACATCCTCAGATTTCTTTATATCCACTTTCAAATTTATCTTAAACCCCTCTTCTCCTGTGTCTCAAAGAGAAGCCGATTTTATTCCACATTCCTCAAAGTTCTCTCCATTATGCCCAGAGAGTCTTATTTATTCCCAAGTCTTATTTTAATTCTACAGAGAAGATGCTCAAGTCTTTCTCTCTGAAATCCAGTTATTGTTACAAACCACTTAGAGAACATTTTTTTTCTTTCAGTGTTTGGGATTGAACCCTGGGCTTCTATTGGGGGTTAGGGCCAAAGAAATGAAATGTGCAGATATTTGTCTCTGTATTTATTTAAACAAGAGATGAGATGGTCTCATGAGCACATCTGGAATGAAGACACACACAAGCCAGGCAGGAATGAAATGAGAGCTGCAAAAAGCTCTATCATTGAGCTACAGCCTCAGCCCCCAGTCCCTCATCCCCTTTCTAAAATTTTGAGCAAAGTCTTGCTAAGTTGCTTAGGCTAGCCTGGAAGTTGTGATTTTCCTGTTTCATCCTCCCAAGGAGTTGAGATTATAGGCACTGTACTTGGCTGAAGAGCATCTTTATTTGCTTTTGTACTTTTATAGATACTGTCTACCCCATTCCAAGAACTCAGCTTTCTATGACTCACTCCCAGTCTGCTGTTTTTTTTTTTTGGAATTCTCCATGTACTTTCATATCTCTGTGCTTTTGCTTATACTGCTGGGAAGGCTGTTCTTTATCTCTATTTATAGAAATTCTATTCATTTTATTTATTCATCTCAAGTATTATACCTAGTGTTGTGGTTTAGATATAAACTGTCCCCCCATGGTCTCATATGTTTGGAAAGGGATTGGATCTGGGGGTACAATACTCAGCAGTGGATTTCATAGCTGAATGTGCTGTCCAGAGGTGGGCCTGGTTGAAGGTAGGTCAGTCACTGCCAGTGTGACCTGGAAGAGTGTATTCTTATGCCTGGCTCCTCCTTTTTCTGTCTGCTTTCTGGCTGCCATAGGGTGATCACCTGTTCCCTAGCCATTCCCTTCCACCGTGCTAGTTCCACCTTGAATCCACCAACCATGGACTGAATCCTCTGACACTGTGAGCCCTAACAAACCTCCTCCCCTTTAAATTGTGGGCATTGGTGGTTATTGTGTCTCAGTGATGGGAAAGCTGACTAATACACCTACCGTGAATACTTTCCCACCTTTACTGGTCAGATGATTATGTGTACTCCAATTTTTCAAAGCACTTTGCTTATTGTAATTTGCACATAAATTATCACTTGAGAAAACTTTTGTCTCCACCTCTGTCTCAACATATAAGCAGAATGACACAAGAAGAAAGATTTATTTACTGCTACCTCCCTTGATAGAATGAGTGTGGCTTGGTATTTGTTTAAAGGAGCAAAAGAATAAGGAAATGAACAGTGGCTCAGTTACTACTTCATTTTTTCAATATACCTAAAGAGGGTATGCCCAGATATCCCCCCTTATCTCAAATATTTTGTTATCCTGGGAGTTTGTCTTGTTTGCTTTGTGAAGATACTGAGGTTTTTAAAAAGTCTGTTGTATGAAATCATGAAGAAGGAAAGGGAATGCTGTATCATTTTTTTCTTGTAAATATAGTACTATCTTTCTGGACATGAAAGCTGCAGAAATATCCCCAAATTAAAATTTATATTTATTAATTTTAAAATAAGACAATAGCAATTGATCCTCTTCTAATAATAAGTGCTTATGCTCATACACCACAGTAAACGTCATTAGACTGAAATAATGTTTGGCAAAATGGGGATGAAAGCCAGCCTAAATAATGGAATCCAGAATTTATTAAAAGGAATGCAGTTTTATTAGTTTCAATACTATAATCTACAAATGAAGTCTGTCTAAGGAGACATCTACTTTATGATATGGACCCTTACTTTACAGCTAAATTTTTTTTTTTGTCTAAAGACCATACTCTAGATCCATGAAAACAATGCCTTTTTAACATAGATTGCAAGTGTTCTCTCTGTTATGATTAGTAAATCCATTCTTTATAGATTATTCCACGGTGAATTTTAGGTTAGTCCAGATAAAGTTGCCACTGATTGTGTATTAGCAGTGTCTGAGTTAATAACATTTTATGGTACTCATAGGAGGCATTTTGGAAACTAAAGAATATAGTACAATGTACCAGGGAAGGGGTAAGCACTTTGAAAACAAACATAGAAGAAATGTTTTCAAATAAGAAAAACACTAACAGTCATCGAGCTACCTATAATGGAAATACATTTTCAGAGCCCTTGGTTTTCTCTGTAAAATTCTGCCAGGACACAGAGTGTGGTCTGCTGATTTCTCTCCCTGTCCGCAGAGCTCTCCACACACCAGCAGGGGCACCTGGGCTGTGCTTTCCAGTGATCACTACCATCACCAGAACCTGTGCTTAGAAGCAGCACTAAGATTTGCTATGGGGGACTCATACATAATGAGGAGGTTACTCACTGGTTCTGAGTGCAGGCTGCAAGTAATTTACTGGCCCCCATCCTGGAAAAGAAGGGGAAAGAAATGCACATGTTACCATCACATCCAATGACATTTGCACAACTTTCCAAAGATGCCAACAAGTCTATAATATTTTATTGGTAATAAGGAAAATCAAGGGGATGGGGAAAGTCATGAAATGAAATATGTCATTTCTTATGTCTCAAGACTAATTAACAGAGAAGTGACAGCAAATCTGTTTTCACCTTCAAGCTTTGCCAGACAAAAGACAGTTTGTGCCTGTGCCCTCTGTGGCAGAGAGAGGAAGGAGAGGAAAGTGGAGGGAGTGGCGATGGAAAATGCCCATCAGAGAGACGGTGAATTCCCGATACTTAATGTTCTGTTCTATCACTTATCAGAATGTTAGCCTACAACCTCATTTTCCACTAAAATACTGGCATAAAATTGAATGTTTAAATGTCTCTGGGTAGCATCAATTCTCAGGGTACCCATGTCATGTGCGTCTCCTGGGACTCAGTGTCAGTGGTCCACTGCAGGATGCCTTAGTTTGGAAGGCTTGGAAGAGTACACGAACTGAAACCCAGGATGAAAGAAAAGGTCTTTCAAGGAAGCAATCCATGGGTATTTAAATTATCCAGAACTAACGGTAGTTTATTCTGTAGTAAAGAACAATGAGATAGGGTTATTTTTTAAAATCCTGATGATCAAGAAGGGCCTCTTTCTGCCCAGTGACTTTAGTCAGATGTAACACAGTATATTTTTCCTTGTTCAGCCATCTGTGGGGAAATGAGAGTCCTGCTCATGCTGTGAATGCTTCTTGGGAATGGTAAGCAGCTAATTACAGGCTAACATGAGGCTTTTTGAGTTTTGGAAGTCTAATTCTTTCCTTATATAGCACATTATAAATACATAATATAAAATATATTCTCGTGTATTTGACCATATATTCTATACAATGTTTAATTATGATGTAATATATAACGTCATGTTATACTATTTACTTTTATGTTATATATTTGATACATAGATAATATTTTCTCCCTGAATGTTTTTTAACAAAACAATCTTTTCAAAATATGTTTATTACAACTCAAAATAGTATTTGGAATGATGTTACTCAAGCAATAGTGGGAGTATTAATTATCTGTCCTATCTTGCTCCATTTCAATAATCCACTATCAGTGTGACTAATTAAGAATTTTTCTAACCCTAATTGAGAGCAAAATTTTCTTGGCTTTTGTCCTCTTAATCAGGCTTTTACTAAATTTCATTTGTGCTAAAGGCTCTACTTACATCCACAAAATGCTATTCTATTTTGAGAATGATTTGAAAAAGATACCCAAGGGACTTTCCATTTGTATTGTTGTGAGCTGCCTAGTATAAAGTATCAGCAGCTCTACTTGATTTAGTAATTTCTGCGTTTTGGATAAAGGCATTTATAAGTCATTTATAAAATGCATCAATAAGTTATAGCTCCTTCAGTACAACTGATCCCCATGGTTGGAAAACGATATGTAATCTACTGCTTCAGTCGACTTCAGTGTAATTCAGCTCTCTATTTACCTGTTCACCCATGTAACAGCAGCACAATTAAGGTCACATCTTCATGGCTTAGTGATAAGAATATTGTTTAGGCTACAACCCAAAATCTTTCTCCACTCAGAATTGATTTTATTCAGCATATTACCATTATTTATGTAGTCTATCACTTCAACATGGAAAGAAATTAAATTGGTGCAGAAAAATAGCTACTCTGAAAGTAAAATGCAGTTGCTTCTTCATCTCTTATGGTATTCTGGTAAGTTGTTTATTGATTGTATGATGGATTGTTCTCAGCAGGTACTGCTTTTAAGCTATCTGGATTATAATGATCAAGTCATTTGCTTTAAAAATGTGGACATGACAGGTTCTCTCCTCCATCGTGGCTCAAATATATAAAGAGTATGCAAGGTCAACTGCCAATTTCGTAAGTGTATCTGGAAACCTGACATTGGCCATAACAGTGAGAGTTCACTCAGGTATTGGATACTTTTCACTGGTTTGTTTAACTCTGTCCACCTCTCAGACCGAAGCATGTTAATCAGATACGTATCTCCAACATTACACAGTGAACTTGTTGAACACAGGTCTGATCCAGCTTCATTCTTTTTTATAACTTCTCTGACCCTAGTTCAGCATCATACATAAATATGTAGTGAATAAATTACTTTTTTGAGAGAAATATTGCTTTGAATATCTATAAAAAGACAGGAAGTTTTTTATGAGTTATCTTCTAGGAAAAGTATTCTCATATACTTTCCAATAATAATATGATTGTAGAGTATGTATTGTGGAATATGCTCTTCAAAGGCTTTGTCCATACTGTATCTCCTAAATCACTGTTATTCCTATTTACATTTTTATGTAATGAGTATGTAGGAAGTTAGTTTCAGTCCTCACAACCAGTAGTAAGACTGGCCTACTCAAAACATGATACTGTTTTGAGTAAATATGAAGGTTATCTATGGTTGACAATAAACATGACTTTAAATATCAGCTCTGGGACTTTGCTTTACAGAACAGAAATCAATTGTTTCAGCAGAGCAGGTAAAATTAGTAAGAGTTTTAAACTGCACCTCCAGTGTACGTGTTTTTATATTGTGTTTACGAGATTGAATATATAGGCTTATTTAGCTGCATATAGACAATCTATTGAAACAGGATCTTTCCCTTCATCCCACTACTTTAATCTGAGTCACTTCTGTTTTCTGCAGTGAAGCATGTTTCACCTATTGAAACTTGCTGTAAACACCATAGTAAGTGAAGCAGTCTAGAGCTTTGATGGAAAATCAATTTTTTAAAAAATTAGCATGTCAATGATCCTTATCCTAAGGGCTGAGAGCTTTTGTGCAGCCTGAATAATACACTGATCCAGGGACAGCTCACACCACTGTGAGGACACACAGAAGAACTCAAAGTAATTTTCCAGGCACACGATATATTAATGATGTTGCTTATTATCAGCTTTCCCTACTGGTGAGAACTATGATAGGAAAAGGTTAGACTTCTGTCTAAGGTCATGGGGCAATGTTAAAATGGAAATAGAATTACATGTGGGTTGCCAAAGCCTTGTTTCCGTAATGGTTCAAGTTTTTTATTCTTTCCAGCTAAATCTTGCAGAAATGTGATTAACAATATCCTCTTGTTTTATACACAGATATTTGGATGCAAAAAATCAAATTCTTGCAGTGAAATTTAGGTCCTTTGTGGTCTAATATTTGGTTACTGAATTAAAATATTTATCCCCAAATTTTGTTTTGAAATACAGATTTGACCTAACCTCACCTTTTTTCTGCCTTCTTTTAAAATTGCCTGGATGCACGCTTATTAAATCAATAATAATCACAATAACAGCTAGCATGTACCAAATGCATATTAACCACCAGGCATGGGGCCAAGAGCTTTATGTCAGCCTTATCTAATTTAATCTTGTAAGAATCTCACAGGAATACTACCTGGATTTCTACATATGGATTATTACTAGAGGTTTCCGGGTCTGCACTTTCTAACATAAATCAGAACCATAATTATCATCTGTATTTCCCAATTTCAGTTTTATTAAGGTAGATCAAGATTTTAAAGGTGCAAAGTGGAACCTTTTTTAGATTTAATATCTTTTCCTAATATTTTACCATTATCTTGAAGACCTCTAATTCTCCATCTTTTAGCAATTGAACTTTATTGAGATTTTTTAAGACATTTTTGTAGAAACAGCAATTCTCTTTTATATACCCATGTGTTATTGAGTTGCATATTTTATAACTGACTGAATAATTAGCTCAACGAGTTCAGGTGGCACAGCAGGTCTGGGAACGAATACAACTGACTGTGGCCCGTGTTCGTCTCCAGCAGGGAGGCCAGACATTCAAAGGTGCCCTGGAGCACACCTGGTGGTGAGCATGGGTGAGTAGATTCCTCTGAAGGAAGTGAAAGAGGCACTCAGTCAGGTAAATCATTTAAGAGGGTAACAGTACTAAGAAAGACTGTGTTTGATACTTTGTGTATGCATTACTTCGATAAAATAAAAATTAATAAAAAAGAAAGGTAAAGGAAGAAAAAGAGTGAGTGTAAGTATTTGTCCAAGATTCCAAAACTAGAAACAGAACAAGGCATGAATGTCAGCCCGATATTCTTTCTCTCCGTCTCCCTACGTCCAGGACAGAGGGGATTGCTGGAGGTCGAAGGTGCTGCTGCAGCCTGGGAACCAGACGAGGCAGCTGCAGAATTGGCCAACTAGAAAGTAGAGCAACAGAAGACAGAAACAAGAGATCGACAAAGGAAGAGCCATGCAGCTGTGGTTGATTTGAGTTAACCCATGCATTGCTTCACTTCATACGTTGTCTTCAAACAGAGAGTGTTTCTGCAAACACATTTTGCCTGCTGGCTTTGCCAAGAGAACTGGCTTTTGTGGTTGTGAAACTGAAGAAATCCTGAAAGGGCACTGACCCTCTCCAGCAAACGACAAACAACACAAAATGACCTAAAACCCAAAGTCCCTGGGGAAACCCAGGGTGAGATGGAGTTTAAGGTAATTTGTGATGACAAATGACAATTCAAAGGAAGCAGATGTGAACCTCACCACCCATTTCCTTCTAATCCTTGGCTTTCAGAGGTTCTCTTCTCTCAAGTTCTTTTCCTGGGTAAAAATATTTGAGCCCCAAGTTGAAGAACATCCTAGAAGGGGTGGTTTTCTGGTAACTGTTGTAAAAATTCCTCACAATCAATGATTATGCTTTTCCCTCAAGTATTGATTTCACTTAGGCTAACTGGGGCCTCTGTCTTTTTCCTTGCTATTTTCTGAGCTACTTCCTTCAAGAAGAAAATCATGAAGATGTTAAGATAGATAGAACTTCAGAAGGAACTCATAAAAAGGTTAAGCTCTCTAATGACTATCCTTTCATTAAAATTTTGCTTGATTGTTCAAAATGTTTGCACAGGGACATCACTTTTATACACTTTCAGCAATAGATGTTCAAAGACATCCCCAAAGAGCAGTTCAGCTTTTAACTGATTTGGCTGTTTTATTACACATTTTAATTATATAGAATAACGGGTTCCACGTGGCATACTGACGCATGCGTACACGGCAGGTTGCTCCTCCATACCTTCCATAGCCCCATTATCCTCTCCTCCTGCCTCCACTCAGACCCCTTCTTCTCTAACAATCTCTTTCATGTCCTTTCCCCATCTAGATTCCACATGTGAAAGAAAACATGCAGTATTTGTCTTTTTGAGTATGGCTTATTTCACTGATTTAGTTTTAAACATAATTATGTGGCTGTCTGTGTGGCTGAGATTTAAAGCCTCCTTCACATAAAGCAGACCACGCTTCCATCTTTGTTAGACGATTATACACAATGGATTAATTAATTCGTGTGAGTGAAAAGGTAAAGAGCCCACAAGTAGATGGCTTCTTTTGCTTTGTGAAGACTGCAAGTTTAGTTGATCAACTAAAAGGAAATACAAATTAAACAGAAGCAGGGGGTGATCTGGGAGCACTGTGGGTGCTGAGAGCTCCCTCTTGGGAGCTCCCAGAATAAAGCCATGCTGGGTGGTAAGGAGGCAGCCTGCAGGTTTCTGCCAGCTCCCTGTGTGAGGACCCAGCTCCCTGGATCTGTACGAAGTGAGTCCTTCCTGAAGAGGGGTAGAGGGACCGGACTAGCCCAAGAGGCAGCCTGCAAGTGAGAATGGCAGTGCCGAGGGCCAGGACATCTGATTCTCAGGAATAAGGGAAAGTCATTCGCTTTGCTTCTCTGAACCCTAATCTGCAAAAACAGTCTCATGTCCAACCAACTTTAAAGCTCTATGAATTAGGGTAAAAGGATGGTTCTTTAGGGCCATGCAATCACTGTTTCCCCCATTTATGTTCATGTGACATGTGCCCCCAACCCCACTGCTTCCCTGTGTGTGACCTCTCAGCGTGGCGCCCTGGCAGTGGGCCTGCCTCTCGTTGCTGTATTATCTCAGAGCCTGCCTCAGGTCCTGTGAGTTTTAGCTTCTGCATGGATGCCCACCGTCTAGTCAAGAGCAGCTGGACTTCAATGCCACTGTCATCTCTTCCTGCATCACCTGTTCCTGTGAGCGCACACATGTGAGTGCACTACATGGCCACCTCTTGCTCCTCTCTCAGGCCTGCAGTTTTCCCTCCTGCACCCCTCTTCCCCATAGTCTCTCCCTGATGGTCGCCATTCCTTCTGTACCCCATGCTCATTCTTTTCTACATTTTTAAACCCCAGCCTTCCAGCCAAGTCCTTTGCTCATCAAGTCCTTTGCTCACTGTGATTGCTTCCAAACTGGGATCCTCAGTTTCAGTTTGCATCCTCATTTTATCCAATTAATGGTTTAAAAATTGCTTTGCCTGTGTTAATCTCCTTGTCAGAAATCTCTGTTTACCAGTCCAACGCTGCATTCAGTAGTGACCATCACAGAGCCTTTGATTTTCTGTGGACCTTCAAATGCTCCTGTTCTGAGCCTGGGAGTTTCTAGAAGACAGAAGTCTCCTTATGGGAAACTCATTCACCTAGCTTCTCTGAGCCCTAATCCCCTAATGTCAAATTCAGCTTTAAATCCAACTGAAAGAGATAGTTCTCTTCCTTCTATCTGAAAAAGTCCACTTTCTTCTGGGTCCAGACTTGAAGGGCTCACCTCTGTGTTCAGAGCAGTCATCCTTAGAATGCTGGAAGTTGCTCACCCAGAAGCTGCTCAGTTGGGTGAAAGGTAGGAGCTGGTACAGAAGTGCCTTGCAGTCCAGGCTCAGCCCTTCACTTACAGCAATTTATTCACACCTTATCCCTATCAGGTGAGTGTCATTGCTTTCCTTGTGTACAGGCAAGAGTGTGGCTCAGTGAGGCCACAAAACTGTCCAGCACTGGGCACAAACCCAGATACTCTAGCTGCACAGTTTACACCATGAACCATCACACCACTTGGCTTAGTCAGGTTCCGTGTTGCAAATTCTTTGTGCTCACTGCCTCTACCACAGGCAAGTTCACAGAAGGAAAGCACCAGTCTCTGTCCTCTTTGGAGCCTGTGAATGGTTCACAGAGACACTAGGAGGCGCCACCTACGATGTCCAGAAGATGAGCTCCGCAGTGGAGACACAGAGAACCCCTGAGCTGCCTGTTACGCTTTGAACACACAGAAAGACCACTTATCTCCACCTTTCTCATATTCTGGGACAGGTGCTGGCAGCTTGTTTTGTACATCAGAAAAATGGATACAACAACAATAACTACTACTACTAGTACTACTACTAAAAATAAAAATAAGCATTTGCTACAATTCTACATTTTGGAATGTGGGCCAGATAATGGAGAAAGATCTTTTGGTGTTTGAACTTTCCTCCTCCTCTCTTCTTCTCCCTCTCTTTTCTTCATTTTTTTGGTCACTTATTACTCAACAAATACATGTTTCAGGCATACTCCAAGCCAAAACAATGGGCTCCTGGGCTTGTTAGTAAGGTTTCCATCCTAGATGCTAAATGACAGAAGCAGGTGATATCAAGTGACTATGAAAAGCAATGACAAGATTGTAAATTTTTTTTTAATCCACCATGAGCCAGACTTTAGGCCAAAAGCTAATCAGGTGTCATCTCATTTACCCTTTATAGTTCCATAAAATAAAAGTATGATCGTCTCCATTTCACAAACAAGATGATAGAAGCGAAGGTCATATGATTGAGAGAGCTGAACAAGGATCCCTGTGCTGGCTGTGTGAGGCAGGAGCCTGCCCTGGTAACCTTTACACTTGACTCCCTCTAGGAATAGACACAGCTGCATGACATCCAAAGGGCATATGGAAAATTAGCTTCAGTTCATTTGAAAAGGGCTTCATGTGTGGTATGAGGGTGTAAGAGGAATGCTTGCAATATCTTTGCAGATATTACCTGAAAGCAGGTGTGTGACCTTTAACAAGGCAACCTCTCAGGGCTTTATTCACTTCATTTGTAAAATGAAAAATTAGCACCAAAGAATTTCCAGATTTCCTCCTGGAAACAGACTCCCCAAGAGTCTAAAGGCAGATGTGTGTCAGTGAACACTCACTGGCTTTAGAGATGGAGGGTTGAGCTTTGCATCAGCCCAGAACTCTCACTGTCTGCCCTCTTCAAGGGAGTTTGCATCTATCTCTTCTGGATTGTCGTCTGCAGATCTCGAATGCTGGGGCAACAGTCAGCTTATCCAAATGACCTTCTGTCCTTTTTGATGTGCTGGTTACAATATGTAAGCATGCAAGATCACAGCCTGTTTCTGAATTCCCCATCATACTGATACATGGCTGAAGATTTCACTCTTTGACTATGAATCTTGCGCTCATGTCTGACATTATTGCAGAAGCTGCTGCTGTAGGTTCTGAAAAGGAGCAGCTATCCCTGCTAAAATAACCCACTAGATGTGGAAGGGCATTTGCATTATTCCCTGCTTTCAGGATTGCTTTGCTATCAAGTATAATCCATGTCAGGTTTTTCCTTTTGATCTGAAATAAAGTCTCTTTTCTGTTTTTACATTGCAGCCCTTTCTGGGTAATCTCATTCATTTTGTTGGCTTTGATGAGGCTGCTGTTAACACCGGTGACTGCTAAATCTTTTAACTGTGTTTCTTGCTTGAGGGCCACACTCAGATAACAACGTGTTAGCTGGGTGCCATGGGGCACACCTGTAATTGCAGCATGCCAGGAGGCTTAGGCAGGAGGGTCCCAAGTTCCAGTCCTGATGGTGTAACTTACTCACTTAGCAAGACTTGGTGTCAAAACTTTTTTAAAAAAAGTGACTGGGGATGTAACTCCATATGAAAGTCCTGACTTCAACACCCAGTACTGCAAAAACCAAACCAAACCAAATGAAGCAAAACAAAATGAAGAGAACAAGAGACATTTTGGTAGCCATTGCTGATGTTCGTATTGTCTGGTTTTGAAGGCCTGTAATGCTTTCATTCTTTTGTTTTGATCAGTTTTACACTATTTTCTTTTGTTTGAATTCATTGAGTGTGAAGATACGGACAAGTATTTCAAAGCAAACAAGAGGCATTATGCTAGCCACTGTTGATTTCCTGTTGTCTTGTTTTGAAATCCTGTGTTGCTTGCATTGTTTTGCATTGTTCTGATCTGCTTTGTTCTGTTTTGTTTTATTCTCATTAAAACAAAAAAAACATAACAAACAAACAATGAAAGACCAAAATGTTCATTGCATGTGACCTTACATTTCCACAAGGACCAAGTCTAGCTCGTGTTTAGATACAGAGTCTTCCTCATCTCCCCCAAACACGGTCCTGCGCCACAGCTGCCATGCAGGAAATGAACCAGTCACTGGAACCCTCACTTTGAGGCTGTGGGATTCCTCTCCCATTCTCCCACATGCTGCCTTTAACCAAACTCAACCATTTCCCTCACTCACCGATCCTGCCTGGGTTCGCATCACCGTCACTTCCCATCTGGATGATTACAGTCCTTTTCCAGAGAGCACACCTTTGCTTAGCTGATGGATACTCACTGCAAATTTCAGATGCACAAACTGCAAAGCACTTTGATCACCAGCTTCCATCTTTGCCCTCTCGTGTGTGTTCTGTTTCACCTCAGCTCATAGTGTTACCAACCTGTTCAAGCCAAAACTCAGAGTCACCCTCTATCCCCATTCGCTCATTTTCCGCACACCCAGCCCAACAGGACATGTCCCTCCAGAGGCATGCTGTAAATGCAGTGGCATGTCGTTGTTTCTACTGCCATCATCCCTGTCCAGGACCCTTCATTTTATTCCTCATTGAATTTAGCAACTTTGGAAACCATTCCCTTATCTCTACTTTTATGGAATCATTTTTAAGACAAACACTTTAAAAAATATCATCTTATTTCCTTACTTAAAATTTCCCAGTGATTTTTATTGCAAATATTATAAAACTCAAACTGTTTGCTACAGTCTGTATTTCACATTGAATGCAGCTAACTCCTGCCCCAGGTTCACCCTTGCTCATCAGACTCCAGACACACTGATTTTTGTTTCTTCCCCAACTCAGGGCCTTTGCATTTGCCATTCTTACTTCTCTCAAATTTTCTAGGCTTCTTCCCGCACTTGGATCAGGATTCAGTTCACATGTTACCTTCTCAAGAGCTCTTCACCTGTCACTGTAGTTTATATTGGTATTGTGTATGTAATGACCTAAAATCCAACAATCTTTTTCTAATGAGGTAGAAACCAACTGCATAAACAAATGAGGCCACAGAAGCAAGTTATTTAAAATTAAATGCTCCAGTTAAGACATTTGAAATCCTTCTTTGAGATACTGCTTTCTATTTGTTAGGATATATGTCCAGTAATACTTTTTAAAAATTGAGGAAATGTTATACTGGTTTTCACTGTGGCTTTCTCAATTTATATTCTCATCAATACTGTAACAGGGTTCCCTTTCAGCCACAACCTCATCAGCACTTGTTTTCCTTTGTACTTTTAAAAATTATTTTATTTTAAGAGAGGAAGTAAAGAAAATTTAAAAAAAGACAAAATAGAAAAAACAAGAAGAAAAGCAGAATACAGAGTTCCAAAAAAATTAACATCATAAAATCGCTAGTTGATACATTACATATAGTGAACTTAACAATAGTGTTAAAGTTACAAAATCAAAGCATAAAAAGTGGCTGGACACTCAATCATTGACAGTACAACCTCTTCAATGATCTGACAAAAGCTCAGTAATATGGTCATCTATTTTACACACTATACATACTGTTATCTCCTTTAGAGTACTTTCCTTCCCTTTCATTTTTACAATATCTATTATATCTATTATACTTTTTGAATACCATTATTCTGTCTGTTCTTATTATTTTTTTACACTAGAGACAATTTGATATTTACTCATATGAGTCTTGTTTATTTCATTAATGAGGATATTCTCAAGTTGCCTCCATTTACCAATAAAGGCATCAAGATCATCCTTTTTTATAGCTGAGTAGTATTCCATTGTATAAAAATACCACATTTTTTTTATCCACTCTGCAATTGATGGGCATTTTGGTTGTTTCCAAGATTTAGCTATTACAAATTGCACTGCTATGAACATGGGTGCACCTATATCACTGAGACATGACCTTTTCAATTTTTCTGGGAAATACCCAGGAGGGGAATAGCTGGATTGACTGGAACTTGATAGTAAATTTTCTAATGGGTGTGATATGTCACTGTAGTTTGATTTCAATTTCCCCTATGACTGGTGATACCGAGTGCCTTTTCATATACTTGTGGGTCATCTGTGCATATCCTTTTGAGATGTTCCTCATTTAATGACCTACCCATTTAAGGACTGTTTGGATTTATGACCTGCCACCTAGACCTCCCACCTGTCTTTTTTTCTTTCTTTGACAGTCCACCTTAGTTTGTACAGGACTGTAAGTTTTGCTGATTGCACTGTGTAATACAGTAATGTAGTTTCATGTTTTGTTATACATTACAGTATTGCATGTAAGAGTTAGACAAATCAAAGAACATTATCAAATTGGAGTTCTCTTTGTTCTGAATATTGTAATGTAAATATTATATATAATTCCTCATTTAGTGACCAATTCTTTTAATGACCTAGTTGCCAGAACAGAACATAGTCATTAAATGAGGAATAATGGTACTGTCTGTCAATGTTGTTTACTCAATTTTTAATTGGATTGCTTGACATTTTTGCTATTTAGTTTTATGAGCTCCTTGCATAAATCACAACATTATTACAGTAGCAAAGGTATGAAAACAAATTGAATTTCTTTTGATCCATGGATATTCAAAGAAAATGTAACATACAGAGTGGAACATTTTTTAGCCTTAAAAATGAAAGGAATCTTGCCATTTGTGATGGCCTAGAGGAAACTGAAGGACTGAGAAACTGAAGATGCTAAGTGAAATAAACCAGGTACAGGAGAACAAATACCACATAACTTCAAAAGCAGAGATCAGAATGTTGGTCATCAAAGGTTGAGGGGTGGGGGGAATGGGAGATATTAGTCAGAGGGTACAATGTTTCAGTTATGCAAAATATGTACAGATTAATACAGATCCTGGATAATCCAAACTGGTGAAAGAACACAGCAATTCGCATGAGCCATCTGATGGATTCCTGGAAGCAAGCATCTTTGTCTGCAATTTGGGTTAGAAAGAAAGATGCACAGAAAAAAAATAGTCACTCTTGGTCTCTGCTTGCCTAAACTGTTTGGAAGACACATTCTTACTGTCTAATCCAACAAGTATTTCTGGAAATACAAAGTAAGCTAGAGTTAAATGATGTCACCCATGGTTCCATTATATTATAAGGTTTCTACATAAGGGGAGAAAATAGCACAGTTTCAATGATTTTCTCTTTTAGTTTTCTAACATCTTACTATGAATGTTTTTCAACTATATGAAAAGATAGAGAAAACTTGAAAAATTTCATTCTCAAGATCACATTTCTTGCATCAAAACTCTTCATCACTTTAGTTCTAGTTACCTGAGCTAAAAGCCTAGACCGCTGCACAACAGTTTTGACATTTGGTCACTTATTAAAATTTTTTTTATTTTATTTAAAGAAAAACAAAACAAAAACACAAAGAGGGTAGAAATAACACCTAATATCAAAAAAAGAAATCACTAGTTGATAATTTCATATTGTCTTCTTAGAAGTAGTTGTTCAAATTACAAAAGTAAAGCATACAAAGTGGACATTCAAACAGTGAGACTGCAAGCAGTTCTGTTCACCTATCCAACAAAAACTTAGTAATATGGTTATCACTCCTCCACACTTAAACATACATGCTGGTCGCTTTTTAAGTATGCTTATACCTGAAACTAGTTAATCCTTGCTAGATACAACTTGGGGCTGATTACATTCAAATTATGTTTTATTTTGCTAAGAACATTGAATACAGAATCTACCCTTCATAGGGACTCTGAGTTGATAATGCAGTACAGCTAACTGCAGGTAATATGACATTGTGCAGCAGTGATCTAGAACATACCAGGGTCTGGGGAGGGAGAAATGAGGAGTTGCTAAGCAGTTACAGTATTTTCACTAGCTTTAAAAGCTCTGAACTGAGGTTCATTTTTTATTCTCCATAGCCCATTTACATAGATCCTTCAATGCGGAGTAGGGCTATGGCATCATTTAGAGAACTAAAATATGTGTTATTTTACTTATTGAAATTCTGAAGTCAGATGACTGAGACAGCCTAAATCAGCCACATTTCAGCCTTGTGATTTACATTTCTATTAGTAAGCATGAACTAAGTGTTCCTTCATATCTGTCATCTTCTATGCAGAGATTTTACTTTTCACCTAGCACAAAGATCTTCCTTTGACATTTTTCTGATGAGTGGCAATGATAAATGTAATCATTTTATAATTTGGTGGATCCTCTGGTATTTACACTGAACACAAAACAGTGGTCCTTAAAGAGAAAAGATAAAAAAGCAAGCTGAAATATATTTGTAGGAAGAAATTGCAACCTGATCTGAAGCATCTGGTTGTTTTATCTCTGTCACCAATCATATTATTTAGAAACAAAAGCTAATGATATCCATCTTTTGAGTCATTTAATTTTTGTTTGCTTAATTTTTGCAATCTCTCAAAAACAATGATTACTGCCAACTTTAAAACCATCCAGGCAATAACATTTTGCTGCAAAACATGTTATATGGATCCTAAAAAGTATAGTGAGATTCAGACATTGCAGCTGTAATTAGAATACCAAGAACAGGACACTACATGAAACTAGGGTCTCATTCATGTGTCAAGCAACTGTTGCTTAAAAACGTCTACTAAGGAGCTAAATGTTTCCTTTTTTTTTTTTTGGTTTTGTTTTGAGACAGGGTCTTATTATGTAGCCCAGACTAGCCTTAAGCTTGCTTATGAACCCCAGGCTGGCCTTGAATTCATGTTGACCCTCCTGCCTCACATTCCCAAATGCTGGGATTACAGGAGTACATCACCACACCCAGCAGGCGATAAATTTTTAATTGATTACTTTCCATTTGATTCTCTATCTAAAAAGAGGAGAATAATTTTTTTCTTTGGGATAAACATTAGAAAAGTAAATTACATTCTAGTAATGAATTCATAATTTGCCTTTTAAAATACTGCATATTTGCACCAGGTTAAAGTTGATAATGTGCTAATGTATTTAATAACCAAAGATAGCAATTGCAAATTACATAGTCATGACCTTTAATGTACTGGGCATTAAATTACTTTTCGTTAAACCAGATAATGATTTTTAGTTATTTTTTAATGTTTAGAACAACTAAATTTTCATATGAATTATAAAATTTTGAATATAAGGAATTTTAAAACTTGATAGCAGTGATTTTAATAACATGTTTGTTAAGGACTCTTTGAATGCTATCACTTGATATTTTACAAATGCCCTTAGAATTCCCAGGAAGTCAGGGCCCAGCTGTCGCTCTAGCAGACAATGACTATCACTGTTTGCTGTTGTAGAGAAAGCCTGGCACACAGCAAGCAGGGAAGGCAGGCAAACGCTGATCAGGCTCACTGTGCAATTAAAAAAGAAAAAACAGAGGACCAAATATTCTATGACAAAGATATCCTAAAATGTATAGACTTGTATGCTAATGGCAAATGAGCTACTGATAAATGTGCCTGATTACCATTAAAAGTGATGCAGCAAAAGACTGTCTGGAAAGTGTGAGACAAACTCCAGTGATACCCTGAAATCTCTTTTCAGCCCAACTCTCCAAATTACATCTGAATCTAGATTCCTACTTTCAGTTGTACACAGGTAGGCAGGGCAGAAATTCTCATGAAGATAATATTCTTTCCTTCTATTTACACATTTATTTTGTAACAATAACAGAAAACTGAAAACTAGTAAATGTGATAAAAAAGAATGGTAAAAGAGATGCAGTGATTTTTATTTTAAATGTTGCAATGATGCTGAAAAGGCAATTTTATCTCTCTGGGCAAACAGACTCGTTCAAGAGCAAAGAAAACTGATCAATCATGGATTTGAGGGCAAAATCCAGAAAATACTATTCTACTCTTCACTTCCTCTAAACAAATGAATCAAAGAAAAAAAAATATATATATATTCCTCACCTCCAGTATAGCTTTGTTGCTTTGCCCTTGATTTGTAATAGCAAAAAATAAAATTCTATTAATAGTTCTTCAATGAGTAAATAGTTTATCTTCTAAATTGAATTAGGATGAAAAATGAGTAAGTACATTTTAGTTTATGGATCTCTGGCCCAGGGGTTGGTTGGAACTAATCCTTTGTTTACATCTTCAAAGGCACTGGGAAGGATACTCCTATGTCCCCCTCTGGAGCCAGGAAATGATGCTCAAAGAAAGAACCAGAGCTCCCCCAAAGTGAACTGCAGCTATTCTCAATGACAACCAGGTCCCCAAGCTGCTCTGATGATGAGAACAGCCAAGTTCACATCAGGAAAAAAGCTCGACAACCTCATCCAGGAGAACCCATGGCAACGGGAGAACCAACAATACCACAAAGAACCAACACCAGCTTCTACCTTTCCAGCTCTCCCTTTCATGTTGGCGACGATCGATCCTCAGGTGGGCCATCCACACCATGCTGATTCAGTTCAGCTGGTGTTAAGTTGACCCCCAGTTGTCAATCCACCACACCCTCTCTTTGGCTTTCTCTTATTTTACTTCTGTCTCCCTTTCTTTATTCTTAGGGACTTATTTCCTTAGAGAACCCTCAGTACTGTTTTTTATGCCTGATGATTTGCCAAAGCCATTGGTTCCTGCATTTGCCCAATCAATGTTTGCTGCAGGGAAAAATGCTTCCTGAGATTCAATGGGAGGCATTAGGCCAAAGCAGAGAGCCAAGCAAACAACTTCTATGTTTTGGGTATATTTTTCCATTTCTTTTAAAATCTAGTTCAGAAACCAAGTGTTTTTCAAGAAGCCCAGTCTCTGAAAAGGCAGCTCAGGACTAGGCATGTTGCTCATATAGTTCTCTTCAGGAGGCTCCAGTGCCAATGGGGTAAGTATCCAACAAATGGACACTGGATTCTTCCCATGTGCCAGTGATGAAACTGGAGTGATGATACAGATGCTATACCTATGCTGGGCGGATGACCGTGGATTAGGATGGAGTGCCACCCTGACTGGCTTTGGGATCCCCCTGGGTATTGGTGGAACAGACTTCTGCATGTGTCTGGGTGGGTCATGAAGGTAGTACCTTGGGGTTTACCTGTGGTCCCTTGTCCTTTCATCTCTGGCACAATTCCCATACTCTGCTTCCTGGCTGTCTGAACTAAGCAGCTTTGCTTTGCCACACACTTCTACCATGACATTTCTGCTTTGTATACACTGATGAAGAACTGAATCCCATTAAGACATGAGATACAAACCTTGCCTATGTTAAGTTGTGGGTGTTGGGGAACTGTATCCCAGGGACTGAAAGCACTCTCACTTGGTGACCAATATCCAAGTCCTTGCTTTCAGAGATGTCACAGCAGAGAGTGGCACTGTTGAGCTGAGTTTCCAGCGCAGAAGCTCACCTCCACACTGCTCACAGTTACAGCTCTTAGCCACATGCCAGCTGCTGGCCCTTGACATGTTAATAACACAAGCTAGAAACAACTTTTAATTGTAATTAATTCAAAATTTAATTAAAAATCCTGAAAAAGCATAAAATGTTTTTCCATAAAAGAGAAGTATTGTTTGATAGAGTATGTTTCTCTGTATCACATAATCTACTTTTTAGTTATAATACACATATTTAGCAAATGTATCATTTCTAGCATCTTACATTTATTAGAAGTTGCAAAGACCAGTATATTCATAATATACTGGTTTAAAAATGTTATTAAATTAGTTTTACTTTGAAAAATACAACTACTCGATCATTTAACTTGATACAGGAGAGCTTGTATGAGATTTCCATTGGCTATGATAGATCTATAAGAAAGCAAGAGGGAGTAAAAACAATGGCAGCAATGACAAAAAAAAATAAGCCAATAAGTAAATAATTATGAAATCTTGAAAGTCTGCTAGACACAGTGGCTCACACCTGTAATCACAGAACTCTGGGATGCTCAGGCAGGAGGGGTATGAGTTTAAACTCAGCCTGAGCAATTTAGCGACTATCTTAGTTACTTTTTACTCATTACTGAGATAAAATATCTGATGCCCAAAGTTGGGAAAGGAAAGGTTTATTTCTTACAGTTTTTGGAGGTTTCAGTCCATACTCAGATGGCTCCAAGGCAGGGTGGTATGGCAGGGCACAGTTCAGGGCAGCTGCAAACAGAAAGATGGAAACCGGCAAGAGAGAGAGAGAGAGACAGGCCTCCTTTCTGCCATTACACTGTAAGCTGGCTCCTCCGCTAGGCGGGTGTAGCACTGACACCATCAATCCAAGAGCAAGACAATGAACCAATCAGAAATGCACAATGCAAACGCATGAGGTCTGGAGGCCACAACATAAACTATGACAGTGACTCAGTGAGACCTTGTCTCAAAAATTAAAAAAAAAAATTTAAAATGGGCGTGGAATGTAGCTCAGTGCACAGACCTTACATTTACTCTTTAGGGCAAAAAAATGATTTAGAGAGTTACAAATTTAATAATTCTTTCAGCCTAAGTTAAAATATTTAAAGGCACCATATGACCTAACACTTTACTTAGCAACAATTTACTAGCCTAAGAATTTACTTAGGTGTAAACCAAATAAGTGAAAGCAGAGTCTTAAAGAGACATTTGTACACACAAGCTCATAGAAATTTTCATCATTACCAAAAGGTAGAAGCATCTCAAGTGTCCATTAAGAGATGAGGGAGGTGCGAGGGTATAGCTCAGCACCACAAAATTAAATGAACATTGGATCGATAAATAAAGCACAACACACAGACACAGCCTAACACAACTCACAAAATAGAGGATACTTGAAGACATTGTAAAATAAGATAGTAAAAAGAAGCCCCACAAATATTACATGATTCTACTTTACAAAGTACTCAAAGGAGTCAGATTTATGAAAACAGAAATGGAATACCGGTGGCTATGGGACAAGGGAAGAACAGGAATAGGGAGATTTTATCTCCTGGGTACTAAATGAAATATACTGTATGAACAGAACCAAAGACAAAAAAAACCAAAAAAAAACCCACGTGATTATCTCAATAGATGCAGAAAAAACTTTGGATAAAGCTCAATACTCGATCATGATTAAAACTCTACAGAAAATTAGAATAGATGGTCTTTATCTCAATCTGATAAAAGCCACCTATAACAAAGCTACAGCCAGCATCATAGTAAATGGACAAAAATTGAAAGCTTTCACTATAAAATCAGGAGCAAGACCCCACTGCCACTACTTTTACACAAAATGGTTCTGGAAACCAAATAATTAGACAAGAGAGAGAAATAAAAGGAATAAGGATAGGATAGGAAGGAAAGAAGTTCAATTATCATTATTCATAGATGACATGATATTCTGCATAGAAGACCCCAAAACTCCACCAAAAGACTTCAAGATTTAATAACCAAATTCAGTAGCATAGATGGATACAAAGGCAACACTCAAAAATCAACAGAATTATATACAAACAACAAACTCATGGAGAAAGAAATTAAGGAAACAATTCCCTTCACAATAGCATCTAAATAATGAAATACTTAGGAATCAATCTTACAAGGGAAGTAAAGGATGTATATATTGAAAATTACAATACTTTGAAAAAGGAGATTGAAGAGGATATCAGAAAACGGAAAGGTATCCCTTGCTAATGTAGAGGAAGAACCAACATAGTGAAAATGGCCATACTCTTAGAATTGTTATACAGATTTAATGCAATCCCAATCAAAATACCATTAGCATACCTTGTATACACTGCCTTTTATACAGAGCTAGAGAGAACATTCCTAAAATTCATTTGGGAATCAGAGGAGACCTAGAATAGCAAAGGCAATCCAGGGCAACAAAGGCAAGGCAGGAGGCATCACAATTCGCTGACTCAAAATTGTACTATAAAGCTACTGTGATAAAATCAGCATGGTATTGGCAAAGAAACTGACCTGAGGGTCAGTAGCACAGGATTGAAGATGCAAACACAACCTCAAACACACTCAGCCACCTTATCTTTGACAAAGGAACCAAACATGGGAAGACAGCCTCTTTAGTAAGTAGTTCTGGGAAAACTAGCTCTCTACAAGCCAATGACTAAAACTGGATCCACATCTACTACCATGCTCTAAACTAAAGTCAAAAATCTAAATATTAAAACAGATACTAAATCTACTGGAAGAGAAAGTAGGTAGAAATCTTGAAGATACAGGTGTACACAGAGAGTTCATGAAGAAAAACCAAACTGCACAGGAAACAGTTCAAAGAATCAACAACTGAGATATCACTGTATTAAAACTGAGACCCCCCCCTAATTCAAAGACCAATACTAAAATGGGCATATGAGATGAATACACAATTCTCAGATGAAGAAATGCAAATGGAAAATAAATATATGAAAAAATATTCAACATCGTTGGTCATTCAAGAGATGAAAATTACAACAACACTGAGATTTCATTTCACTTCAGAAAGAATAGTTATCATCAAGAAACCAACCGGTGACAAATGCTAGAGGGGCTGTGAGGAAAAAAGAAGTCTTCTCCATGTTGGTGGGAATGTAGACTGCTGCAATCACTGTGGAAATTGGTATGGAGATGTGTCAAAAAGCTAGGATTAGACACCCTATCAGACCTGGCTATTCCCCTTCCGTGTATCTTTCCAGAAGAATTAAAAATGTCGTACCACAGCAATATAGGTACACCCATGTTCATAGCAGCACAATTTATAACGGCTGACTCAAAAATAACTGAAATGCCCATCAACTGAGGAATGCATTAAGAAAGTGATTTTTTTATAAGGGAGTACTACTCAGCCATCAAGAAAGACAAAGTTGAGACATAGGTAAATGGCTACAACTGAGACCGTACTCATAAGTGAAATAAATCAGACTCACATGTAAACATCGTATTGTCTCCTTGGTGTGAGAAATTGAAACAATAAATAAGGTCTAAAATGTGTAATAGATATTGTGAAATGGGAAGCAATTCTTTAAAAGGAAAAAGAACTGGGATGGGGGAAAGGGAAAAAGAAGGAAGGGAAAGGGAGAGAAATGCCAGCTAGCTATATTGTGTTTTTCAGTTCACTAAAAAGGAAGGTTTGTGCTAATATTGATTGGAGAATTTTTTATGCCCATATCTTGTACTCTGAGTACTTTGAAGATGATAATATACAGTGGGTTAACTATTGTTATTTTCTTATTATTTTGTTGTGAAATTGTTTTACCCTTTTTCCTATAAAATAAAACAATGTAAAACATTAACTGGCTTCTGAAAGTCCATTTCAATTTAGTTACTTCCCATTTTAATGGAGAATTCCCTGTATTAATTTAAGATAAAACTCTGAAGTAATTTTAGCTGACACAAATTGTGAAACTCTTCTTCATGTACTATTCTGGGTGAGGGAATCACATACATATTTCTCAAGAATCCACATGGGTGAAAGGTTTCTCTTTCTCAGTTACAAAACTGGGTACACTGCTTTATGTGAAATACACTGTGGTACAGCTGAAAATAGTATTTCTCCCCTGCTACCTAAAGAAGCCACATCTAATGTCTCCATGGACTGTAAATAGGTCTGGTTTTGCTCAGTATACAGCAATCCAAATTAAATCCCAAACACATGCAGGGAATTTCAGGGAGATGGTTTCACATCCACTTTGACTGTGTAGTATGACATGGCAATTTCTGCTACATTAGCTACTTATCATTTCAGATTTGTTTTGTTTGCATAAATATGCTCTTTAAGTGCCATGCTACACAATGAATTTCAAGGTATTTTCAAAATAATGTGGCACAGCTGTGTTGTTATTCATTCTATTCATTAAATTCGACTGTCTGGAAAATGAAATTTGAAAATACTCTTCAGGACTTCTTTTAATGAACAGCCCAAGTGTAAGTTTTCCATTTTGTGGATGGAGAAGTACATCTAAAAGGTGTTATTTCACTTAACAATAAATATTGTTCTGAAACCAGAAGCCAAGAGAAAATTGGTTATCATTTTTCAAGACAGAATTCATTAACACAGTTCAGGCAGCCAGCTCCTCAGGAAAGCAAACATGCTGGGGCTGGAAGGCCAGGGAGTCAAACCACAACACTGGTAGCTTAGTGTGAGAAGATGGATAAATCCCAGACTGTGTGTGGACCAATTCAGGCCATGTGGGCACAGGAAATGAGGAAAAAACAAATTAACCTCTTTTTTCACCAAAGCTTTGCACCTGTGTTAGGCTGGATGTTAATCTCAGGTCTGGATTCGGGTTTCCAGTCTGCTGTCTGCTTTTACAGAGTGGTGAGAAATGTCCAGGCTCTGCAAATACAAGCTGAGGATCACAAGTGTTCTAGTCAGTGTCAAAACCCAAGAAACCCTGCCTTCTACTGGTTGCCCATTAACATGGTGTAAACACAACCATCCTGGCCAATTTGAAGCCACTTTCATGGCCTTCCTGAATGCAGACTTGCAGAGAGACAGCACATGCAAATCTGATTTGTTTGCTGATGCCCCTGTAAACCACTATCTGGATCCTGTTTTTGGTTTCTCTAGTTAATAATATGAAACCTATAGCAGCTTATTTAAGTTCTCTGCATCTCAGTTTTCTAATGTTTAAAGTGCTGACTTCTAACAAATGTCACAAGTTAATTTCAAGGGTAAAACAAGGATTGAATATAGAACCTTGAAATAACAAGTTTTCAATAAACATGGGTCTCTTGATTTGATGATTAAGTTTCTTTTTCCCCATCTCTCCTTCTTCTCTCTCTCTTTTCCTTTCAAAAGGTCTTTGAAAGTCCACATCATTCCATATTCCCTTATTCTCCATGCCACCACTTGTAGAACTCCTGAATTCCAGTAACTGTATTCCAGTGTTTATTTCACTGGCTCACAATGCAGCACTGGCCACCCTGTACAGCCCTTCCTCCTCTTACCTCCTCCCTGCTCTTGGATGCAGAGACAGAAGAACCTGCTGAGCCTCCTCAGCAGCTCTGAGTGGTCTTTCTCGGGCCCCTGGCCTCTGGTTCTCTTACCGTGCTGTTTGCTGGTGCTTGGGATTTCTCCAGAATCATCCTAGTCTCTTTTGTTTTCCTCACTTCCCTAACTCTTTTTGGAGGAGTTCATGCATAAGCAAAGCTTCAACTCTTGCTCAGGTACCAATGACTTAAAAAGGCAAAACTCTATCCCAGACAACTCATGTTCCAACAACTCTACTATCTATTTGACATTCTGGACAATTCTGGCTTCATATTGCATATGTCACACTATCGTCAATATAGACATAACTCCCTATGTTACTCTCTTCTCAATCTTGTTCTGTTCAGGCTGCACAATCATATCCCCACAGAGGCTAGGGACTTGGGGGCCTCCTCCATTATCTCCCAGATCTAACCCCACAGGCCAGTTCATCACGTGGATGGAGCTGCATCCACTTCAGTGGCTTCCCCTTTGATGGCGCTACTTTTTAGGAGAAACCTCAGTGCTCCACCCTTGTATTCACAGATACTTAACATGATATGCCCCCCGATTTTTCAGGCTCTAGTCAATCCCCCTTCCAACACCCACTTCTAGATGGAATTTTAGAAAATGCAAATGTTTTTGCTTGTACTTCAGTAGCTTCTAGTATCTACTACTGACAGACATGACACAGATGGTCCTTCCAGATTCTGGCTCATGGCTACTTTTCTAGCCACATCTCTTGTCTCTTAAGCATCTTTAACTATAGTCTTGCCTTACTAAACCATTAACCTTTCCCTCAATAGGCTATGGTTTTGCTTGATATGTCTGTCTGCATAGCTAGTCCTTTTTTCCTTTTCTATGTGGTAATATGTGAATTCTTCTGTCAGGGATTGACACGAGCCTCATCTCTTTCAGGAAGCCCTTCCGGAAGTCCTCATGATACCATGTGCATAATTCTGTAAAAGATGCTTTTCACACTGTGCTATAATAAGCAATATTTGCCTTCCTCTCTGAGCTGAAAGTTAACACACTGAGTACTTTTATCCCACATCTTGTTTGCCCTTATGTCTCCAAAATGAAACACAAGCTCTGGAAAATGAACATTTTAACAAATTGAATGTATCAGATTATAAATGCATCAGATCCCTTTGCTGTACTCTTTGTGGTGTCTAATGAGATGGTGTCAAGGAAACAGCTTTTGTGGGCTAGAAATAAGTTAGGCTGACAGGTACTATCAAACTTAATTTTAACTGAGAGTGAAATATATACATAATATCAATGTTCAAAAAACTGTCTTTCCAAACTTGAAAGTTCACTCAAATATATTTGCTCTTCTAACTTTGTATGTTTATGTTGGTCACTGATAATTAACACTAGAACAAATTATGTCTATCTCATACTTAGCTCTTAATATTTTTTTTTGGACATGTATAGGAACTTTCAAAAAAGCATTACAAAATCAAGAATGGCACAGAGAAAAATGCTAAATGTGCATCTACTAGATAGTAATATATATGAAAGTAAACATGTTTTTCACACTCAAGTGGCAGATTTTATTCAGTATTTGCTTATTTTTAAAATCTTGAGTGCCTGCATGTTCAATGTGTGTTAAAACCTTTTAAAATGAAAGTGTTATTGTTGTTTCAGAACACTTCTGAAAAACAAAAAGTCCAGTGTAAACGTAGGCAGCAAGAGGCTGAACGCACAAAGCAGATGTTCTGCCATGTGCTAGACTTCCAACAACAATGTTCACCTTTCCAGATGAGAAAAAAATTGTTCTGTTTGCATATTATGCAAATGAACAAACCACCTTTAATGTTAAGGTTGTTCTAATGCGTTGAATGAAAAGTATGCAATTCATTTTAAAATACTTATTGTCCTCTGCTGATTTCGCCATTCTTTGATTCACCTGGATGACACTTTATTTAATACTCAATTGAATTTGAAAGGATTCTCCTTGTTGGAAAAATTGGAACAAAATATTCATAACAGATGGTGTCTCCATAGTGTACCTTAGTAAACCTAACAACAATTTATGAAGCACTGTTCTTTAAAAGAATTCTTCTTTGTATTTTATAAGATGTAGCTTTATAATATACTAAAGCAGTTCTCAGCCTCAAAAAAAGGTCTTTATTCTAATAAAAGTACTTCAGACTCAATAGAGTTTTCATATAAAATATTGATGATCATTTTTTCCTGGAAAGAAATTGGGTCATGCAAAAGCAGGGACAGATTTGATAATTGATGATATGAAGTACTTCACTTTCTGTTTTGTCCATTTATCATTTTATTGCTATATGCATTAAATAATTTTTGCTAAGTCAGGTAGCCAAATTTAGTTTTTTTTGACCATGTTGCATGAATAGGATTTCCAATCATGGTGTCAAAAAGCTATGAATTGGTTTTTAATTATGAGTTATTCCTGGCTTACACATGAAGCTACGGCCAGGGTTGCAATCTGAATGCAGACAAACTCTGAATAAAGTCATGATCCAGATACTAGAATACTTTTATCTTACACACTTAGCTCTAAGAGAACTATTTATGTCCCGTGAGAAACTCAGTCCAACAGAAATTAGCACAAGCTTTGTAGCATGATTCCATTCATTAATGAAATATGATCCATTTAAGATTGTTTTTGTATTAAATACACATAGTAACTTCAGTTAAATAATAATAGTAAGTAGAACCATCAACACACAATTGCAAAGAACCTTAGGAGTGATCTAAGAACACTCTTCATGAATCTCCTGACTACATTCCTGACAAGGATGCCTGGCTCTGTATCTTTCCTTGCACTCTGTCAATCTTTCCAGTCCTGGAGATGTTTCATTATTAGAAAGTCATTCTCATTCTGAGCAAAATCTTACATTTGGTTAGCTCTCATGTTAGTGCAAGAGTTTTTGTACCAAGAATGAATCAAACTTAACCACCAAAACATGAGGGCCTTCGCGGGAAATATGTTTATCTAGAATATATTTTCTACATTCTTTCATTTCTCTCACAATTGGTTCAGTAGGATAGAGGTGGGTGGGAAGGATTCAGGACCTAACACTGATCTTCCCAGCTGAGAGATGGACCTGGCTGTAAGAAGGTCTGGAGCACAAAGTCCAGTTCAGCAGGCAGGGCACAGAGACTGAAGAGGAGGAACAGCAAACAATACGCAGACGTCCAGACGGGAAGTCAGAAACAGGTAAGTCCAAGTTATCTTTCTCGGCATCTTAGACATATGCTTTGTCGAAAGAGACACATATTCAAGCTGCTATTGCAGACACACTGTGAGGAAATTTATGACTATATTAGTAAAATCTATTCCCCAGTCTTGAAACCTCAGATTATCTTTATAAACACAGTAAGGATCTTCTGAGGACATGGTTGCATCTTCTGATTGTCTTGTTTGTTTATTTTTGTGGCAGTGAGGACTGAACCCAGGGCCTTTGCACTGAGCTACATGCCCAGCCCTTTTTATTCTTTTACTTCAATACAACTTCTCACTAAGTTGTCCAGGTGGTACCTGAACTCGGAACCTTTTGCCTCAGTCTGCCAGTGTTTTGTGATTACAGACCCATGTGCAGTGATCTGTGTCCTCTGAAATGATGAAAAGCTCCTGAGCTTCCTCAGTAAACGGGGCCTCATCCACTAGTAATTCTTGACTTCATTTCCATATGGAAATCAGACAGGTTGACAAGCTGTGATTCAGATGGGACAAATTAGCACCCTAAATGAGCTGAGTGTCCTCAGAATCCTACTTTATTTCATGCAAAAGATCTGTTGCCTTACAAAGATTTTCCAACTGTTGAAAAATATTTTCTTAGGCAGGAAACAGTATTACAATGAGTGGCATTTTATTATGAAAAGTAAGGTCAGGTTGGGGGTAGGTACTAAAAGGACAAAGAGTGAAGAAGCCAGAATTGGAGTCTTTATCCTGTATTTGTGTCTGTGTCACCTTAGTCACACAGAGCTTCAGTGTCCATTACTGTGAAGAGGACTAAAAGAGGCGTCTTTTTAAAACACTTTGGCAATTTAGCTTTCTTCTGAACTAAGAACTTTCTTTAATTAAGAAGCCAGAACTCAAATTTTAGAAAGAGTACAAATAATTTTCCCTCCAGGAGCAATAATGGAAGTAATCACAGCCATGGGGAGACCAGAGTCTTTTCCTTTTTGCCTTTATAATTTGTGTGTGTGTGTGTGTGTGTGTGTGTGTGTGGGTGTGGTGTGGGTGTGTACGTGTGTGTGTGTTCATGACTGGGTTTTAAAGAGAATTCAAATAGCAAGATTTAATATGGAAATCAGATGGATAGTAAGTTTCCCACTTGCCTGACATGAATGCTGAAGGCAGGAAGAGGAAAAGATAGGGATTTACACTGTTTATATACTTTTAGACTAAGGCAGCTTTTGTCTTCCATCTACTATGCTTACCGTCTGGAGACATATATAATACCTTGTTACTGGACCCACTCTCCCCCACAAAAATCCCTAAAAGATCGTTCAAACAAGGTAGCTCTGGTAGTGCCGTGACTATGGGTAGCTCCCAGTGGTCACAGGAGTAGGAGATGTTACGGACTTGGGAAGGGCGGTGGGCACAGGTATGTATGCCAAGTTAGAAACCTCCAGATCGCTGGCAACTTATGGGCATTGTGACCCGGAATATTGATTCTATAAGAATACTTACTTGAATGAAATTTATGGCTTTAAACTAAAAGCTGTGCAATGAAAACACAGAAATATAAGGTTTATTTTTACATCACTTAACAAATACCGGTCCCTAGTATATGCAATGATACTGTGTCAATGCACCATTCCTACAGTATTTAGACACGAAAGTATTTTGAAAATTCGTCCCAAAGATTCTTCTCAGTTAAGTAATTAATCCTATCCTAAAAAAGATCAATTACATGTTTTTAAGAATTGAGATTCATAGCCATTGGGGAAAATTAGCCTATGTTGATCAGTTATCTTTGAAAATCACAGACATTTGGAAGAGTAAGCTAGTTGGCCACTATGATAAAATCCACATTTTAATGTTTGTGGTTGTAAGACGTACCTTTAATAATCACTTAAAAATTAAACATTCCATCTCTTTTACTTTGAACAGAAAGAGAATGAAAAGGACATAGTTGATTAATGTGAAAGTAAAAAAGGCTAAATGTATTAATTTATTTTAAATTAATTTAATATTCAATTCAAGGATCATACATGATTATTTTTATGTGAAACTTTGAATACTAAATTGTAACTACATTTCTTTTAAAAGTGGAAATGAAAGAAAGAAAGAAAGCTGGAGTCAATTAGACACAATCTTACCTGAAGTTGCTTTTTGTTCTCTTTTCTTTTCCATTCTCCCTGAAATGAGAAGTGGTAGGTAAGTTGGAGCATGGGATCGTAAGAATATAATGTGACTAAGAAAAAAATCTGGCTTATTGTAATTATACTGTATCACTATTTCAGTCACATCTAACATGTATCTAGGAAAGATGATGCAGAGTTCACAGGTATAAGAAATTATTCAAATTATATCAAGTTATACAAAAAATAACATGGAAACATAAAGCTTATTTTTGTATTGATTAGCAGCTATTGATTCCTATTATATCTTAATCATGTTTTTAAAATCTTGTTAGCAAGAGAGATTGACTAGATAATGAGTTTATGAGGGGAAATCCCGATAGAAAGAATTCTATAGGAAAAAGAGCCAACTGAAATAAGGCAGTGACCTTTCACAACCTACTTCAAAGCTAGAAAGGGCAGACAGTGTCAAAGATAGTGAGATATACAGCAAAAGGTGCAGAAGGTTTAAAAATACGACAATTTGAAGCAATTGTTTTATAAAAGGAGGAGCCAGCACTAGGGAGAGATCCACAGAACATGGAACTGAGGCTTCGGGTCGACAGCTAGTGAAGACCAAAGACATCTTGCCAGCAGTCACCTTCAACCTGCCAGATGCAGACACGGCCTATTCAGCAGCTGTGGTCAAGTCCACAGGAGACGGAGGGCTGCCCCACATACATCCTGGCTGCTACTGGGCCCTGCTACGGGCCCAGAGCCATCCATTCAGCACCTCAGGAGTTCCCCATAGGAAATGTATGAGACAGCATGAATTTATTGTTGTTTCAGCTGGTACAACCCAGGAAAATCGTTATGCATATTATAAAGCTCTGTCAATTCATGACTTACATAATATAATGTATCTACAATAATGCAAACTAACTGCAGGCAAGTCAATTGGTCTCCCTGAGTTTCTCATCTTTAAACTGAGGCTCATAACCTGTTTCTGCAGAATACCTTGAGAACTGAATAATTCCATGTGATGAGTAAGAAATGGATTAAATCCACATAAAATATTGAGGTCCGGTGTTTCAGAAGGGAGGCTGAAAGGCATGTTTAATTGTTTAACTGGGATCACAGAAATCTTGGCTCTCTCATTATTAAGAAAGTTTGCAGACTGTAAAATGCTATATAAACGTTACTTGATAGTTCACTCATGCTATTAGTTCTACTACAAGGATCTACTTAGATTTGTTAGATTTTAAAGTTAAAATATATTTAACTTCAAGATGTAAAAAAAATGAGAATACTAGATACATACGAACATATATTGATTAGGAAGATTTAAATTGAGTTAACAATAGATTTCTTTATTCATATCTTTATCTTGATCTTTAAGGGTCATCATAGCATAGTTTGAGTAATAGCTATATCTCTAGCTCCAAAATCTGCCGGGGTTTTTAGCCTTCTGGAAATCTCTGCCCATACCTTCTGCTGTACTTAACTTAAATCATTACATTTTCCCTATAAATCTGTTCATTCTTAGTGTACCGTGCTCGGGTCTGCAACCACGAAACCTCAGAACCATTAGCTGCTCCCTTTTGCTTGGCATGGTCCTCAGCTCCTTGCATTCTCCCTGTGAAAGGCCTTGCAGGTCTATCTTCTTTTTCACCACCATCACCCTCATTCTGGAATTTGATAGGTTTTCCAAAGGTGAAGTTTGACTGGTTTCATTATCTTTTCCACACTTGCAGCCCAGTCTCTGTGAACAATTAAAATCCATGTTCCCTCAATTGCCTCCCCATGATTTATCCATAACCCTCCTTCCTTACCTTCACTCACCCCTCGAGCACCATTCCTAACCCCTGTTCACCATGTCGGACAGTACAGCCCTCCCACCAGCTCTGCACCTGTGCTGTGTCTACCGCACCTATGTTATGTCTGCCACCGAGAAGGTTTTGCTAGGTCACTCCTGCTTAGCAAAACCCTGTGCAAGTCCTGAGGGAGAGGGCAGCAGTCCATGGAGGTTTTTTCTCTGGTTCAGCTCCCCCAGCTCCCATTTCTCTGAAGAATTCAACACCTTCTCCTGTGTCCCTTTAACCCTTTATTTATAGCATTAACCTTCAGAGCACTAACTCTAGCACTCAGTCCCTAGAGAGCTGAGATGAACCCTGTGCCTTCTGTCATCTTATGTTTAGCACCAAGCCTTAAAAACACAAGTGTCTGGTATCCACTGAGCAGGCAGAGAGCCGTATCACACTCCAGCCCTTCCTAAAATGCCAGGCAAGAGGAAGCAAATTTTAGTCCTGCTGAAAGTTCAGTGAAAGCACAACCAGAACAGAGCTTTTAGGAGGTGTTTATATTACAACTGACAGCCTAGGAAACCATTATATTAGAAAAGTGGGTGATAAAATAACAGAGAGGCTTTCAGAATAATGAACATGCAGTCTACCCTTGTTATGTTCTATTTTACCACAGATTCAAATTTGAAAGCAAAACATTAAAGTATAGTTTGCATCTTATTTCTGTTTAAACCTAGATGTAGCACTCTACCTGTGAGGAATAAAAATGGACCATAATTTCATAAAAACTGAATTTGCAGGGTATATTTTATTCGTATGAGAAAATGTACTTAATTGAACACCAAAATTACAAATCTTATGGCCGTTTACATAAACCGAGTCTTGATATTTTTAAAAAGCTATTTTAAACTTGAGGCTGTTGAAATTGTTCCACAGAGAAAGAACAAATATGAATCAATTTATAGTACAGCTCAGTACTTCAGTTTGGAAGTCTCTTAATCGCAATGGTTGTTTCTGTTCTTTAAAAATACATAAATGCAATTTATGTAATTCAAGGATGTCTCATCAATGACAAATAGAAGCATTTGTATCAGTATCTCTTATAGCTTCTAATGGAAAAGGAATTATAAATATATACACATATACACACATATTTTATATAAACATATATGGATATGCAGTGAACAGCGGATTTTCAAGCTCAGATATAGTCTCTCTATATTCTGGCTTCTACCTGCTTCATTGTTGCATAATAAAGTCTGTCATGGAATCTTATCAAGCTTCTCTGACTGCACTACCAATTTCTCAGTAGCCAATTCTGAGTTTTCGTTCACTCTCAGACATTTTATCTGCCCTGCTCTGAGAGGTATTATTAATCACATCCTGTTGCTAGGATACCTGAGAATGTTCATTTATGTCCAATGTTTCTTTGGCAAAATGCACCATGAAGAAGCCATAGAATCATGACAAGGAAAATTACTGTGCACATGCTACTTATTTTAAAAAATAAAAGAGTGATAACAATTCCCAGATAACACAATGCTAATTCCCATGAATATTTAAATGTCGTTTTGTTTCATCTAGAATTATAATGAAAAAATGCTGGCAGTATTTTTGTAGAATCTGTAGTATTTACACACTTCTGAGTTTAACGAGGGAAAGCAGAATGAGGCAAGATTTTAATTCTGGTTCTTTTATAGAAACTTAGAGAGGAGGGAGCTTTAACGTTTATTGGCTTTGAATGCTTCATCTCACTATCAGGGAAAGTAGTTGTAATGCTGCTTGATCCTAGAGCTAGATATAAAATCCTGCTTATCACTACTAACATGTTTATCTACTATAATGCAATATTTATAAGAAAAAATCGCCTTCAGAATGTGAATCTGGGTAATCAGAGTTTTAAAAGCCTGTGTCAATATCTTAAAATAATTTCAACATTATTTCTGCTTTGTTTATTATTATACCAAGGATTCCTGCTTCTTGGTTGTAATGAGAGAAGACACAAATGTATGAAATCAATGTAAACACATTGATTTAGTTAAATCTTAGTTAAATCCCTTTCCAATGGAAATAGCTTGAAATAGCAGGAACACAGACTTCGGAGTTAGGTTTCTCATCTGAATAGTGGGCTCCTGCGAGGAGCTGTGGAACCCTGCAAAGGAAGCGTAGAGTAGCTTCTCATTATCTCTTCTTTTTTGTTCTCTCCTCTTGCTGGTGTTCTTGTGTGTACACACTATCAATCTATCTATCTAATCATAACCATCATCTATCATCTTCACTCTAATATCTACATTGCCAATAGAACCAAATTAAGTTTTACTTCTTTCCTGTCTTTAAATATTAGCAGCATGTCATTATTATAATCCCACAAGTAACGTTGCTTAAATGTTTATACAGCAATGTCCATGTGCCGGTCACATTTACCAGCCTATTATATGAATTAATATCTTTTAGTCCCATAGTATTACGAGATTTTACAAATATGATACACATTTACAGGTGAAAAGGCTGAGTCACATAGAGATTTAACTTTGCCAAACCATCAAACTACTAAGTGGCAAACAAATAATGAGAGGGAAAAATAGGATGAGAGTCTAGGATGATGTGAAGAAATAGGAGTTGGAATATCAATGAGCCACGCATAAACAGTCCCAAGGTTTTGAGAGTTTCCTGTATAAATTATTTTATTAAAATATTCCTACAAGTTACCTTTTTATTATCTACTTATTGTTTATTAAATCATTCATGTGAATAAACCAACCACTCATTTTAATTGCTAACTATCAAATCCCATTGTCCTGGGAGTAGAATGCTATCAAAGGCCTTCAGACTGAAATTTTAAATGTGGTTTAGTACTTAGTACCTACTAGGAATTGAATACTTTATTGATGTTTAAATGTTCCCTGTAATTTAAAGCTCCCGATAACTCGTTGAGTAGATAATTATTTCCTTTTTCCAGTGGTGACAGTAATCTCAGATTTTGGTTTTTTTTTTTTTTTTGGTACAAGATACAATGCTCAGTTAGTCAATGGGAGGATGAAAATCTGAACCCAGAGATTTGTACCTTGCCTGAACTTCGACTATGGTGATTAAGGATGATTCTGCAGAGTGAGCTAGAGTTTAGGCTTATAGCTCTGCCACTTAATCATAGGCTGCTGGGCGCATCCCTCAACCTGTCCAGGCTGATATATAGTCATTTGATAATGGGGTAATGTGAATACCTAGTTCACAGGGTCATTTAATGATGTGTTGTAATGATTCACTCAACAATTCTTATCTGTGTTGAATCATGAAACACTAATGTTTGTAAAACTCTCACCTTGGTGGATGGAACACAGAAAACAATGTACTTCCAGGGGGTTCTCTTTGTGGATATTCCCTATCAGTGGCACCCAGTAATGTATGATGTCCTGATTCTTTGAAAACTTTTTCTGCAGGTAGCCAGAAACAGTCAATGGTTTCTTTCATTAAAACTATTATGAAATCTGGTTTTCAAAAGCTCCTTGACATCATTGCCATCACTCCTCTCTCTTTCTTTCTCTTAGTTTCCAGGGGAAAAGTTGCCTTATGTTTTATTGGATTCCTTTTTTCCTTCTCCTCATGTTCTCACTGTTTCCAAATTCAAACTGGCTTGATGAGCCACACATTGAAATGTCAACATTTCTCCAGGTGTACACCAGAGCACATGGTTTTCAGACTCAGCATTTAGGGTTTAAATCCTTCTCCACATTTTGGAGTGACCAATAGCTATTGTACTGTTAATCATTAGATAAGGTTTAAATGGGGGTAGGAGAACTGCTCAGAAAATTTAGAAGACTTCTCTGACTGCTCCTTACAATAAACAGTAGGATCTGGGACAAGTAACTTGATTTTTTGGCAAGATTTGATGGTCTCTTCATTTAGAAAGCTTAGTACTGCCTTTTAATATTTTCAAAGGATGTTGTACAACATAGGAGATGATTTTGAATAATATGCTGTAAGAGCAGGAACAGAGATGCTTAACTGGACCAATTTAAAGACCAGCTGCTCTAAAATGGCAGATATCTGATGGCAGAAATGACATAGCTTCTGTGTGGTCAACAGTATCAAAAGACTAAAGGGTTTACTTTGTTAGTTATGCCTGGACTCATGCTGAGGTTGAAATGCCATCGGCCTCAGCAGAAACTGACGATAAACTCTGGATGGCAGTAGATAGTCATTGTCCTCCTGCAGGTTTAGATAAACTCCACTTGCTCCTTCTGTATTTTCCATTTGGATGGTTGATATGTTGCGAGGATGCTTGGACAAGGAGAGCCATTTTGAGCATACTGAGTACTGGGACCTCCAGTGTGTATGGAGACACAGAAACTGACCCTTCAGAAACACACTGATAGAGATAGACCTGGGCTTCTGAGGTCGACCAGCTGCATCGGCAGAGCTGACTCTCCATCTGCACTACCTAGCCCAAGGGTTTGGTCTGCCATCCTTCATGGCCCAGAGAAAGAACTGAATGCTCAAAGATTTTTCTTGGTCTGAATCTTCTGCAAAGAAATAGCAAGATCAGAATGAGGAATAATTGATTTAGGTTGTCTTGGAAATTCTAACTACAGAATTACTTCCCATTTAGATCCATCTAACAAGCACATAATGAATGTGACAATCAACAGTCCTTTTCATATTTCCAACATTGGCCTGTGAGAACTAAAATCTTAGAGTAAACCAGGATCTCATTCTGAGGCAGTCATTTCCTGGAAAGGAGAATTTTTGGAAGACCTTAAGATGTTGAAGTCAGATTGGCAAAAGCAAATACCTAGTTATTGCCAGGTCTTAAATAGCTCTGCAAACTGTGAATGCCAGTTTTAATCATTCAAGTTTCAGCAACTAAAACAAGAGATGTGTGCACTTGTACTTTCCTCTGTGTAATAAGCACGTTTCTGTTTCTACAAAGTTAGATGTGAATGGTCATTTTAAAGAATATAATACTCAGAATGCTTTTGGAGTATTCATTATATAAAAAATGGAATGAATTAATTTATAAAGTACAGAATTTATTTGTAATATATTTATTCATTCCTTTGCTAGAATAAAAATTACTATATATGAAGAATCAGACTCCAATTCCTTTACCCTTGAATCTATCCAGGTCTAGTAAGTTGCTTAACCAGTAATGTGTAGTAGAAATAATACTTGGCAAGCTTTGAGGCTGAGAATATGGTAGATTTTACTTTCTGAGTCTCTGAAAACTTCCTCTTGGGCCAGCCAGCCAGTGGAAGAAGCTGGACTACCCTGGGAACACCATGCTGTGAGGAAGCTCAAGCTAACCACACCTGCTAGTCTCATCAACAGAGAGACACTTAACCATTACATGACTAACTCCCAGCTGTTCCTCCCAGCCCAGATGTTAGATATGTAAATCAGAAAGTTGTTCTAGAGGCTACAGTTTGCACCTGGGCATAGTCCTTGGTTTGATCAATGTAGAAACTTTTAAGAGATAGGACCTAGTGAGAAGTTTTAGATCACTGGGGGTATGTCCTTGAAGGGATTTGGGGATATTGACCATTTTATGTCTCTCTGTGCTGTCTATTTCTCCCCCCTCTCACTCTTGCTATGAGATGAGTGATTAGTTTTAACCATCCCCCACCAGCATAATGTACTATCTTGTTCACAGGAACAAATTCGAGGGAGTCAACCAACCATAAAGTAAAACCTTTCATGAGCCAAAATAAATTTTCCCTTTTGAAAGTTGATTATTTCAACTATTTTGATATAGTAATTTAAAGCTAACTAATGCACTAGAAGCAAATTCTTTAGCTTCGGCCACTGCATGGGATACCATGTGGATTCCAGACAAACTGCCCAGTAAAACTCTACCTAAATTCCTAATTCACAAAATTATGAACAGTTTAAAAAGCAATGCTGCAACACTTTGGCACACTATTAAATGCAGCTGTGAGTATTCAAAACAAGTCCTTTTCTGCTTTTATAATGAGACTATTTATTGATGTACATATTAATGAAGATTCATCTAGATTCTTTCAATTATCCAGCCTTTTGACATACAAACTTACACCTTTCAATTAAAAATCATAAAGCTTGTCATAAATAAAAGTTCAATTAAAGCTCAATCTATGTAGATTAATACATACTTTGGTTTTATATAAGTATTATAATATTAGCTTGTGTCAAGGTTTCTAGTCAAAAGCAAAGTAGAGGCTTGCTAGTGATCTAACTCCTTAGGATCTATAGACTATTAACTGGGGTTTCCATTTGACTCAACAACATTTAAATATTCCCTCTGGTTTCAAAAACTTTACCATTTATGCTTAGTATGATAGAGAAACTCCCTGAACTGAAACACTCAAAAGAGTCAATAACAATTTTTGTTAATTAATAATATTATTTTCTTTGGGTAGATTTACTCTTAAAGGATAAATTAGTGGGACCTGTATTACATTAAGAGTTACATTATTGAGGATTAGTCTTATGTGTGATGGCATCAAGGGAATTATCTCATTAGGAAAAGTAATGATATGAGTCAAAGCAGAATCCATGCTTGTGATGTCTGAGTTTGTTCACCTTAAATTGCAGTGTATTTGGCTAATGAACACACAATCCTGCTCAGCTTTTCATTTGGAGGAAACAAGGGCATTTCATTGCTCTTTCTCTTGAGTTCTTCATCATCACCTCATTAGCTTGGAATGAAGCTGGTGGAGGCCAGAGGTGAGCTTCAATTTCTTCTTTGAGATGTCAGAAAGGTTTATTCCCAGTAGCATTGAGTTTTTCCCTTTTTATCTTAAAAGTCTTTATCACACTCATCTTTTTCCCTTCACATTGACCCACATCAAAGGTTTGGGCTTAGACATTCAAGGAAGCTCACCTTTCATGGACCAAAGGAAGAAAATAAGGAAAGAGAGCTTAGAGCAGTAGCTATTGATTTGTCGCTTTCAGGGTTGCAATGTGCTTTGTAATCTTGTAAAAACCCCTCTGCAAATTTCATTGACTACTGGAGCTTCTTAGGAAAACTGTTAATTGCCTAATGCACTTTATGTGTAAGAGAAGAGGCTAACCAACTTTTAAGACACTTAGGAGAATGCAAAATGCAGACACTGTTGAGCACCAATTACACTGAGAAACAGAGAAAAGCATTTGCTTTCCTAAAGTATAAAGAAGAAACCCACAGTCTAGGGCTCAGGTAGGATCCTCAGACAAGTCTGTGCATTGGCTGAACTGGTCACACTTCCAATGGGGGCTGGACTTTTCCTGGCAATACACACAGAGTGAAAGACACTGCAGGAGAAAAGAGAAATACATATTGCCTGAATGCCTAAGGCAACATGTTCTATTTTCTGATCATTTTGTTGGAAAACATTGTTATTGGTGTCCAGTGTGAGTGTGAATTGCTGATTTCCAAAGCAGCAGGTGACACGGTGCAGGGTACAATGCTTCTGTTGTTGCCTACCAGAAAGGCAGGAAGTAGCACGGCCCAGGGATGGGTACAGGTGAGCACCCGGATGGGGATAGGAACCATGCAAAAAGTATCTCAATCCCTTTGCACAGGAAAATTAAGCATTTAGTATTCCCAAGGAAGGGAAGAAACTTCTTAGCTGTAACTAGGTGTCTACCAATAGTCATTTCCCCTCTTTTTCTATGCTGGGACTTGGTAATTTTCTCACGTAGTATGCACACCATGTTTCTCCGAAAACAAGACCTAGCTAGAAAATGATCATCCTTACAAACTAGAGGTCAAAAATGCCAGCCCCTGCCGGCCTCTTCCTGCCTTTTCTGCCACCCTTATTCTCTTGCTTGGTGGCTGTTCTGTAAGGCAGGTAAGGCAAGGATAGTTTGGTTGGGGCTGGCATTTTTTGATGGCTAGTTTCCAAGGCTGATTATTTTCCAGCTAGATCTTATTTTCCGGGAAAGTGAGGAGCACAAATCACTGTGGTTTTAGCTCCTTGGTTTAGCTGGTATTTGAAGTTTTGGGCCAATGCTATGTGAAAAGAATTTAATTGCAGGAGTTCATTGGAAGGTTTTTCATACCAATAAGATGAAATATAGTAGAAGTCATCTCTCTTTCTGTTAGCAGATATTGTCATATCTATGTATTATGTCTAGCTCTCTCCCAGGATGACAGAAGAGCATATACTCTCAGGCGTATGACACTAAGCCTCTGAATTTCCCATCATGAGAACATCTTTCTGTGGGTCACTTAACTTTTGTCATTTTTAAGTTACGATTTCTATTCCTTGCAGCAACAGTATCTGACAATCTAAACAGGCCAACTGAAAAATCATATTTTATGCTAAATACACTAGGGCTAATGCCAGAAGGAAAGAACATTGTGTGTAAGGTAGTACTAGGAATCTGGGGTGGGCTCTCCTCCAGTCAGGATGGCACCTGCCCTCTTTCCCATGTGTCACCTTCATAAGGTCAGGAGGCCAAGATGTCTACCTGCCAAGTCCACACCGTACTGAGACCACACACTTAGAAGCTGAGATTCCAGAGTTGTCTGGTTAAACTCTGCACAGAGCTTAGGACCAGACTGTGCCATTGATGTGAGGGTCCCAGACCCTTGGGACTTGGGTAGGTGTGAGACCTAGATCCTCTGCTCTAAGGTTGGAGCCACTGCGATGAAGTAGAAAGAAAAAGTGAGGCTGCACAGCTGTTGTTACCCCAGGTCTCGCAAGGGAAGGAGCCACACACCCAGGCTCGTTCCTGGATGTGTGAGCACACACACAATGAGCTGTCACAGTGGGTTCAAGGGTGGGGATTTGGTCCACAGTTGATAAACCAGGCAGTAGAAACTCAGAGAGGTAAACTTGCCCAAGACACCAAGTAAGTGTTCAATTCTAGATTTCAAACTAGGACTTTCAAAAAAAATTACACAGCTTACCACATATCGATCCTCAGGTGTTTGAAACACTGGCTTACTTTTTGTATAAAATTGAGAATACAAGTTGGTTTACATTATCAAACTGAGCAAAGGTTATTCTAGGATTCAAACAAATTAATTAACTTTAAATGAATCATGAATCAATTTACTGCATATTTAAAGCATTGAAAAAAATCTTTTAAAAAATGCTATCCTAGGGTCAGAGAGATAGCTTACCGGCACAGTGACTGCCTGGCAAGTGTGAGTTCGATCCCTGATATCAAAAAAAAAAAAAGCTATTCTGGTATAAATAAAGAGAGAAGAGTTAGGCCTTCCTCCTTGCTTTATATTATAAGACGTACACAATCCACTGTTAACTTTTATAAAATGTTTTCTGAAGTTTTGTGGAAATGGGTCAATTCTATTCTTTTTCCTTTGTTGTGCAAAATATGTAAAGTTTTATTTTAACCATAAAATTATCTGAATTTGCTGCTTACATCGCTTCAATCCGTCAGTTTGATTTAAAACTTACAGTTCACTGTTACAGAGTGAAAGCAATGGTTATTGGGTTCCTTACCTATTGTGTTTGATGTTTTTAAAAATTGAGTTTTTAGCCTTCAGTTTAACCAATTATATCAAATCTCAATGAGGGTGATGGTCAGAGGCAAAAAAGCCTACAGGCTTCTCCAGTGCTGTGTTCTGTCTTGACCGTGGAGGCTGTGGAGGAAGGAAAATTCCATTTCAAAGACCTACAACCCAACACATTCCCAGGGACACCTAACAAATTTCTCCCAGGACCCTGACCGTCTAGGAAATGTATGAAGTGTGCTCACAGGATACAGGGGATGTTTAAATTTAAGAAGAATTATTATAGTAATTACAGACACTTTGCCATTAATCTCCCTTCAAAGACCACACCCCCACACCACCACCACCACTTCAAAAACACTTATTCAGCCTTCTTGTCAATTTGGGAAGCTATTTTGAAAGTCCTCTTCTAAGAGGGTCTTTAGTTGTGCTCTCATGTCTGCCTCCATGTCCTAAATCAATTCAAAATGTTTACCTTTCACGGTCATTTTGAGCTTGGGCAAGAGCCAGAAGTGTATGGTGCAAACCCAGTTAGTAAGGTGAATGAGGACGCACTAATATTTTATAAGCCTACTTTTCTGAAAGACAGCACTTGGCTGAAGTATTCACTGTGTTTTTACCCATTAGACACTCACAAAAGAGAACTTGCAGAACTGCTTTAGAAAGTTCCAAGAACCATGGGATAAGTGCGTTGTAAGCAAAGGGGAGTATTTGGTAGGGGTATTAATGGCATTGTGTCTTTTACTGAAATATTTTATTTTAACACACACTGTATGTTGTGATCATATGTTGACCATGTTTTGAAACTCTATTATGACACTGCTAAATATTTTTGGGAAAAAAATCAGCTCGGTCTGAATATTACTCAGCAGGCTGATCTCTCATTGACAAGTTGGGTGGAAACCTGGGGCAGTGATCAGAGGCAGCTGTGAAAAAGAGAACTTTCAGAAGGTGAGTGGAAAAGTTACAGAATTCAGATCCCACGTTTACAAATACCGAAGACTTGCCCTGGGGAGAAATCAGGCAGGTTATGAACACTGCCGATATTTCCACAGAGCCAGCATCAGGGACCTGGGTTGCAGTTTCTGGCTGCCCACGACCCTCACTCATGCGGCAGCCCTCAGGACTGACACACAGGGCGCTCTGGCCCATGGGATTCATAGCAGGGACACTTTTGTAATGGACTTAAAACAAAAATAGTAAGCCTAGCTTGCTCTCGAGATAATTGGAAATCCAGATTTTTGTTCAAGGCATTCAAATGAGATCTCTACAGAAGGGTGAACTATTCATCTAAAGAAATCTATTGGGCACATGTTTGGGGAGTCCTTGAAGAAATATCTGACAGATTCCTTATGATGCTTTAAAGGAAGTATGGAACATAGAGGTTACATCTGTTCAGCGGCTTGTGTCTCTGGTGATGTTACACACTTTCCTTCTCTGGTGCCTGCCTGGAAAGACTTTCACCTAATCCTATATTCAAGAGGACACTGCTTGGGGTGGGACTGGCACTTCTCGGTACCCACATGGAATTTGAAATAGATTGCCAGGAGCTCAGGGCAGGAGGGGAAGAGGCCGGACCTACTGGGTTATTTGTCATCTTCAGCATTTCAGGCTTCACACACCACCTCTTCAGCAGGGCACATGGGGCTATGTTACTCCTGGCAAGATGTTTATATTTGGTGCATACAGATGGGGCTCTTATGCGTGAACAGAGAGGACAGAAAGAACAGTCACTGCCTGGAGCTTTTCTGCCTGCATTGAAGTAGCAGAAAATGCTCCTACACGCATTGTAATATTTCATCTTTAAGACTGGATAATGTCACAAAGTGGAATTCAAATACATACGCATTAAGGAAGTTTGATGAGTATAGGGAAATTTACTTAAAGTACAACTCACAACCTTTAGTTTGATTATGATCTGTTTTCAAAGGTTCTGTAAAACTAAGAATTTTCAACTTTATCATTATTATTATTATTATCGGAGTGTGGAATCTTTTATAACTACAGTGTGAAAATGGATATATATTAAAAATAGTAATGTAAGGAAAAGAAAAGTTTGCTATACCAAAGCAAACATGGCTCCTTGGTGCCTCCTTGGGGAGTGGCAAAATGACTTTTCACAGAAACTGGTTCTGTAAGAAAATTCCCTGGTGCCTCTGAAATCTATTTTGTTTGTGAAAGTGAGATTCCTGAGATAGTTCATTTGGAGTGGGAGAAAGAGGGAAGATGGATTTTTTTGTATAAAGAAACTAAAGGAATTTTAGAGCTCTTTTGAGGAGCTAGGTGCACAGATCCAGCGATGAAGAGATACAGAAACTGATTTCATGATCCTGAAAATGGTGAAGGGTTGGTAAAGGGAGAAACAGTCTGAAAAGGAAGGGTCCAGTGAATATATATATATATATATATATATATATAGATAGATAGATAGATAGAGAGAGAGAGAGAGAGAGGGAGAGAGAGAGGGAGAGCAGTGAGTAGAATCTAAACAACCTTCTACAAATAGAAAAATTCCTCTTTTAGGGAATAGATGACAAATATTTGGAACCACAAAAATACTTCCCTGACTAAGTTGTTTCCAGATTGTGTTATAGTAAACCCCACTGTATTTACCTGCCAAACAACAAAAATTAGCTACATGTAACAGTGAAGACAGTCAAGGGCTACAAGTTGTATTTGGGCTGATACTGGCCGAGGAGTGTTCCACTCTTAACAGGTACAATGTGGAATGGCATGAATTTGGCATAAACAGAAAGTGGAACTGATGATGTCCAGAAGAAATTGTGAGTCTCCTGCAGGGGGTGTAGACTACACTGGACTTCACAGCTTATTTGGGTATTAAAAGAATGGGTGAATATAGGAGCTGCAAGACTTTTGGGTCTGGGCAACAAAATTGAAAAGAAAAGAGCATCTTGGGGCATGACTATTGCTTATTTGCATATTTTGAGTCTTAATTACTAGGAGTTAAGGAAGAGTGGAAGACGAAGGCCTGTATTTGGTTCTTTGCTGGCCCACTTAATAGCCCTGTAACCTTGGTCTATTTTGCTCTGAATGAACATTGCCTCAAGCTCAAGATGGAAGCAGTAATACTAAACTATTCAGGTTACTCTAAGACTTAAAAGAAATGCTGACTATTACATTATCGACAAATGGTGCCTTTAAATTCACAACTTTCAAATCACAGTAAAATAGAAATCAATGTGGCTCCCTTGTCAGTGACATTAACCCTCAAAGCCTAAATCACTTACATTCCATCCACATTTGTTATTAAATGAAGTGCTTTAATTAGTTGTTAGTATTTTACCTATAAATTTTATGTAAGCTTCGTTGTTTCTTTTTCATTAAGTGTGCTTCACTATATATTACCGATTATTTTCATTTCTTACATATATTCACTTGATTATTAAAATGATAATAAGAGTAATTTCTGGAAAGATTAAATGGATTTCATTAAATTTTCATAAGTATCATGACTTCTAGGAAATCACATTCAGTAAATATCTCTGAGTCTTGTTAGTACCTATTTTAATAAAATTTTACATTTTGGAATGGTTCCTGTACAATGAATATGATTTCACTTGGTCATGATCTTGCTGATTTTTTTTTTAATTAGGAAGGAATTATCTACATAGGAAACCTTAAATTCCAACAGTATGACCCAAGTTTCTAATTGCCTTTTTGACAAAAAATGGCACAATTTATCAATGCTCCATCCAATCAGTATCTTCATAGTTAAGCCAAAGTTTCAGATTCATCCGCTCACCTGTGAAGAGGTCTCCAGTTGGTTATTTGGCTGCTGCACTGGACCGACACTTTACCATCACAGACAGCTTTGAAATTCACTCAGTTCAATTTTGTTTAGAAGATTAACCATCTCTTTGGAGAGCAAAATGCTTAGATCAAAACTGACATTGCATTAGACTTACAGGGGAATGCTTTCTGGCTTGGTAGTTATGCTTTAATAATAATTTGTGGCAGTAACAACACACTGCTGTCTGACATTTTTTCTTTTCTTTGCAAAAATGGAAAGAGAGAAAGAAAGAATAGTAAAGTAAAAGAAAAATAAAAGGCATTCCTCTAGCTGGGTCAAAAGAGTCACCTACTAACTCAGTTCTGTCAATTTCAATGAATGGAGAGGACCCAGGGTATTTCCTTTTCACTGATTTTTTTTTTGTTTAAATAAAGCAGTGGATTGTTTTGAGCATGTATAGTCCTTCTCCCTTCTCCACATTTTACTATGCATCCTATTTACCCTTTTATAAAGGAAAATTTAGAAAGGAGTAGCTACGGTGAGTTTGAGAATGTTAAGCTAATGTATTTAGATTGGCAGGCCAGCTGGTCATTCTGGGAATGCCTAACCAGGCCAGTTTATTAAGGCTCTCTATCCCTCAATTATTTTATTGAGGCAACACTAGGGCACAGTCTAGGGAAAAGGTTCTGGAATTCAAAGCAGATGTTTTCACAATCTGTGAGAAAAGAAGGAGGTTACAACTAGTGCATATTATATTACTTTGGGGATTATTTTGAAATGGTCCATTTTCCTCACTCCCATGCACAGAACACTGATAAATGATCCCCTCCCCAACTTCCACTGCTTTCTCCTCTCTCCCAACTCTAATCATGCTCCTAACCCTCTTATTTTCCTGAATTCCTTATACTGATAAGACCTGATGTATAATACAAACATCCAAGTGGAAATTAATGTGGAGAAAATACAGGAGGAAGAAATATTTTCATGAAATTCAATTTCAGTCATTTATTCTTCAAAAATGCTTTCGGCCGTTGAATAAAGTTATGGAAGTGATACCATATAAAACATTATTTGCTCTTTTCAAAAGTGAGAAAAATATTTAAACACTTGGTGAAAGGTATTCTATTCTTTTTAGGTCTATAAATACCAAAGAAATAGCTTAGTGTCATTTCCCCACTACTCCATTACTTCAAACTCTCTTATCATAGTCGCAAAATCCTTATTCTTTTTTCCTTCTGTTCAACTCTCTGATGAAATCATACCCTAGGATCAGTTCCATCCCATACCTTTACATTTGACTAATACGTGAAGATGCAAAAAAGGGACTCAAATTGCATACACTTCTCAAATAAGATACAGGTTGTCATCATTACACAACGAAATTCATGCTTCTTAGCCCTGAATAGGCTTTCAGGGTGTCTGAAACACAGTTCTTCTGTGTTTCTTTAGCCAGAGCTCACTCTTGTCCCTCATTATAAGCATTTTATAATTTTTCCTTTCTCTATAGAGTTCCAGATTCACTATGTACATCATCAGCACATGACACCATTTTTTCACAGATAAATACAGATACCATTAAATGGGCTTCCCACTCAAAGTTCTGTCAACAACTCCAAGGTCCCTCTATTCTGAATTCATTCTCTTTGTTAAAGTGGAGAAGAGATGCCTTCCTTCTTTAAGGCTGCTCTAGATCTCAGATCTTATACTGTCCCTAAGTTATTTTCTTTCTCTCTTACTTATTCACCACCTAGTTTCTCCCATTCATAGCTAAATATGACCAAGTATCTGCTTTGTGACAGGAAACAAAAGAAAGCCCACCTCTCCTCTACCTTTCATGCCGTGATTGTCTCCCTCTGTCCTCTCCCTACAATCAGGGCTTCCGAGTGCTGGCCTCATCACTATATTTCTGCTTGTTTATTTCCATTCAATGCTCAGTACATCCTGTCTGTGTTCCACCAAACCCATGGCTCTCTTCTTGCCTAGATGATCAGTTATCTTCTTTTTTTGCACATCCAGTACAGTGCTTTTCAGTTTTTATTTTGTTTTATTTTATGAATGGCATTGACAACATCTTTGACATCCTTAACACTGAATCACCAACGTCCACTCTAACACATGAACATCAGATAATTCCCTCTTGGTACAACCACAGCCATTCCTGTATCTTCAAATGTATTTTAAATGTTAGTGACTCAGAACTGTTTCTCCATCAAAAAGGATTAGCTTCACTTAACTACTAAGCAATCTCCATTTCTAAAGTAGGTAAAATTAACCTGCTCTGTCTGTGTCCCTATCTCATAAAGAGCAGTTGTATCTACTTAGCTACCTATACCAGAAAGACTTTGTGGAGAACACTGTCTTTTGTACTTGAAAATGAATTTATGTTTTCAAGTCTAAATTGATGTTTTAGCTATATAAGGGATTCTAGATGGACAGTTTTTATAACACTTCAAAGATACTAATTTATTGTCTTTTAACATCTATTGCAGGTGAGGCTGCATAGTTTAAATTCATTCTTTTATGTACAGGAGTGCTCAGTTTTATTCTTGGCCCTCTGCAGTGTTTTTCTGCTATTTCTAGCTGTGAAATTATTCATTTCTATTGTGTTTGGAATGTGATGTACTTATCTATTCAGAATCTTTAATTCCAGAAAATTCATGTTATTTTATTTTATTTTTCCTTTGAATTCTGGTAAATACAAATTGAACTTTTGGGTTCTTTTCTTTTAACTAACAAATCTTTAAAATTTTCTTCATTTCTTTTTGTTTTATTCTATGCTATCTGCTCAAAACTGAATTATAAATTAGTAATTTGGAAAAAAAGACTGTCCAGTTCATTTATGACATTTTAATTAGCTATCTTTTCTAGAATTTTATTCCATTTTTATTTTTAAATATATGTTCTTTCCATACATATTTCCTACAGTTTTTAGTCTCATTTGTTTCTTTGAATATCAGAGATGCACTCGAAGTTTCAAGTTCCGGTTCTTTATTATTTCTCTTCTTGGAGTAAAATCTCTCCCGTGTGGTACAGGCACTGATTCTTCAGACAATTCACAGCTCATATGATTTCAAATCTTTTAACTACAAGCTTGTGTTCAATGAGGGCAGTCTCTGCTGACATTCCATGTGCCTTTGACTGTGGAAGTATTTCCACAGGGTAGTTTTGAGGTTGCCTCTGACGATAGCCAGGTTTTTCATCAATTTTGGCCACATGCTATTGTAATTGATCAAACTGCACTTGAAAAAGGTCCTCTCCACTCACAAAAGATAGACTCGAGTTTCTCTTGGGCCACTCAGTTTTCTCACGGCCTCTGGCTTTCTCACTGTGGTGCAACTTTGAGTCTCCCACGCCCTTTCACATCTGTGGGGAGGGTTTCACATTGCTGTTTGTGTGGCGCCTGTTGCTTGATTTCTTTTCAAATGTGGCTTAAGAAGGGTATCAGCTTCAGCTCCTGCTCACATTCCTTGATTTGAATTGTTATTTTTTGCAATACAGGATGGATCTCCACTGCTGTCTTGTGGTGAGTTTGAGACCTGCTGTATTGTGCCTGGCATTTTCTGTGTCTGCTCCTGGGGAAGAAATTTACACTCCTCCTTACGGGAAGCCACATGCACTGGAAAGCCTGCTTTAATCTCTTTACTTATTTTTCTCCTCTGGTAGACAGTGAGCTCTTGATATCTCAGACAATCTAAATGCACAATGATGTAGGGCAAAATAACTATTTGTTGGATGGAAAATGGATGAATATGAATGAATTAATCAACAGAATTGGTCCTTTTCCTTACTGTCACCTTTTCGACCCCCAATTTTCTCCTCAACCCATACACAGGGCTGTTTCTGCTCCTTAACGAACCACACAGTTCCCTAATGTATTTTTACAGTTCACAAAAGCAATGATCCATAAATGACACAGCCTTTTTTCCCCCCTTTCTCTCATTTAATGTGTTTATAAGACAACTGGAAGCATTTCTAAGAATTTCTTTTATTAAGTCTCCAACTTGGAGAAACGATGAAATGTATGACTTTAAAAAAATGAATAACAAAAATTTCTCCAAAAAATGAATACTTTTCCCACACTCATATTAATTACAAAGCCAATGGTCTTTCTTCATGAGCTTGAAGCCTTGCTAGACTGCAGAAGCCAACAGTTCTGCCACACAGCAAGCCTGCTGTAAGTGGCTGAGCACACACTCTACCATGTGTAGAAATCACAGGTGCTATTCACAATCTGACTTCAGTTTCTGAGTCCATGCTATATTAAGGCACTTCGATTTTTTAAAACAGTAGATCTGTTTTAGCTGCTAAAAATGAATATTAAGTAGATAACATGAAAACCAGTTTAGGGGACTAACTAAATTAAAGTGAGCACTGTCAGACAGAAATTGCAATAAATAGGTATGATTCAAACTTGAATATAAGTTATCCGAACAGTAGTGTACTAGTTCCCATTTGAGCCCAGAAAGAGAAATAAAATTGACTTTTTTAAGGACAATGAATAATGTAGTGAGCATACAGGTTAACATGTAAGCAACAATTCCTTTTACATGTTGCATAATTTCAAAAACAAGGAATAATTTTTTTTTATCTAAAGCATCCTACCTGCTATTTGACACATAGACTGAAAACATCAGGATAATGCCCACTCAAGAATGAACAAAATGATACTTGTCTTAAATTATATTTAAAATTCTCTTGTAGATGTCACATCCTGTAAGTCGGATAATTGATACTGATCTTAGTATTTTGATTTCTCAGAAGCTTCTAATACAGTGTGTGGGGCTTAGGTCAGCTCCAGGCATTTTGCACTTCACAGCTGCTGTTGTTGTTTTAAAAATTTTAATAATATTACCACAGAAGGAACCGTACTTTTCTATATAGACCACATAATAGATTGATTGTGCTATGTATACTAAGGTTTGTTACTGTTTCTGTTCAATAGAAGGCTTAACATTGATCATACTTCTGAGTAAAAAGGTCTTACATGGCTTTCCATTTCCTACCATGTAAAATATCAATCTCCTTAGCCTGACATCCAAGACCTTCAATGACCTTCCCAGGTTGAAGTATTTCTGTATTTATTTTACATGACTTTACTCACATTTGAATTCTTGCATTGACTTAATAGTCACTTATCAAGACTCACTGTAAGCCAGAGTGGTCTTTTTCTCACTGGACCCCATTCTTTTGAAATATGCCTTTTCTCTAGCTGTTCTTCCATCACTGATATGTATCAGTATTTCATTCAACCTTCAGGGTACAAGTCGAATCTGCTGTGTGTTCCCCAGAATTATGAAGAAAAGAACTAGGAACTTATCTTAACTTACCTCTGTGCTAGAGGTAAACTGAGGTACTTGCCACATGCCAGGCATCTCTTTCCACCATTCTTGCTTTTGCCAATCATTTTGATCTACTGCTTCCATACTCTCAGATTTATATGGACCCCTTCCTGCTTACTCTTACCAAATTTCCCAGGTTTTCTTATACTCTTTGGTAGGTCTGGCTGTAAATAGGTATTGAGGAAAGTTTGGAGGACAAAAGCTGGATTATCTATCATTACTCACTTACCAGTGCAGGGTCCTCTGGAACCCCATTATCTCATTTCCACCTGGCAGCTCCTCCCTCCATGACTCCATCTCCAGCCAGCCAACCTCTGCGCACTGGCCCTGGCTTCTCTGCTCCAGTAACTATTCTTTTCTATTTCTGTCCATGCCCAGTGGGGGGCAATGACCTTCCGAGCCTGTTCGTCCTGGGGTTGCATCAGCATGGTTTGTGCCTCAGTTCTCCAGCATTTCTTCACCCAGAGTGGTCTCTCTTTTTCTCACTGGACCCCATTCTTTTGAAATATGCCTTTTCTCTAGCTGTTCTTCCATCCAGTATATATCAGTATTTCATTCAAGCTTCAGGATACAAGTCCAATCTGAAATGTTCTCACGGGCTTCTTCTCCATCTCTGAACTATAAAACTGAAACTGATCTTGACTTAACCTTTGAAATCCCCTAACATTTTTCTTGTAGTTCTCACAATACTTGCAACATTCTAACTCGCTTGACTAATATATGACTGTGTCTACTGCCTTTGAGTGCAGCGATATGCTCTAAAATGAGTAATCCCATTTGCCATGTGAGACTTATCCTAAGACAATGCCTTACTCAAAGATGCTCAGTAAATATATCATATTCTCTTACATATATTGGTGAATATTGCTTACTGTTCCTTTTAGAGTAATCATTGACATAACTGCACTTATCTTTATGACCACACTGCTGAGAAATCAATTTGCAAGACAAAATACTCTGTATATTATACGTATAAAGGTGACATTATTGCTAGAAGACACACAGATAATGAGCAAGCATTAATATGATACCAAAAGTCCTGAAGGCTTGCATTTTCATGATTCTGAGACACTGTCAATTACAGACCTCTTCACAATGAAACAGTGTCAATAATATCTCAATTTGTCTTCTTTACCACCAGACATATATCTATTTATGACATATTTTATTATTATTCAGCCTTCTACATATTTACAGTTATGTTAGTCCTACTTAGCGTGATGTGTAACTGTGGCTGTCAAGATGAATGTCAGCTCAATAGCTATTTCTTTATTTCCTAGTGTGAAAATTGTTCTTTGATTGGCCTACACCTGGGCTTTGGAGAGACTGCAATCATTTGTAACTTTGGTGCTTACACTAATAGCAAGCTTTGTGAAGGCTTTGCTCAGGGAAAAAACTCTTCTGTTGTGAATCCCAATGAGCCAGCACCATCTCCCTGTGTCTGACACTTTGGAGCAGTGCACAGTGACTCGGCCTGTTGGAAGCCAGGTTGCAGTACGTCCTACTGTTGTGACTGTGTGCAGGCCCCTCCTTTCAGGATGCTGTACACCCAGAGCTGTCAACAACAATGGCATGACTTTTTGGCTCCAGTGGGCTTCCAGTGAACATTGAAACAGATCAGCTAAATTCTAAAGGGCCTCTTCTTATCAACTTTTCAAGAGTAATTACAATGCTGATGAAATGCCTTGTGACAAAAGGAATGTGTGATGTGCCAGTAGTTGAAATTGTAGGCCTGAGTGTCCATGGATGGGACTGGTGAATGTGACATCGCTGGCTCATACCTTATACTAATTTTCTTTGGCTAAATTTTTAGCCTCATTTGGACCAAAATCTATAGTCATAAGACTCAGAAAGTCAGATCAGACCATGCTAACAGAGAGGACGGCCCCTTCCATCACAGACACCAAAAGCTCTGTTGCTATAACTCAAGCACTGGCAGAAGAATCAGGTCCTATTTATGTCTTAGAGAAACTGGTGGAAATAGTGGTTGGAAGCACGATATACAGGTTTCAAGTGTCTGGAAGCTTTCAGTGGAGGCACATTTATTGCTCCAGCAGGGATCTCTGTTTCTGTGGTCTGAACCAACTCAGAGCTAATTCTTGCAACTCAAAATATGGGGCAGGAAACATCGTCTTTGTCTAGGGGTCCATTAGATTAAAAAATTATAGAGGGCACTTCAGGATCTACTGAACCAGTATCTGCATTTAGGCAATGATGAAGTAATTCACTGTGTACTGAAGTTTCAGATGCACTGGATTAAAAATGTTACCAGGTGACTACATTAGAATTAGCACTTGTTCCTTCCCTAACTGGCAATGGGAACTTTGTGCCTATAGTGAATATAGAGTTGGGTAAAGATGCTGAATTCACAGTGATCTGTCTCATAATTTGAGTACTCCAACAAGGAGGGAGAGCAGGAGAAGCCAGAGCAGGAGGATTTGATGGAAACTGTTATATCAACTCCACAGGGAATGGTTATCTTATTGGAGTGTAGATTTGGTTGGGAGATTTTCCATGATCTTCTCTGAAGACCAGGATAACATAAGAATGATGTCACTGCTGGGTTGATAAGTTAGGGTGGCACATGCGTAGTATCCAGATGATGTGCAGGGCATTGCCTGGGTCAAAATGGGAAGGTAAAACCCTTCCATTGAGTAGGGCAACTCAATGATAAGCTTTTATGGCACACTAACATAGCATCCTCAGCAAACACGTAGCCAGGAAAAGGTGTCCCAGACAGGACAGTCTCTTTGCAGGACTGACAGGAGTGGTCCAGGAGCTAAGGCTGAGAGTTCACTCCTAGAAAAGAATCCTTGGGATTGGACTATTCAGTTGCTACTGTGATTTCCCCCCACAGGAAGTTACTTGTGATTTCTGATGCTGAGTATACCTTTAAATGGAATTGTATTCACTTTTTGTGATTAAATATATACTTTCTTGTATACAGAGCAATCCATCACACTCCTTGTTTCTGAGTTCTCATTTTTATTTAATCTCTTCTTATTTTTGTTATCTTGGTTGTTCTCCACAACTCTATAAGGAGGACGAAGTATCTTGTCTTTGATAAACAGGAACAGAGCTATGACTGATGGAGAAACTCGTCTCACCTAAGATAGCATATTTGCTGACAACATTAAGTATAGAACACAGATATCCCTATTTTATCAAAGCACTTTTGAATATGACACCTAGTTGTTTTATCACACATTTCAAATGTGTGGAAGTTATGAGACTAACATATTTAAGAAGAATAGAAGTGACTTTTCCCCAAGAGATACGTTATTTTGAAAGCTATAATTTATTTTGGCCTAGTTCAGCATGAAGGATCTTTCCCCAAATTCATTTCCTTTTCTCTTTTACTGTTTACTCAAAATATGTGAATCTATATGCATACTATTTAGCAATATTTTTAATGGCTGATATAAGTTTTGAAACAAAAGCAAAACTTTAAAAATGTATTGAAGTTAATGAGACTGACTAAAAACATAATTAGCATTTAAAACAGCCCAAGAGTAAAAGTTGTGTGTGTGTGTGTGTGTGTATTTTGCAGAGCTGAACAGAATGAAATCTACTAATATTGTCCTTTCTCAAGCTATCTGGCAAAATGTGACCTCCTCTGGGAAATGAAGAAGGTAAAAGTTTCCTGCTCTTTTGAACCCCAAAACCTGCTGCATCCAATTCCTGACAGTGAGATGGTACCATCCACCCGTCTCTAGTAGTAGGGATATTTGAGATTTGACGTTGGTATTTTACTTGTACTAAATGCAGATGATATTTATGTTTCTAGTGTGCATAAGCTACCAAGATTATATTTTAATTTTTAATATGTTTCTGTAGTTAGAAGAAAAAAACATCAATAGATCAGATTTATGTATTAAAGCTTTGAAAATATTAATTTTTAAAGATTAATTTTAAACTTTGTACATATAATTTATGTATAATATATAAATGTAAATAAATGCATAAGATAAAATTTATACATAATCATTAGAATAAACACTGAATATAACATTATATATGCTAATATAAAGAATTGCAAACTCTAAGATTTAAAATCTATTTACAGTCATCCAATAGGAGCAACAAAAGTAATGCTTTGAAGGCACCTTTTCCCCACCATATATTTCTCCTTTTCTTAAAATTTCTTAAAGCTAAGAAGTAGAAACTGCAGACCACTGATGAAGTGCTCCTATTCTGGTGTGGCCACAGCCACTTCAATAAACATACAAGATGTGATCAAAAATATGGTAAATGTTGAAATTATAAAATTTCCATTATAGTAGCAGACACATTGCCTTAATCCCCTCAAAATACTCTTCCTCCCTCAAACACATTTATCCCGTCCTTCTGCCACTTTCTGAAGCAGTTCTGGAAGTCTTCTTTCATGAGTATCTTTAACATACTTTCCCAACTGCTGTAATATTCTGAATAGATTCAAAAAATTTCATCTTTCGTGGTCATTTTGACTTTGGAGAACAGCCTCAGTCACAGTGCCAGACCCTGTGACTGAGGCAGATGAAGACACAACATGCTTTCCTGAGCCTGCCTTTCTGCCGCAAGGCACTCAACAGCAGACTGATTACACCTTATAAAGACACAAAAGATTTCCAGAAATGCCTCAGAAAGGGGCAAGGATAATGGCATAAATATATTAGAAGTGAAAGAGAGTTTTCTGAGGGGGACTAGTAACAAATGTATCTTTTATTGTAATAAATTTTTTAAGAATTTAAACATCCTATATGTTTCAATCATCGCTTGTCTACAGGAGCTTCTACAGGAGGTTGTTTTGGGATTTTTGTAGGTATTTCATTCGTTACAAGGAGTTCTGTTGGTAGACTGATGTTGGCCACACTCACTTTACAAACTTGTCCAACCAGATGGTGGACATATTAAGTTTCTGTTGCTTACAAAAGCAAAACACTATACTACACTGCACTACACACACACACACAGACACACACACCAAAGAAAAAAGAAAGTCTTATTCGCAGAAAGATGCCAAACAAGGAAGGATACAAAAACACACTCTGGCTGCCAACTGTCCTTATCTAAGAGTATCATGCACTATTACTTAGGCCCTGATTCAGTGCTGAGAAAGTACATTCCAACTCCAAGGAGGCTGCCAGGTTTACAAAAATGTCTTCATTTATCCACTGGGAGGTACAATTCATGTGAACATGGCTTGTGGGTCACAATAACAGGTAAAGTTAGACTATACAGGAAGTGCTTTTTAAATTTTTAACAAAACTAAAATCTTACTTGCTGAGCATCAGCGACCTATGGCGAGTATCTCTGCTCCACAAGAGCACTCACAAGTACAGCCGCCTGTTAGGGTGATGGAAACACATTGCTTAAGGGTACAACATGAAAATGGACAAAACTGACTATAAAATATTTCAACATTAAAACACCTGTCACATTCGGGAATTTTATTTTTAATTTCAAAGACTTTCAAGGATGCTGGGATCCAAGGAAAAAACTGTTACATTGTAAAAGAGCAAGCAATTTTAGAAGACATCTGACTGCCATGTCCCTTTGACTCAGATCCTGATAAAGGTGCCAAGTCTAGGGATTGAAACCCAAGTGGCTAAGGGAAGCTGTCTCACCACTAGAGCATAATTCACCGTGTCATTTCTAGTGTTAACCTGCCCTCAACTTCAAAGTAGCCATATCCAGGTGATAAATTATTGAATCTGACATTTCACAACACTCATAAAGCACTTTGGTAAAAGAATTCCATCCCCTTATCTAAATGGGCAATTTCAAGACAATAAGCTCTATCTGAGGAGGATTAAATTTCTGAGAGTTAAATGAGACCCAATTAAAAATTTTAGGCTCTTTCTGATATTGGGCAATTGCAGAAGCAGTAACACTAGCTCTATCCTGTTTAATGTAATTTAAATGACCGAGTTGTTATTAATGAACACGCGTGCATGTGTAGTGTGTGTGTGTGTGTGTGTATGTGTGTGTGTGTTTTACTCCTCGGGGCTCCTGAAGTAGGCTCAACTCTTTTTAGATCTTGAAGCTTTCATTTTAAAAACATTTTCAAAATGGGAATTCTCAAGGATGCTCAGAAATGCACTGGTGCCTAATCCACAAGAGAACAGATGTGGGTCTGTGTGACATCTACAAGTCAAATAACCAAGTTCAGAATGAACACATATAGTCCCCAAGATGTCAGTCCTAAAACTTCTTACTTAAAACCAGTTCCGTGTTTATCTTTGTCAGAAAGACCCAGAACAGACATTCTAGTTGCAGTCAACACGAGGGACACATTTAGTTCCATCCACCTTATGAATCCTTTGGAAAGGAATGTTGTGCACCCCTGAGCACCCATAGAAAGCCAATAAAGTGCTTGACAGAAACCAGTACAGGGCTGCTCCAAACTCTGTCCACAGGCTGGGAAGAAGCTTGGTGCTCCAGGAGGGAAGAAGAGATGGACCAGACAATGACCAAACATGTAACCACACCCTTTGCTCTCTAAGAGGTGATTTGTCAAATGGACTCAAGCAGCTTCACACACAACATACCTGCAAAAACTGACTGGGGAGTTGTCAAGTCTTCTAGAAAAGGCAGTGCATCTGTGTCTTCTACTGTGTTCTTACAAGGAGCATAAAATTCTGAATTTATAACTTTACATGGTTCATTTAATCCACCAAGAGAGTTTGCTGGCTCTGTATGGAAAGCCCTGACCCATTTTTCTTATAGCCATTAGTGGCACCAGGGTGTTTTTTAGTTTTTCTTTACCAATGTTAAGAATCAATCATTTCATAGAAGACAAGAAAGAAGACAAGAATGGAAATCAAGGAAAATCAAAAAGGGCTAAAGGTATGATTTGAAGATTCCTCCAATTCTCTTGAAATGCTTTAAGTGAATGATGAAATGAATATGCTACAATGTACTTGCATGACTTTGATCGTATAGATTTCCTTTTCTTTTCCAAACATTCACTTCATTTTCCAAAAGTGGTAGAAGCGCACTGCAAAAAGGAAAATACACTGAATATCTATCTATCTATATCTATCAGGAATTTTTACCACCTTCAGTGCAGTGCTTGACAAAACCTTGTTGTATGGAAGAGCACAGTGATTAAAAAGTCTTGTGTGAAAGAGCTTTGCCACAGTAGACCCATGTCTGTGGAGTGCAGTGGGGCTTTTTATGTTTTCTTTTGTCAAATAAGTTATAAACTTTGGGGAAAGCAGGGAAGTAAGAAAGTGATTATTTATCTGTGAATTCTGTATATTTTTAAGTCTGTATCTCTGAAATGTAGCACTGTAAGGAAAGTGCATAACTTGATAAAAACTAAGTATGTAAGTAATGTATCTTGTTCAGATAAAGACAGAAAAATATACAGCACAGTGAGTGGCAGGAATTCATTATCTCATCCATTATTATTTCTACAAGAGAAAAACAAGGTAATGGAGTGTGGAACCCAGCTGGCTTATACCACTAATGGGTTCAGTTTATTTATTTTCAACTGAGGCTCATTATTAACATTTTCTAGATATCACCATGGTCAGTTCTAGTTACTAGATGAAGCACCTCACATTAATACGTACAGTTGACTCTTGTTATCCATGATTTTTGCTTTATAAAGTTTCTGTGAACACTGAATTTATGAATACCAGACCAGTGCTTGTAGGGGAAATATATATTTGTATATATATTTTGTACATGTGTACACGTAAAATATATGTCTGTATATAAAATATATATGCATGTATATAAAATAGATGATATATCTCTATCTCTATCTCTGTATCTCTATATATCAGATTGTAATCCAAAATCATTTTGGTAATTTCTGTTTACCTTATAAGAGAAAAAGAGGCCCAACAGTGTGGCCTTGCCTCACTATGAGACAGGATTCAGAGCCTGAGTGCCCCAAAGCAGGGCTTCACACAGCATGTTTGGACTGTCCCTGCCTCCTGCCCCATCTTGGTGTGGCAGCTGAAATAAGAGGACAAAACATGACCACGTTCATCTCCTGCCGGGAATAGATGAATGAGCCACATACTTGTATTACTGCTGTACACGTTGGTACATGATAGTCAAGATATGAGTGTTGATTTTGAAGTTAGAAATAAAGTCTGACAAACAGATGAATTTTAAAATATAGATGCCGAATAAAACTTACTGTATTTGTGAATCTTGCATTAGCCAGGGTCAGTTAAGTTAGGACTAAATTCTGGGTGGCTTCATTCCTAACCAATGTCCCTTGCATGTTTGAGGATATCAGGTGATTATTTCTCCCACTGTTGGCGATGGCTGTGGGTTCTCGGAGTCCCCTGAGGGCTTGGGCACTGCAGGCAGTTCTGACTCCTCTCTGTGCTGCATCTTCATTGTCGGTGACACCTATCAAAGGTGGCCACTGATTTTCTTCTTTGAAATCACTGCGAATCTTGCAATGCAGATGAAATGTTGTCTTTGTTGTATAAATTACAGAGCTAAAGAGAGAAATAATGGTATTTTGTGGGAACTTCATTGAAAGTTCACTTTCTGATAACTGACCTCCCAAATAATGCTTTGGGAACTGTATTCCAGAATAAAGGATCTCATTAGCTGAAGGAATCACCTGTATCACAATGTTTGGAAATTTTCATGAGCTATCTTTAAAAAGTCTGTTTGATAAAACATACAATGAACATTTTCTGTTTGCTTTACTTTAACAAATGAGCACAATCTAGTGGTTGTTACATTAAGATTCCTTCTTCAACAATGAAAAGTGGTTGTCTATCTGCCTGCTAATATAGAAGAAAATATTAAAAAACCTTGTCATGAATCCATACTATGTTTATGAATATTAAAAACTATGTTAGTGCTCTATTACACCTATAGAAACTATCACGGGTTAGTGATAAGCACAAATCTACTGTCTTTTTCTTCTGTGGTCAGAAATCTAAAATATACAAGCAGGCCTATGCTGCTTCTGGTGGGTCTCAGTTGGGGGAACCCTTCCATTCCCCGCGTTTTGTAGCTTTGTCAGACTGCCTACAGCCTTTGGCTCATAATCGTCTTTCATGTTCAAGGCGAACTGCTCCAGTGTCTGTTTCCATCTCCATATCTCCCCTGCCTGACTCTTCTGCCTATGACTCCTGTCTTGTAAGGATCCTTGTTATGACAATGAACCCACTCGGCAAATTCAAACTAATCTCCTTATATGAAATCCTTAATTTAATCATACTTGCAAATTCATGTTTGCCATTTAAGGTGTCGTAGTCACAGGTTTTGGGATTTAGGAGGCAGACATCTTTCAGGGCCATTGTTCATCATACCACAAACACAATGGATACAATTTCTACTGTGAATTCAAAGGCAACTGATGAGTGTTGGAAAGAGCTTGTCTATAGACCTATCTCCCAAATTTTTACATCCATACATCCTCCAAAAATTTGTCAAGCACTGCTGCCAACTGCCACCCAAGGAAAGGCAGCCTCATGAAAATATTGCAGTGTGACTTCAGTCAAAATGACCACAAAAGGCAAACATTTGAAATTGATTCAGGATAGTGAGGTATCAATGACAGTATAACTAAAGATGCTCACAGATTTCTAGAACTGTTTCATGAAGTAGCAAAAACAATGGGACAAGTATTTTCAAGTCAAATGGGATGACTCTGAGGAGGATTAATGTTAATATGTCTTTTATGGTAATAATTTTTAAAAATTTAAATATTGACTGTATTCTTCAATCACACCTTATACTTTATCTGCCTCTCTCATTAGGAAGAGATCTTTTCTTCTAAGAAACCATTATAGTTTTTTGTTTTCTTTCATTTTGTACCCTTAGCACTTCATGGGTCGTTCGTCTACAATAGGCAGACAGGTAATGTTTTTGAATGCATTGATGTAGGAAGGCACGGATACTTGACTATAATTTTGAGCAGTGAGGAAGTCATGTAGCGTGGAAAGTAAACCACAGATGGGCACTGTGGTCAAGAGGAGCTTTTCAACTAACCTGATGGTGCGGACAGCTCAGGAGAAGTTGGCAGAAGGGTCAGTCCAGGATGAAGTTCAACTATCAAGCCTGGATTGTCAGGCCCATGGTCATGGTGACAACAGGAATTAGACACAAATATTCATGGGGTTGTAAATTTTGTGAGTGATCATGAATTCCCTTTGGGCTTCCAAATTTAAAGAATTTAAAGCAACAGCCAACTGAGATGAGTAAGAGGAGATAGAATTTAGGAGGAAAATTCAGTTAGGGCTTGGTACTTAATGTGCTTAGAAAATATTAGGTAAGTCACATGGGTGGCAGGAAGGGAATGATCTGTCAAGAAGAAACCAAGAGAAAAGTAAATAATCAGGGAGAGAATGTTGGTAAATATATTCAAAGGGATGCAGCTGGAAGAATACTTTTTAATGAATCAAATCAACCTCAGATGAAGGATGGAGCAATTTTTCTCTGATGACTTACTGATCACAGAAGAGCAAGTGATCGCTTCCCTCTCTGAGCTGTTGGATGCCACAGAAAAATATTTCCAACTGGCATTCTTGTTATTCGAGCAGGGTGTTTCTCTCCCTGCCCAGAGGTTGGACTTCATGAGGATAGGAGTTTTATCTTTTCATCTTTATGTCCCCTCAGTGTTGAACTCACCTTTGCATTTTTGTATATAAATCAATAGAGCAATAAATTGATGAAATTCAGATGTCATGTGATTTCTCTGCTCCACAGAATAGGCTATCCAGATTCTCCTAAAGTTGGCCTAAGGTCCTGGAATGAAGGAAACGTTACAAAGGAGCTGAAAAACATTGCAAGGGGCGGGGGGAGCCTAGAAGTACACCTTGTGTTAATTCTGTCTTGTTTGGAAAGGAAAAGGGCACAAAAATAGCCAGTGTGCTACTTCAATGAAACTTCCTGCTACATGATACCACTCAGGTTCAAGTAAAGGACAGAAGCCTGAACTTAATTAAAAATATAAACAGCAGCCTTCTGTCTCCAAGATGAGACTTAGTCCTAAAGCCACTTACAACATGTTTACCAGTCAGTCTGACTGAATGCTGCTGCCAGCACTAATCCACACTCAGGTTGCTAGAAATGTAGCTCTAAAAAAAAATATACCAAAGTGTATATCACAAAATAGGTAAGTACGAGTGCACATCACAAAACAGGATTTCAAAAAACTTAATACAGAGGACTTTCACATATATGAAGTCATTTGAATAATGCAAATTTTCTTTTTAGAATAATAGATACTTGAGAAGCTCATAAACATGTTTTTATTTTATAGTTAAGCATGAAAGACAGGATGATATATTAATTTCAAAGAGTTTTCCTTCTATCAGGTGATTCTCAGATTTAGCATTGATCTGCATAAAGGAAAAGACTGGAGAGAGATACACTGTACAGACTATTTCTACCACACTCAGGATTGTATATTCCTCCACAGACGGATGTCCTTCTCTCCAAGTTCTGTGACAGCGACCATCTGACAGAGCTGTTAACCTTTCTAGCTGATTGTCCCATTTTTAATATAGTACTCACCCTGCTTCAATAGTTGGAATGATGATAAAATTGAAAAATATAATTAATGGCTAAGTTACATTATTCAGGAAGGGGGATTAATTTTTCAAAGCAAGTCAACTTCTAAGTGAAACTTTGGACCAAAATTTCAAAAGCTTTTCACAGCTGGTCCCCACTGTCATTTACTTGAAGTTGTATCAATACACAGAGGAAAGACGACCTCAGGCATCCTTTTGCCTGAGGGAGCAAGATGACAGTGTAAGAGGAACATGCTCAGGCTTTGATATGCCCAGTTGAAAGGCCATGCAAGTGCTGGAGAACTTTCTCGAAATGTTAATCTTGTTTTCCATGTGTAATTTGTTAGGTTTAAATTCCTTTTAGGAACCAGACAATTTTAACATGTCTTTTAGGGAACAGATATTTTTCAAGGTGAGACAAAATCACGATTGTTTTGTAGGTGTGTTGTATCTTATTGTTCATTTTCACCCTAATGATGAAGGACTTATAAGGAAATAGAGAACCAGTAAGAGGAGAGAGCTGCATCAACTAATACCTGGCTCAATAATAATTGTAATTTAAATAAGGACTAGGAAAGAGGTAGTGCAGTGTTCTTATCTACCACTGATCCTCACAGCTAGGATTATGAAGAGCTTGTTATGAGTTATTAAAATTTAATATCAATTGTAATTTATTTTTTCATGACATATTCAAAGCACATTCTGAGAGGCTCCAAGCCTGTGCCAACTCTGAGTAGGGTAAAACATTCACCTTGTATTACCAGGTTGTTGTTTATAACATAAGATTTGATTGCCCCTGAATATATATTCTTGTAAGATAAATATGTTAATTCTACCCTACTTCTTATAAAAATGGGCCTTGTGGGGAAATAGGCCAATTTGTGAAGTGACTAATTTACACAAAGCCAATTCTCCAAAAATCAGTTTGTCAGATGACCAACGGGGAACTTTGTTCAAGTTTATTTTCAGTGTTGATTTCATCACATCATTTCCCACTGATGCAGCATTCAGCCTGAATGAAAGTTTACTTGGCACTTTTTAACATGTAAGTGTCCAGTAGCACCACTTCTGGCCTTCTCAAGTGTTGCCCCTTTCCTCCCCTCACTGTTTCCTCCGACCTGGGACTCCACATTCTCTGCCTGTGGTGACAGTCACCTATCCTTTGATGAATTACCCTTTCAGGGGACTAGAAATTTGGTGAACTGACCTTAATCAATTACCATGGAAAAACTGTTTTTTTAGCAATTTGATTTCAAATTCCCTGAAAGTATCCAAGGGCAAGGGTAGAATAGCTCATCAGTGTAGCACCTGCCTGGCAAGCCAAAGGTCCTGAGTTCAATTTCCGGTGCTCCTCCCCTTAAACGTATCCAAGGGAATCTAAGAATCACAGCTCTGTTTTACCGAGTGCTTCTTGTAGGCTTGATAAGACATAGAGGTACTTATAAGTATTGATGGTAAGGACTGATAAGACTGATAAGTACTGATAAGACATAGAGGTACAATTTTACACCTGTAAGTATCATCTATAAATTCTAAAAGTAATTAAAAGAATTTTCTAAGTATAAACACTGGAGATAAAATGATCAACCTATCCAGGGTGACAGGGTTATTAAATTGCAGCACTAGGATTTAAAATCACTCTAACAGGCTCTAACTCTGGGGTGATTAATATTAGACTAAAGTACAACTTGAAACACGATGTCTTCTTTTTTAAAGATGATTTTTACTTACAACACACACACACACACACACACACACACCAAATTCTCATTGGTTTCCTAATTGAAAGTGTTAAAGAAGCCCAGCAGCAGATGTACATAAATTTCAGCATCTCAAAGCCCTAGTGAACACTCAAATAAATGAGTCTAATTAGCCTTTGCAAAGGCTTCTGCAAAGTAGGAAGGTGTCAAAATATGTGTGTTACACCATCTTGAATAGCAGTCTATAGGAACGTAGAATCCTCCTTGGCTCCCTACTGTGTGAATATGATCTCACAGCAGTCAAATTGCAGAAGTTACTGGGATACCTGAAAGCTGATATATTGGATTAGCCCGTATTCTCTTCCCCCCAGAGTGTAAAAATGTATGTTTACTGACATAAGAAATGTCAGCACAGAACTAGTAGGAAAAAGAAAAAAACAAACAAACAGTACATGATAGTGTCAGGAAGCTTGTTAGTGTCTTGTCATCCTTGCTGACAGTACTTGTCACTTTCAGTGTTCATCTGGACTCAACATTAGCAGAAACACTGGAAAAATCAGTGTTTTTAATTGAGCTTCTTTTGTGAATCTCTGCCCTTTTGGGCATGCTGGTTTTCAACAGGCTGCAGCAAGTGAGCCAATCATTCATCCTTCTAATATTTCCCCAGTGCCTCCTGTGCAAAAGGAAAGTGTACCAGGCACATTTTAGTCCAGTGTTCTTAGTAGATACACCATGGTGCAAATTTATAAGAATTTTAAACATGCTCACGTGACCATATCTTCATAATTGTCTGCCCCTAAGACTTCACTAACAAGCTAAGGACATTAGCCCTCCAAACCATAAGTATGTAGTAATTGTATTAGTTAACAAGAGATAACCTTATTAACAGTGTAGCCCACTAGATAACCAGATAACCTGCCCGCAATCTATTCTTTGGAGACATAAACTATTTAACAATCCCTCAGAGAATAGCCTTTGGGAAAGGGGTGTCAGTTGGGGAAACATAGCCTGTCTGTACCCTGAAGGACCCAGACATACTTCAAAAAGATGTGTGTTAATAAATAACAGCCTGACAATTCCAGGAGCATCATGTTAGACATCCTTCATCTTTCATTCCTCCCTCTTTGACTTCAAAAGGATAAATGCTCAACTTAAAAGACTTGTGAAGCTTTTGGAAACCTATTACAAGTATAATGTTACATTGCAGGGTTGTACTTTCCACTTGTGACAATCCTCCTATCATCTCAGCATTGGTGATACCACCAATCTTGTTGAATACAATCTACATAGCTTTGGACTCCATTGTCCATAAGAGCAGGCAGAAGTTTGCATATGGTCATAGAAGAACCACATTAACCATTAGGAATTGGAAAGGAAGGCCTACTTAGCAAAGCTAAAGGACACAGGACTATTGTTATAGAATAAAAGCCGGTGGTCAACACCGCCAGCTGAATTAAATCAGCATAGTGCTGAGCATAGATGGTCCACCTGAGGAAAGTTGCCAGCATAGATGTGGAGAAAAGAGCAGGCATCACGGGTTTCTCTAAGTGTTGCTGTTTTGAGCCATTAGTTTTCCTGGAGGAGCTCATCATGACTGGTTTCCCCAGCGTAAGTTCGACCATTGTCACTGGAGGAGCTCAGGACCTTGTTGGTGAGGGTGGCTGTGGTTCACTTTGGAGCTCTGGTCCTTGCATCAAGCATTACTTCCTGACTCTGGAGGGGATGATGTGTGCTATTTAATCACCAGGAGAAACTTGTCATGCTGGCTTTGTGGCATGTACTTGACTGTTCTTATCATTGGAGGAGCTCAGGACCTCCGTGTCACTGAGGATGGCTGTGACGCTTTCCAGTGCAGCCCTGGTCCTTGTTTTGAGCATGACTTCTCAGCTCCAGTGTAGAACCCTCAACCTACCAGCAGAGCTCCTTCACCCTGCTGGCACAGATTTTCTAGCTTCCACCGCTGACCTTTGGGCCTTCCCAGTGCAGATCTGTCCTTTTCATGGGCTTCCAGTTGGACTCATGGGAGGAACTGTTATGGGCTCTAGGTTTTCATCTGGACTCATGCAGGACATTGCTGTGGGATCCTGGTCCTTGGCTGTAAATTTTGTGTCTTTAATGTTGTGGACAGATTTCCTTCACTTTCTTGTGTTAAACACTGGTGACCATCATAAAATAATATAAATTCTGTGTCCTGATTCTAATCATTCTCCTCACAATCCCTGACTACAACTACTAAGAAAAGTCTTCACACTTCAGTTACTCCCATATTTACCCACTATTCCCTCATTCATCCAATTTTCCATGTTGCTAATATACCGAGTGGCAAGCATCTGTATTGCATTTATAGCTAGTGTAATTTTTTAATGCTTATTTGCTGGGAAACTTTCCATAGGAATAGACAGGGATGATCCATGGAAGCTGTTAATATATTTAGTGCCATTTTTGAGATGCAGAGATTTTAGGATACTATGCAGAGAACAGCTGCAGGCAGGGTTTTATGGACCTAGCACCCAATTAAAATCTCCCTGCAGAGCACTTAGGACAGTGGCGGCAAACCTCTGGTACCTCTGCTTCCATGGGCTATTTTCAGTGAAAGCTCCAAAAAGTTCACCAGCACTGGCCCAGGACCATGAGCATTAATGATGAATTCTCCAACACACATTGCCTTTTCTTCAAAGTATCTCTTGTCTTGTAACTTTAAATATGAGACATACCATTCAGAACTCCTAGTTTAAGTGTTGATTCAAAAGTGAAACCAAGATTGGCACAAACATCCCCCCCCAAAAAAATGGGACATTTTCTATGTCTCTTAAAGTTGTGAGGTAGTAGACATATGGTATAACTCATTTTAACTCTTCTCAAAAGAAAGTTTTCTAATATGCAGTAATCTCTATCTGTTAATGTAGTAGATAGACTGGAGATCCTGAAAAAGATTAAGTTTTTGCTCTGCTGTAAAAAAAGGCAATGTATGTTGGAGAATTCATCATTATTGGCAAGTCTGCAGGCTGATAGAAAAATAAAATAAACAAGTTAAATTGAACAGAGTTCAATCATGAGTGCAGTTGCCTCAAATATATTTGCCACAATTTTAGATTTTAAATAATTTCTGATAAAATTAACAGGAAGAAACTATGCCATGAAATCCACACCTAAGTCATGGGCTTTAGCTGCAGCCAGTACATACAGCCCCTTGATACTGTGCAGAATTCATCCTGATGGATTTCAGTGTCTCCTGTTGGCTTGGTCCAGAGGAAATTGCTGCAGCTGACCTTTATCAGCCAGCTGCACTGTGCTTTCCTATCTGTGAAGAGCACTGCTTGCTTTAATTCTTTCCTATTAAGACCAGATTGCAGACTTATCAGGAGAGCCATAGGAAAGCTTGAGTCCCAGCCCCAGATAAACTCTTGTTCAGCATGCCACGATCTCTGGCGATTTATTAATGGAGGAACTTAAGTCCCTAAAAAAACAAAATATAATTGATTTTATTTGCTTTCAAGTAATTAGAAAATAGTAATCTCCAAATTATTGTTAAATCCAGTGTACATCACAGTGGAAAGTATAATCCATCCAAAAAAATCATAATAACAATATTTTCTTAGTATCTGGGGGAAATGTTAAAACAAAGGCTGTTTAGAGCAAAGCAGAATCTGTGTTGAAAATTCAAGGAATGATCTTATTTAACATACATCAATTATTTTCAAATATAGAGAAAAGCTAAGTTTTACACAGAGGTAAAAAATAAAATATTTTTTTCTGCCTTTAAATGCTCTCTTCTTAAATATCTGTGCTATTACCATCATATGAGTAATAACTATATGATAAATGCCACTGAGGGTTCTCAGTGCCACCAGAAATACTTTATCTGTGTGAGAAACTCTTCCTCCTAATGTATTACTGCAAAATTGTATTGGATGTGGATTCTTTTAACTGGAGGTAGCAAATGTTCCTAGTTTCCTTGTCAACTGAAAAATAGATCTGAATTGACAAATCTTTAGTGATTAGGTGCACTGTACCCAGAAATGAGACTACATACCATTTTCTCATAATTTTTGTTAATTAAATAAGGAATCATGAGTAGTCGCAGATGGCTTCATGAGAAAAACTTCAGAAAGCACAGTAAGCTACAATAGAGCTTATGCCTCATTCACATTAATTGAAGAATTTTTTACTGTTAGCATGTGCTGGCATTTGTGCCTGGGGGCATGGAGTAGAGCCATTGTTTCCCAGAGTTTGTTATCTATGATGCCAGCTGTACAGGTGACCAAGAATTATTTAGGTAGATGTGTACCCATTTCAAAATTTTAATTAAACAGTATGATTAGCATGTTACAACTTGTACCAACTTAGGGATATCTCTGATGAGGATGAATTTAAGTGAACGACTTTTAAATCAATTTAAGAAAAGGTATTAATAATTAGTGGAATAGATTGTACAAATAAAATTTATAAAGGTGTTTTGATGATACAAATAGGAATGATGGTAACAATTTCCCCCTATTTGGAGATTCAGTCTATTTTGATCCATTGGTTTGAATTGTTGGCAATGGAATAACCTCAAGCATAAGAAGGCTATAAGATTACAGTACCATTTTCCTCCTTATCCTAAACAATGAGTTTTCTATGGATATATAGCATTCTTCATTGATGAAATACAGAATATTATTCAATTAATATAATAACTTCTTGGGAAAACTTATTGTCACTTCAACATTTGTTGGTAAGCTTTGGATAAATTTATTCACATGAAGGCATGGCTTTCCCCTTGCATGAAATTAGGCTGCCATGGTATATCCTTAGGTAGTATCCTGAATTTCTCCCTCATTGAAGCTGTCTCAACTGTAGTATTTGTGTGATGATCTATTCAATGTCTGCTTCCTACAGATGACTTATAACTGCATGGAGGAAAGGCATCTATTTGTTTGAGCCAAAGCTATCTCCTCAGTGCTAACAATGACTGATACATAGCTGGGTCCCAGCACACTATTTTTATATGAATATGATGAGGTAAAATATATATATTTTATTTGAATATGATGAGGTAAAATATACAATAAAATATATGCTTATACAATGGGTTAGTATTCTTCTCTTTTTGAAAAGGATAATTATCAGTCATGCTTATGTGGTAGTGGCCAAATGCATGCTTGCTGCTTGCCAAGTCTTCAAATAATATCCATTGAGAAAAGCCCCATGAATGATGAATAGAATCTCAGAACACTCTGGCTGGAATGGACCTCAGGGTTAGTTACCCAAATCATGGTCTTTTCAGTGGCTGACTCTCAGCACTGTGTCCCCTTAGGTGTCACACCTGGCCAATTCCTGCTAACTTTTACATGGGACTAGACAGCACCATTGTCCTTTCCAGGTGGAGAGGACCACTCGGCATCCTTGCCCGTCTACTCCTGAAACCCAGTGCATGTGAATAGAGAGGAGAAGCCATGGTGCTGAAGCATGCACCATGCACACAGCCTTTATGAGTCCATGATTGTGACCACAAAGGCATGAGATCCAATGAGGAGCCCTATAAAGGGAGTTTACCCAGGCAGAACTCATCCTCTGAGATGGTCACTTATAATCAGGAAGTTTTGTTGAAACATCTTCAACTCCTTGGGAATATATATAGACTCCTTTGGTGAGTTAAACCAAGAAACCTTTCCCATTATAGATTTCTTTAATCATCCACTCCTGGTCATTAACAGATTCTAAAGCAATTAATTAATAGTAACCACCAACCACATCATCAGAATTAATGCTTTTCTTGCTCTCATGTGACTGTTTGTATGAATTACTGTGAAGGCTAAAGCTTATTACTCTGAGCACTCTGAATATCCCATGATTTCTAGGCTTTACTAATACGTTATGCATCAATATTACCTGATGACAGGGATAAGAATTTAATTTGTTCTAATAAACCTTGACTGCATGCTATGTGAAATGCTCATTAAATAATGTAATATGACATTTAACAATGTTCCATCAGACTTTGAATAACTATCATTTCTTTAAAAAGCCAATATGCATGATATCACCACTACAATTGTCACCAAAACCTCTGCCCATGGAATCCAGGAAGCAAGCACTGCCTTGAAATTCCACTGAAAGTGTTTCCGGACTTGTAAATATATGCTCTATGGTCCAGAAGCCAGGCTGCAGGTATCAAACACGTTGTCAGGATGTTGCTATGGTTCTCTACAGTGTCTACAGAGGGGTGTATGGAAGTGATAGAGAGATGGAAATTTTCACGTGCTCTGATAACCTCTTTGGTAAGGACTCTGCCTGCTTTGCTGTGTCAGACATTTATATTAGAAGTTGTTACTTTTTTTTTTTTGAGATGAGAAGTCAGTCTGCCTTAATGAAGATTCTTTCCTTAGGATACTAAAAAAGTCAAATCTTGTTCAAGCAAGAGACACTACTGAGTCAAAAATCAGCTCAGGAGGGCTGATTCATGGAACCTATCATTTAGATAGTCCCTGGTAACTGCACAGTTACTGCTTGACATGACACACTCCTGTGACACAAGCAAAGTCTTTAGCTAACTTGTTGATTTTTAGTGTTTAAACTTTGAAAAATGATTGGCGGTACTGTGTGGAGATATGTAGTTTATATAAAATTTCAAATCAAATTTTGTAAACTAAGATGAAGCAAGAGTACAGGGTGACAGTATTAGGACAAATAATTTTATCCCACAAGCTAGCCAAAAACCAGAATCTTTCTTTCTATGCTTTCATTTTGTTTTCCTGAAGAAAAATAAAATCTGTCCAGTATTTGAATCTCAAGACTCAAGGTGCCTACTCAGTAAGAACCATAAGCGGCACTCAACATATAGTTGTTAAATTAATAAAATAAGCAAATGCTGAATGTTCTAAGAATAGCAATTTGTGGAAATGAGAGTTTTAAGCTTTTATTTTCAGGGTTCCTCTTTCCTTATCTCCTCCCTTCCTCCTTTGCTCTTTCTTCCTTTGTTAATAACATCTAAAAATGAGGCACCACTTGAGAACTTGGTAAAATAGATGAATATTTTAAGGGAAAATGAACTGCCATTCCTCTCAGTCAACAGCATTCATATATAAAAAAACATTTAATAATTTTGAATATTTTCAAGGTCCTTTTTTGATCCTCCAGTGAAATCACTCTACTCACCTTAAAGAAAAGAAGATAGAATGTCTTTTTTTTTCAAAACTAAAACAAAGCAAACAAAACAAGTTCCTTCCCCTAAGAAGAGCTCTGATTTTGCTAAAGCAACTGGAATACAACTGTGACTCTGAGTCTGGAGATGTGAGAAGTTTCACTGTAAAAATCGCAAGAATGGGAGGTGGCTGGCAGAAACGCTATGCACATAGCTTTGTCATACAAAACCTGGCACATGTGCAACTACTATAGTGTCCTAGAAACTTCTAAAAGTCTGATTTTTAGACAAAACTGTGGTCTCGCCCTTAACCCCTCACACATTCAAGCAATCTGCTTTTCCAAGTTTATGCAGCCAGTCAAAGGGGACAAAGTTAGAATGAAATTTTAACATGCTGAAGAAGAAACAGTCTTTAAATCTAGAAAGTTTGGAAAACACTAATGGACACAATTTGTTAGAGGTGTCCTTCCAGCTTTCAGCATTTCAACACATTTCATAAACTTTCTATATTATTTCTGGAGAAACAGGTTATTTTACTCACAACAATTCGACAATAAAATGTATATTTTAATATTTAGAGGAAAAAAATCAACACCAAGCCAGAAAACCAAATAAATTTCCAACAGATTTACTGCATAAACAGTTAAGAAACCCAGTTAGACATCATGTTTTAGTAATTAGGTGACATTGTCATTCCAATTACTGATCAGGTGAACTGTGTGCTTTTTCAACTGTCTTTACTCACCTCTAAGGATACGGAGACAGTCCATACTAAATACAGAATTAGCTGAGACTAAACTTTAAACAAATCACTAAGTAAGGATAATTTCCTTTTAGTTCCCCATATTAATGATTATCTCCATTTGAAAAGTAGCCCACTAATTTTTTAAATATTATTATTGGACAAATGGACCTACTAGCCTAACCATTTTGATCTTATTTGATTGATGTTTTAGGGAAAACTTTTTATTCCTTAAGACTTTGCAAATGACCTAAGGAAAACACATTTAATCTTGTATTCTAAAATATTTCCCTTCTAGATTTTGCATACATGATATTTTTTTTCTCAACTATGCTGAAATGAGAATTTACATAATATTTCTAGTTTGGTTTCTTGCCAATGGTAATAAATGTAGATATAAAGTCTAAGCTAAAGCACTGATTATTTATGTAATATACACATCCTTTTACTATTCAAAATATGTAAAAGGCAGAAATCACATACTATGAAAATTTCCTTTTTGATTTTGATAAATTCCATGAATGATACCTATCCCTTATCTATAGTAGTTGATGAGTTAATGTGCCTAATTACTACCTTATTTTCATTAAAAATTTTTTCTTAGCTTGATCTTTCCCATAATTCAAAAGAAAAATATTCCAGAACTTTGGTTACAGTTAAATATCTAACTGGGTTATATATAAGCATGAATGTAGTTGGAGACAGTGCTGAACAGCTAATATAGGAAGGAACTGCTCAGAGCTAGCATTACAGAATGAAAATGGGGGCAAAGGTAGGAACCTGCCTGGAGAAGAAAAGGTGGAGAAGTGAGTATGAGGAAGTGGAAAGTTGCAGCAGGGCAGAAGCTTTGGGGCATGGAGTGGAGTGAAGCAGTCTTGAAAGACACACAATGGCTGCACTTTGAACTTCACTGAACACTAGCGGATGGACTTAGATTCTACAGGCAGGGGAGACGTGGAGAGTGTTGGCCAGTAATACTATGTTGTTTTCTACTTTTTGTACATAAGCAGCAGCAGAGAAGTCTTATGTTGAGAATGTTCTAAGGTCTCAGTGTTTCTGAGCCAATTCTTTCAGTAAAATGCTCCCTGGAAGTGTACAGATGCTCCGAGCCTGGAGCTGGCAGACTGGGTTAGGCAATACTCTGAAGCTAGGATGAAAGGGCTGAGCAATTTTGTATTCACAGTGTATTTTCAAAGCAAGTGCCAGACTTGGGGTGCATATTTATCCTAATGCTAGTGACAAGGAAAGGTACTTTTCCATGTCATCATCAAGGACACTACAGACAATGACAGCTTTCCTACTGTTATTTCAGGATAAACTTAGCAGGACTTCAGGAACAGCCCAGAACTCTAGACCGCTGGCTTGTTTTCCCTCCAAATGTGCTGGGGTAGGTGATAAAAGAGTTGGACTAAAGGGCAACATGGGCAAGAAGCACAAATCAGAGCCTGGAGAAGCCCCACAACTTCCATTTCTGTCTACTGTTCCAGTTACACTCAAATGTCTCGTCTCCAGGGTTGCTTCTCTCTGCATCTCCTGTCCGTTCTGCAGCTTCTCAAAGGCTGAAGTTTTCCACTATCCTTAGGAGTCAGCTCTGAGACTTATGATGTTAACCTATCTATCCACCTAGACACCTCCCTAGTGCTAAAGTCCCTTTTCTACTTACTCCAGTCCACCCACCCCAGAAAAGCCACCAATTCTCATGTACTAAACCTGCAGGGCCTTTGGAATTGTGGCACACCTGCTTGTATAGCTCTCCCCTCAGAACTGTGGCTGGACTGACTTACTTGGGTGTTTTGTAGAATTTCTCAATTCCTTGCTTTAGCATTTTTGTTTTTAATCATCAATCAAAATTCTTTAGAGCTGTTACGTATAAAATGATGCCAACAGGTACATTATATTATGAAAATAAGCAAATGAATTTTTCCTAGTTGTGCAAGTATTTAAATTATATATGATCAACAGATTAAGACATGTTTCATGTTAACAGACTTTTATATCACAAATGTTGACAATATTTTATATGATAAATACAATCTTTTTAAGAGGTTGAGGGTTTGGATTGCACATTTACACATTTACCAATATTGGAAAATGTATTATGGAAAAGAGTAATGAAAGGCAAACACATCTAAATTGAAGTGTTATTTTCATTTCTGCTCCAGGGAATACTTTTCTTTTTCAGGATAGTGCTATTTTACTTTTTACCAAAAAAGATAAGAATATTTGAGCAAGAGCTGAAAGGAGAAGAAGCCATCATGGGAGAGGGAGCCAGAATAAGTCTTATTATCACTTCTTATTCTGTCATTCAGAAATAATTATTAATGACAAATATTATATCATAAAATTATTTTTAGTTTGTTAAATTTATTTTAATGGTATATATAGACATAAAAGTGTACATATTAATGGGGCAACCAGTGACATTCCCATTTGTGTAATACATTGTGTAATGTTTAAATCAGATGGAACATATATCTAAAACATTTATAATTTCCTTACAATAAAAATTTTTCAAAACACTTAGTTTTTTGAAATGTGCAGTACATTGTAATTATTAAGAATTTCCATGCATACCTGGAAGATGTATCTCATTAAGTCAGTCTTTTAACAAAGGACCAACACATTTTTTTTCTCCTACAAAACCAAGGAGGTATATAGCCTGTTAGTTCTCAGAATTTGGCTCTATCTCACCCTACAAATTGGAATTTTTCATTATCTTAAGGATCTTGGGTGGTTTCTGCACATTTCAGCCTTGGATTCAGGTAGCAACATACTAAGTGATATATCTGCTGAACCTTGATAGAAATGGGCTGTTCCAGAACTACTTTCCCCTTTGCAACTGTAAGTTGATACCCACTGGTCAGTCTTTTGCCACTCCTCCTCCACTCTCTTCTCCTCAGCTCCTGCTGACCACAGCTTCTCTGAGGTCAGCTGTTTTATATTTTCCATAGAAGTGAGATCATGAGGTTCCTGACTCTTTGTGTCTGGCTTATTTCACATAAATGAATGACGTCTAGATCTATCCAAATTGTTGCAAATGAGTATTTTGTTCTTTTATGGCTGCACAGAATAGTATTATGGATGCACCATACTTTTTAAAATCTACTTTTCAGCTGATTGACACTTCGCTCATTTTTACTTTTTGGGTATTGTGAATACTGCTGCAATGAACATGGGAGTTCAAATACATGTTCAACAAACTGATTTCCCTGCCTACAGTGTACTTATTAGTGTATTTTATGTTGATGCATATAACTATTTTTCCCAATTCTGTTCTTTTTATGGCATGGTAGAAGGACTGAAATATTATTTTTCCCAGAAATTTAATTCCAAAGTAGCTTATAAAATTAGCATTAGTGCTGTTAGATGAGTATTTTCCCACTTCTCTATTATGTTCCTTACAACACAGAGCTGCACTATCATGCACTGATTGGCTCACCAACATAACACAGAATGATTCTCAAGGCAGTAAAGAATAAACTACACTTCAGAGGTCAGAAGTCTTTAGTTGTACCCAAAATTAGATGCCAATAGTATTTCTAGCAAGTATCACTATACAGCAAGAATTATGTAGAAAATAAAGCACAGGAAAGCTGATAATATCACAGCCTCAAGAATTTCCATGCATACCTGGGAGATGGATCTCATTGTCAGTCTTTTATCAAAGGACCAACACATTTTTTTTTTCTCCTACAAAACCAAGGAGGTATATAGCCTGTTAGTTCTCAGAATTTGGCTCTATCTCACCCTACAAATTGGAATTTTTCATTATCTTAAGGACCTTGGGTGGTTTCTGCACATTTCAGCCTTGGATTCAGGTAGCAACATACTAAGTGATATATCTGCTGAACCTGGATGAAATGGGCATGTGGCTTCGGTTAAAGATTCTGCAGAGCCTTTGACTGATCCAACTGAGAACTGTATTTTAGATAATTGTCCTGTCCCAATGTAGCCACAGGGGCTTGTTTATTCCAACTGAGCACAGGGCCATGCGTGCACCCAGGCTCCTCTGGTACCCCATCTAATTGGAGCTGACACCAGCTGCCCGACTCCCATCATGCTGTATGTGAGTCAGCTCATCACGGCCACTTCATTTGTCTGACAGCAGCTCCTACTGAATTTTAAAAATTGATTCTGACAATTTGTTTTTTAACCTTAAGGCTTTGTCCCAGTTACCTAGGTGAGTTTGACAATTTGATGTTTCTCTTCATAATCAAGGACTGTTCAGGGCAGCTGGCCTCTGAGCCATTGGCCCCTTGGAGAGAAGTTAGGTCTCCATGTCTTACCCATTAGGAGAAAGGGAAGCTCCTGGCAGAACAGAGAAAGTGGAAAGTCCAATTTCCTTTATTTAGGGATAAGCAGAGTTGAGTCATTTATTACTGGGTGGTTTGGGAAAGGAGATGAAGGAGATTTTGCCTTAGGGTTGAAACACATTAAAATAAATCTTACTGTGAAAGTGTGAATGTTCAATGTAAAGTTCCTCATAGAGGTTTTCAGCCTATTTCCCCCGCTTTGGATTGTTTTCCCATTAGAAAAAGTTCTATTTTGCTAACTTGCTATCAGCCTAATCTCAATGTTTTCTTGCCATTTAGACCTACTGGTTTGTTACTTCCTCTTGATGTTGTAAATTTCATAGCTCAACTTTTTTCTTTTTTTGCATGGGATTTTTCTTCTACTTTGTCTTTCTGTTTCCTTTATAGCTCCCATGTTCTTTCACATTTTTGTATTCATACAATACATTTGACTACAAGAAACAAATTCTAACTGAAATTGGCTAAAACAGTAAATATAATTATTTTCTCTCATAACAAAGAGGCCCCAGGGCAGTTATTATCAGAGCCACTTATAATGGACCCAAAGTTCTTGCCCTTTCAAGATCTGGCATATTCAATCTCAGAGTCGTTATCAGGCTTCTTCCCTATGATCACAGGACTCCTCAAGATGGTCTTAGCTGTTTCTAGTCCACATATCTATAAGTAGACTCTCCAGGAGAAAATAATGGTGAGTAGGGAGAGATTCCAAAAAGGTGTGACATATCTCCCAAGAGACATTCGTACATGTGTCAGGGCACAATTTTAGATCCTATGCCCTTTCCTTTGTAACTGAACAGTAAGGGCAATGATTACCACTGGTTCTTCAGTGTGCTTCTAAGGAAGCAGTATCAGCTCTTGAAAACTAGTTAGAAATGCAATTATCTGGCGCCATCCAAAACCTACAGATTTAAAATGAGGACAAGACCTCACAGTCTGCTTTAACAAATCCTCTAGTGATTTTGACTCAAGTTCAAGTTTGATTTCCACTAACTACAGCAGAATGGATTTATGGCATCTACCAAACAATATGACCTCTACTGCATCTCTTGCATAAAAATGAGTCATTGAAACCTTCACAATGTCAACAAAGAACAGAACTCTTTGATGTTCTGTGAATAATGACCAAGGGAGGACAAATTATGGTTGCAGGTATCTCCTTTAAACATACAAATGAGTCAGAAGAAACAAACATGGGACTATTATCAATTGAATCTGCTAGTGTCATCAGAAACCACCTATTTCCTCCCTTCTAAACCACGGTGAATTATAGGAAACATTAATCAACAACTGATTTACAGATATTAAGCATTTGTGTTGGCTGCACATAATTTCTAAATGTGAAAAATTTGAAAGCTTTAAGAAAATAAAACAGAAATATTTTGTTCTCTGTGGTAGAAATGAAATTTGGGTCTTGAAGACATGGAGCCCAGGCCAGTCACAAGTACACTGCTCAGGAGGATGAAACTTGGAGGGGCACCTCTGTGCTTTCAGGAAACCCCTCTGGTGATTCAAAGACAGACAAGGATGCTTGACACAAAGAAGAATTCAAAAGTAAGACACAGACTTAATTTAGGATTACCCAAGTAAATTGAAGTGCTATGTGTGGTGTTAAACTTAAAAAGCCAATTTGACTGGGCCATGGGATGTTCAAATAGCTGGTTAAACATTATTTGGGGGTCGTGTCTAATAGGATGTTTCTACAAGAGATCGCTGTGATCATTAACTGTGTTATGTCCACTTGACTTGAGTACAAACTGCCTATGAGATTAGCAAATTCTGCATAGGTCTGTGGATGATGGGCGTGTAGGCAGCAAATTGAAAGGCGAAGACCCTCCCAGGATGTGGGTGACACCAACCAATTGGCTTGTAGCTTGGACAGAAAAAAAACGGGAAAGAAGAAATGTTTCTCTTGTTTTGGAAGAGTCTGGGTGTTCCCCATTGTCCTTAGATATTGACCGTTCATTTCTTCAGCCTTCCAGTGCAAGCTCTTCAGGTTTTCAACACAGATTCTTGGTGGTCTGACACAAACCTATACTGGTAACCCTACAGTGAGTTTCTAGGTCTTCAACTTTTGACTAGTATTGGAACTTCTTACTTTTAAGAACACAGACGGCCATTTGGGATTCTTCCATATCTGTTCCAGCAGACAGCCACTGGGTCTCTTCAACTTCTGATGCTGTAAGGCTATGTGAAAAATTCTTTGGATATGTTGAAAACTGTTCTTTTAGTGAAAGCTAACTAACACCGTTAGCATTCATTTATTGTTGGCTCAGTAAAAGAAATGATTCTCTCCAATGTGGTGAGCATCATTCAGTCTGTTGACAGTCTTAATAGACTGGAAAGGTCAGGAAGGTTGGCATCTGCTCTCAGGCATTGACCTCCTGACTTTGACTCCTGGTCCTCCAGCCTTTAAACACAGACTGTGATTTATACCATCAGCACTCTGGCTTTCAGACATTTGAAACACACCAATAGCTTTCCTGGGTTTCCATCTTTCAGAGGGCAGCTTGTGAGGCTTCTCAGCTTTCAAAAGCACATCTTGTACACATGTATGATGTACATATACACACGCATTACCAGTCACAAATATACATATCTCTTATTGGTTTCATTTCATTAGAAAATCCTAATATACTTTGTGACAAAATCTCAAGTGAGTCTTAAAATAAACAATTGTTAGTAATTCAGTGAAGAAAACCAAACAACCAAAACAAAATAAAACACAAAAGCTTAGACCACGATTAGTTTCAAAATAATCACGTATTTCTCTTGAGTAATCTGTATATCTTTTTAATTATGTTCTATCTGTTCTTGGAAATTTGCTGGATACTTCTTTTAAAAAATCAGTTTTTGTATCGATCAGTGCTATTAGTGAAGTAGTTTAAATTATTTGTCTTAGGGGTTGAGCCACGGTTCATTGGTTGAGTACTTCCTAGTATGTGTAAATCTCTGGGTTTGACTCCCAGTATGACACAAAGTAAAATAAAAATAAAGTTGTATAGGATTTCAATGTGGTTAGTGAAACTCAACTAGTCCAACGCAAAGTTTATTTAAAAACTGTATTAGTCAAATAGACTTTAGTCACTTTCATCACTCATTCAATGCTACACTCATGTCCAATGTTTTATTTATTCTTATTCCTCAGTATTTTTTGCCACTTTGAAGAGAGAAATACAAAGTTATTAAGCTGTCTCATTTGATAATCACTGAAAACATTTTTACACCCTGCTATGGTCTGAGTATTTGAGCTATCAGAAGTTGTTTGTTGAAACACCTAACCCTTATAGTGATGACAGGAGATGAAACCCTTGGGATGTGATTAGCACATGAAGATGGGGCCCTCCACAATGGGGTTAGCACCTTTGTGCAAGAGGCACCAGAGAACTCCTCTGCTCCTTCTACCGTGTGAGAACACAGCAGGAAGGTGTCGGCTATGAACTAGAAAGCAGTCCTCATAATAAACTGGATCTGCTAATATCTTGATCTTGGATTTCATAGCCTCTGGACTTGAAGAAATACATTTTTGGTTTATAAGTTACCCAAAGTATGACACTCTTATTACAGAAGCTCAAATAGAATAAGACATAATTCCTGTTTGCTTCATAGACTAATATATGACAGTTAAATTCAAAGTTCATTTAGAAAGTTACTGCAAGCTATAATGGTGAATTTGAAAAAGAATTTTGCAAAGAGAAAAAGTCTTAATTAGATCACATAATAGATATTCATGAAAATTTAAAAGTTAGGAGTGAGCAAAATGTAGATATTTGTTTATGCCATATTAGTTAGTGTTGTCAATCTAAATGATACTGCCTCTGACCTGTAGGATGCTTATGCAAATCCAGCAGAGCATTTAAAGAAATAAATCAGACCATACAAACTCACTTCATGAAATGAAGTTTGAAGATGAGTGAAATTCCCGTGATGTGAATTGTATTAACCAATTATTATGATAGAATTCTATAAGTAAAAGACATCATAACATCTAAATGTACCCTTCTACCCTTGTACAAGATTATGCTTTATGTAGAAGACATGCTCTGTCCTACTTTTAAATCCAACTGATAACTCAATAATCTTCCTCAATATATTTCAATTTTAAGTGTTTAGAACATCTAGCTAAGAGGTTTCCCTTATATCTAATCAAGTTCTTTCTGACTTTACTTTTTGAAAAATAACAGCTGAATTGAGATACAGTTCACATATCATATAAGCCATCAACTAATGTTTTAAAGAACCATCAGTCTACTTTTTAAGGTGAACAAATCATTTTAAACTTTCACCAATGATAGTCAGAGGTCTAATAGCTTCATATTTTTACCAATACATGTTTTCTTTTTAATTTTAATTATCCATAAGATGTGAAGTAATAAATCACTGTGGTTTGATGGACATTTTTCTTATGACAAAGCAATGATGAAAATCTTTTCATAACATTTTGATCTGTTTTTCTTCTTCATAGAACTGTCTATTCAAGACCTTTTGGTCATTTTAAAAAATTTAGTTGTACGCATTTTCATTACTGATTTGTATTCTTTATGTGTATATCCTAGATACTAATCTCTTATCAAATATATTATTTGCAAATATTGCTTCCAACCATTGAATAGTCTTTTCATTTTCTTTGTAATGGATCTTAAAACAAAAGTTTTAACTCTGACAAATTTACCTGTTTTTCCTTTTGCTGTTTGTGATTTTGGTGTCAAAATTAAGGAACGAATGCCTAATTCAAGTAACAAAGACTTATACCTATGTTTTCTTCTATGAGCTTGATAGTTTTGACTCTCATTGGTAATTCTTGAATCAATTTTGAGGGTTTTATCTATGCTGCAAGGTGGGGATCCAATTCACTTTTTACATGTGGATAACTCTTCATCTCACCAGCTTTTTAGTGAAACAATATTCTTTCCTGATTTAATTGCTTTGGTAACTATATTAAAAATCAACTGACCGTAAATATGAGGGTTTATTTTTGGGTTCTTAACTGTAATCCATGAATTTCTATGCTCCTACCCCACTATCTTTATTACTATCATTTTATAATAAACTTTGAAATGGGTACATACTAGTCCATCTCTATCAATATTTCAACCACTCTGAGCACCTTCAGTTTCCATATGAATTTTAGAATCAGCTTGTCATTATTATTAGAAGGAATTCTAAAATATGTGATTCCTATTTATAAAGGAATTCCATCAAATATATAAATTTGAAGAGTTATTGCCATTTTAAAGATAGTAAATTTATTCCAGTCCATAATCAGTGGATATCTTTGTTTGTTTGGATTTTCTTGAATTTCTTTAAGTAATATTTCAGTTTCACAGTATAACTATTACATTTCTTCTGCCAAACATATTCCTAAGTATATATTTTATACATTTTAAAGCTAGTGTAAGTGATACTATTTTGTTTATTTTCATTTATTTTATTGTTTATTACAGTGTATAGAAATACAAATTATTTTGTAATTGATTATAGGTGACTTGCTAAAGTCAGTTATTTATTCTAATAGATCTTTTGAATTTTCTATGTACCATATTATGTTATGTGAAAATAGAGATAGTTCTCTTTCTTTCCAACCTGGATAGCAAACTACATTTTGCCATATATTTCATATTACAGTTTTGAGGACTCTCATCATTTATTCACTCATTTTAATGGATAAATAATAAATTTATATATTTATGGATCACAGTGTGACATTTTGATCTACATACACATTGTAGAAAGATTTAATTGAATCTGTTAACATGTCACCTCACCAATTTGCTTTATTTTGTGGTAAGAATGTTAAAAGTCTATCGTTTTAGCGATTTTGTTTTACTACTATTATAACTATGGTCACCATAGAGTACAACATTTCATTAAAATGTATTCCGATTCTAACTGAAATTCTATACCTTTAATCAACATCTTCCCTCTCCACAGCCACTCTCTGCCTCTGGGAACTTCATCTCTGCCCTTGTTTGTACAAGAAGCCTCTTTGTACCATGGAAAAGTCATGGGAACCCAAATAATACCATAAGAATTCTGTTATGTTTACATTACTCAAACACTAGAGTAGGAAAAATCATATCTATGTCAGGCCTTGTTCTAGCCAGTTCCTATATAATTTTTAAATTAATAAAGTTAATTTTTTAATGGCTCCCAGCTCACAGCAAATAGGCAGATGGAACAG